>JAHRHZ010000065.1:19965984-19988495 GCA_024137785.1 Ginglymostoma cirratum
TTGCAAAGAAGAAAATGAATCAAGAAACAGCAATTTCATGTTAAACTTAAAATATTTATATTTTTCTGCCTCCTAGTCGTAACTTTAAGTTAAATAATCCAAGCATCTATGAAGTACATTTTTAGCACTGTAATACCCTAGGTCTATTCTTTATCAACATTCAATGATTGCAGTGTGTCTGAAGTATTTTGCTCTCAAAAAGGTTGCGTTCCAGTTCAATGCAGTGAGCCAGGTCATTAAGATGGTCTGTTGGCAATCCTCACACAAGCCAAGGTAGCCTGGTAGGAGCTGCCACCAAGCAAAAGGGGCAGAAATAAAAACACGTTTGTAGGTCATCAACAACAAAGAGAACTGAAAGCCCCAAGGTAATGAGAATTTGGCAGGTAAATGTAAAACAGATCTGTCCAACCTTTTTTGCATTTCTACTGGACTTTTGAGTCTCCTATCTGAGGGGTATGGAGTGTTATGAAAGTGGTTTCATTATTTATTTGAGGACTCATGTTTAAAATGTTGTGAAAATTGGTTCACTTGAAAGACTGCAGCAATGCCTGCATTAGATTATTTTACAAAGGTCACTGAAAGGATGCTTCAAGTATTAAAATAATACTGGAAGTGGCAATGAAATTATTTCAGCAGTCAGAGCCTTACAGCCTATAGAACTGCTTTGTCTTACGAACAGAGAAGTCACATGTCTGGGTTTATGGCTGTTAGGAGAATTAATTTTTTTCTCGATTTTGTTTAGGAAGGCAGTTGCTCACAGCTTGCTAAGAGATAATCCACTTAATTCATTGTTTGTCACCTTGTTGAGAAACCTTTTAGAGAATTCACTATGAGTGCAGAAAAATCTGATGCAGCAACTCTCCTTAGAAGCTTCTTGAAGATTTCCTCTCAATGTCTTCAGAATGTACTGTTTCTGAAAAGATCACAGTGCCAACCTTTTGTGTATAATGATTCCATTCTACATGTAGCAGAGCACAAAAATGAAAGCCATCTGCAATATTTTGTATCTGCTTTTTCTTCAAAAATTAGTTTTATTAAAGTTGGTGTCTGCAGAGAAATTCATTTATTTATCTTTAACTAGTGCTTGCATGTGCGTCAGGTCATTTAAAATGGCTAGCATTTATATTTTGCATTTAAAACTTTGCGTTAGTCAGCTGTGCAACTCTGTTAAGTTATTCTTATTTTTATAATAAATCAATAATTGTGTTGCCTATTAATGAAATTTGAATGAAGAAAATTTTTGTTTCGTATTCTGAAATGAATAAAGTATATAATTGGCCAGTGCAGTGATTGGTAAAACATTTAAATGCGTAATGTGATAAGTGGAGTAACTGAACTAGAGAAAGACAGTGCAAGCCTCCAACCTCAGTTATATACTAGCACAAAACCCATCACCAATATCATGCGTATCCCTGGGCTATATCCAATTGAACTAAAAGATTGGGCAAGTTCTCTCTCATTTTGTTACTTTTGCAACATTGGACCTGCATATGTCGCCGGTGAAGATCCTTGGTGTGGATCCTTGGTCCTTGCCGATGTGTCCTTTCAGATCTTTGTACATGTTGCCTTTGCATTTTGAGTTTCTTCACATAATCTTGACTCATGCAAGCAATTAGGCACAAGTTCCTACAACCAAACAAATGGTGATTTGTCTGTATCTGCTCAGCATTGGCGAAAGCTCTTTATCAGGTGTCTGGTGCCTGTGTCTGAAACATGCTGAAGGCTCTTTTCTTATACAAATAGAGAGGGGTGGACCTCAAGTCTGTTGTAAAAATGATTAAGAACTCAGGCAACTGGTAACCAGACTAAAGGTCCTTAAAAGGAAAAGCAGGAGTTCCTTCCAGATAGACACATATTCATTTTCATCCAATCTATTGCGGAGCCAGGAAAAACAGAGGTGCATAGACTTTACTTTTAAAGTTCCTAAATTGTAAATAGAAAGTATAATCAATGATGCCTTGAGAAATATTCTTTCATCAGAGCCATTAAACCAAGATGCCAAGATGCTGGGATTATCTCAGTAACTCACACAGCTATGATTACAGCACATATTAGATACAGTAGAAAATTCACCAGCTGCTTATCTTCAATGCCGTTCAATTAGTACTTTTTTTCTCTGTGATTTCTGTATTTTTCGCAGCAGGAATCTCTTGTTAATCACATGTTGAATATGTCAGAGCTTCAGCTAGAAAACAAAGATTATAAGTGCCAAAAAATTGACCAAATGGAATTGAATAGCTATTCCTTATAATTTACAAATATGGGAGCAATTTTAAAGACGTACAAAATTCCTGTATATGCAGCTGCTTCAGTTGCAGCAATCAGAATCATTAAACATTTCTTCCATGATATGTTACTTGCCATTTTTCAAATCTCCTTCTTTCCCCAAAACATCTTGCTCAGCATTTAAACTGAAATAATTGTACCAATGAATCAGGCTTCCTTCATCTTCAAATGCAGAATGCATACCTCTTGGGAAATCAACAACAACTTACATTTATATGGCAGCTGTAACATTCACAGAGGTCCCTGAGTTGTAATCTGGCAAATATGAATGCCAAGGCAAAGAAATAGAAATGTATGATGTCGTCAAATTTTGGTGGAAGAGTTGTATTTTAAGAAGCATCTCAAAGAAGTTGGAAGTAGTCATCAAAGAAAAGGATACCACAATTTTGGTGGATACCCAGAAGACCTGGAAGGACAAGGGGACCACATACAAAGGTAACATCAGCCGCACACAAATTCCCCTCCAAACCACACGCCATCCTGATTTGGAAATATATCATTATTCTTTCACCATCGCCAGGTCATAAACCTGGAATTCCATTTCTACCAGTACTGTCGGTGAACTGATACAAAACAGACTGAAGCAGTTCAAGATGCCACTGCACATTTGTCCATACATAATTAAGAAGTATTCGATTAGATCCTGTCAACTTTGAGGATGGCTTCCCTTGTTCATAAAGAACAAAATGAGCCGCCATCAATTGAAGATGGGCTCCAAGAAATCCAATTTGGAATTCATAAAGAACATCTTTCCCCAAACAGTAATAAGAGTGTGGAACTCACAGCTGCAAGGAGTGGTTTAAGGGAACAGCACAGCTGTTTTTAAGAAGAAACTAGGCAAGTGTATGAGGGAGAAAGGAATAGGTGATTTCAATGGTTGATTTAGATGAGGAAAGTTGAGAGGATTCTTGAGTGAAGCCTAAACTCTATATTGATTATTTGGGCTGAAAGTTTGTTTCAGTGCTGGACATCCTTGGTAAATAAAATCAGAAACTGCTGGAAAAACTCAGCAGGTCTGTTAGGAGAAAGCAGAGTTAACATTTCGGATCCTGTGACCCTTCTTCAGAATCTTTCTTTGGTTTTCTTTTATCCTAGGTTAACTTGTGCACAGCAATTTATTTGACATTTTGTATTGTTTAGTCGTTGGAGACTCCTAAGTCTTTCAATATATACAACAAAAATAATCCTTGGCCACTTAACCCCCCTGATCCATGCTCCACACATGCATCCTGCCACCATCTTCATTCAATGTACTGGCATAACTTTCTGTCTTTCTCCTTTATGTATTCCCATAGATTCCCCTTCATACATCTATGCCATTTAACTCAACTATATAGGGTGGCACAGTGGCTCAGTGGTTAGCACTGCTGCCTCACAGCACCAGGGACCCAGGTTTGATTCCAGCCTCAGGCGACTGCCTGTGTGGAGTTTGCACATTGTCCCCATGTCTTCATGAGGTTTCCTCCAGGTGCTCCAGTTTCTTCCCACAGTCCAAAGATGTGCAGGCTAGGTGGATTGGCCATGCTAAATTGCCTGTAATGTCCAGGGATGTTTGGGTTAGACATGGGGAAATGCAGGGGTAGGGAAATGAGTCTGGGTGGGATACTGTTCAGATGGGTGATGTGGACTTGTTGGGCCAAATGGCCTGTTTCCACACTGTAGTGATTTTGTGATATTCTTTATGGTAGTGAGTTCTGCAAGTTTACAATGTTTGGGCAGGATATTTTCTATTTTTTTTACTATCTTATATCTATGGGTATTGTTTTTGGAGTTCATCATAAATGAGAGTATAAAATTGATGGATGAGTTCACATCATTTGGTTGGATTGATTGCAACCATTTAACAGCTGTCAGACTATTAATTGGCTTGAAGTGGACCTTATGGCCCCATTGCAGAGGCAATCCCACCAATCAGACAGCCAGCAGGTGCCTTGACCCAGCAGCATCATCTGAAATGTTGAACTTCTGTTGGCCCCAGAAGGAGACATGCAACCAGACTGAAAGGTAAGTTCAGAATTTCGCCAGGGTCAGGCTAGCAGGTGCTAGTGAGTGGAACAGAAATCAAGCATTACTTTCATGAAGGGCCTCAGGGTGGACGCAGGGTGCCAAAAAGAAAGCAGCCTCCAATCCAGTCACCAGTCTGTTAGGTCTAACCTGGTAGACTGAACCTTAATGTCAGCTTCCAGCACCATAGGTAAAACCCCAGCAATAACAAGACAATGAGTTGGCTACTGAGGGGCTTCAATTGGCTCAGGGACATTCAGGCTGTCTCCATCTCCCTTGCTGCTGGTAAAGTGTTGACAGAATGGGTCGTGGCAGATAGGAAAGGGGCATAGTCTCACTGACATGAAATCCAACTTCACAGCCCCACAGCATGAAATTCCAATCCAAGTGCATTTGCAAGGTTTGAGTTATGTTTGCAATAACTTCATCACTTTTCAATTCTGTTTATCTAGAAATGAATCTCAGTACTTTGTCTGCTTTTTATAGCTTTTTTACTCTCTTGCTATTTTTAGTAACTGCATCTAAATCTTGTGCTCTCCTACTCCATTTATATTCTTACTGTCCAAGCAATGCTAGATTCTCCTATTTTCCTTTCTTGTTAACTGCAAATTATACGTTCATTCTGTAAGTGTGTTCATGCTTTGTTGAATTCTGTGGAAGTCTTCCTCAGTATTTACTTTTTTTTGTTCATTAACAGGACATGGGCATCACTGGCTAGGCAGCATTTATTGCCCATCCCTAATTGCCCAGAGGGCATTCCAAGTTCATAATGTCAACCACATTGCTATGGGTCTGGGGTCACATGAAGGCCATACCAGATAAGGATGGCAATTTTCTTCCTTAAAGGGCATTAGTGAAACAGACGGGTTTTTCCACCAATCCATAATTGATTCAAGGTCATCATTAGATTCTTAATTCCAGGTATTTTATTGAATTCAAATTCCACCATCTGTCATGGCAGGAATCAAACTCAGGTCCCCAGAATGTTATCTGGGTCTCTGGATTAACAGTCCAGCGATAATACCACTAGGCCATCGCCTCCCCACTACTGCACCACAATTAGCTGTCATGTGCAAATTTTAAATTGGTTCTTCCAATTCCTGCGTACAAATTGACTATCATCTCAAATTCACCTCATTAACAACTATCACATGTCTATAGAAACCCTCTCCTCTGATGCTAGCCTGCTGAGATAACCAAGATACAGTGATGTGCTTGTATCCAATGCCATATTTAAAAGGTTGTTGCTCACCTATTCATGTGCTGGAAGTATGGAGCTGCAGTGCTCATTTGCAGACATTTTCCCCAGGCATGGCCAAGAAAGAGAGAGAATTTGGTGGATGGAATGGTACAGATGAGGATTGTCCTCTTCCTAGAGAACCACCTGTGGAAGTCATGCCACCAGACCTTTGCCAGCCTGGCCTTAAGACCTCACTCGGATCAGTGCAGTCTTTATGGTCTGCCCGACAGTGTCACAAGAGGTTTGATGGCCTTCCACAGTATACTAGCTGACAGTCACTCTATCCCTGCTACTACAGCCACCTCCCATCAATTCTCATGTCTACCACTCTTACTATTGCATGCAGCATCTTTCCTCACTCACTCTTGCTGCTGAAACCTCCCACATTACTACTCCTGCACAGCCTCTGCACTGCCTAATCACTCACTCGGGACAGCTCACCACCCTTTTCCTTATCTGCACAGCATTAACAGCAATTCTACCCATTTTCATCCCATCCAATCTATCCCTTTCTCTCCTTCCAGAATTGAGTTTGTTTTGTATAAGTAGGCAAAAACGGAATAAGCAAAGGCGGTGTTAGACAACTGGACAGTAGAGCAGAGAGGTGGCATGGTGCTTAGCTCTGCAGTCTCGCAGCACTAGGGACCTGGGTTTTTTTTAATTCATTCATGGGATGACAGCATCACTGGCTAGATCAGCATTTATTGCCCATCCCTAATTGCCCAGAGGGCAGTTAAGAGTCAACCACATTGCTGTGGGTCTGGAGTCACATGTAGGTCAGACCAGGTAAGGATGGCAGTTTCCTTCCCTAAAGGACATTAGCGAACCAGATGGGTTTTCCGACAACCAATAGTGGATTCATATTCATCATTACACTCTTAATTCCAGATTTCTTCTAATTGAATTCAAATTTCACTATCTGCCATGATGTGATTCAAAACCAGGTCCCCAGAACCTTACCCAGGTCTCTGGATTAACAGTCCAGTGATTATACCATTTCGGTTCTCCCCATGGCTGTATGGGTTTCCTCCTGGTGCTCTGGCTTTGTCACACAGTTGAAAGATGTATGGTTTAACCATGGTAAAAATCCCATGCGGGGTTACAGGGATGAGGTGGGTCTGACTAGAATCGTCGATAGAGTGTTGTTGCAAACTTGATGGAATGAATGGCCTCTTTCTGTGCTGTAGGGGTTCTGGAGTAATCAATATGGAGCATGATGACCCTGTTAGAAGTTGAATTTGTGACTTTTGTTAGAGCAATTTTGATTATGGACAGATATTAAACTGGAGAAAATTGAAAATCAAGGGGGGATTTTGGGTTAAGGAGAGGTGAACATCTAGAGCTAAGACACAAGTGTGTGACATAAAGGATAAAGGAAAAGGAGGTTAAAATGGCAGCAATTGTTAAAAGGGATGGATTGATCATGGATATTTTTCAGGTAGGGTGAATAGAATCAAATTTCAATTAGACAAAAATGCTACTAAATGATACAAAGTGATGATCGATGTCAGGTTGGAAAATGTAGCTGCCAGACCTGGAATAAGAAAAGGCAAATCATCTTATCTAGTTTGTTCTGCCATTTCATTTAGAACTTTTTTTTCAAGGTCTGCACAGATAATCGTTTCCTTTCTGTTTCTCTAACATCGAGGATATACTCCCTATAGAGCCAAGATTTCATTTTGAATGTTTCTGATGAATCATCAGTCACCATTCACTGTGCTGAGTGCCAGTCTTTCAAAACCTAACAACTCTGAGCTGAAATGTGAAAAAATTTCTGCTCAACTCATATTTAGCTCATGACACCATTCTCAATAGTATTTTATCCATGCCTTTCATTTGAAGCCTAGCTGAGTAGAAATGAACATTGCAAAATTAATATTATTAGTGTAACACACTCCCTTTAGATTGCTGCCACTTACAATACATTAGCAAGTAATCAATGAATATTACACATTATCCAGAATGTTCAAAATATATAGATCCTAATGTAGGAAGATCTTTCAATAGATGTTATTTTGTACAGAGTGCCTGGAGTTTACTATTGGGTGAATGGCGACATCAAAATGTCTACATAAAAATGGAGTGTGTTTTTTGAGAGTTCATTGAAAAATAAAGGATTGCATTTATGTAGCACCTTTCACAATCACAAGTGTTTTACAGGCAATGAAGTACTGAAGAAGCAAAATATATTCTTCTTCGCTGGCTGATGTCGGCAAACAAAAATGACAGGTTATCACTTTTTAATCACCATTCACTCATTCCGCTTCGACACTTATAGGCAAGAGAAATGTATTCAGCATTGGTTTTTAAAGCATTGAAGTGTTTTTCTTTGCAGTATTTGTTTCAATATAACAAGGAAAAAATGTTACTGACCTCTTATGAGAGATGTACATGCATGAGCTATGTGAGACTTCATTGGCTACAGTTCTGTAATGCCTATTTAACTTTATTGGTGTTTGGGCGGGTTTTCGTTCTTCTTAATTAATTTTCTTGCTTTACAGCCTGGGTTTTCCTTAAAAATAAAGTGCCTTGCAGGTAAAATATGACAGCAAAGTTGTCCCTCAAAACTCCAACCTTAGGATATTTACAATTTTTTTCCCATTTCTCCACTATGATCCTGATCTACTTTTTGTAAGAACACTTTACATTCAAGGGAACAGTTGAAGGTCGTCTGTACAGTAAAATGCACCCTGAGATTCCCCTGTTCCATGTTCTATGTTTTATGTTCCTGTTCCACTACCGACTCACTCTTCCTGAAAATCACTGAGACTGTCAAGGTAATGGTACTGATCCTGCTGCGTGACCCTCAGGAGCAGCAGATCAGGAAAGTGAAAGTTGATGCAGCAGCATTTAAAAGACATTTGAACAGGTACATAGATAGGAAAGGTTTAGAGAGATATAGGCCAAATGCAGGCAAATAGGACTAGTTCAGTTTAGGAAACTTGGTCAGCATGGACAAGCTGGGCCGAAGGGCCTGTTTCTGAGATGTATACTTCTAAGCCTCTATGACTCTAGAATGCAATTTTGAAACCTAATTTTGGCTGGGAGTCACTTCCACTACTTGGGAGCTGCAGTTTCTGAGGACTGGATTTTCCCACGAAAGGTTAAATGTTATTTTTAGGGATTTTCATGGCAGGTGTTTCATCATGGTTCACAGTGACTTTTCTCACACTATTTTCTGTCCCTCACCTTATTAATTGTGCAGTTTTGGTGTCCCTCTTGATCAATCTTGGTGCTGCAGAGGTGCAATTCCTGCTTCGGTCAGGACCTTCCAGTGTACAAATGGCTGGCACCCAGCTACACGCCATCTCAAATACCACAAGCCAGTTGCCACCTCAAACATTGTCCTCTTAGGAAACCATAAGTCTCCAAAAAGGGAAGCTGGTACCCTGTTTGTCAGAGGAGGTCATGGTGAATGGGGTGGCCAAGATGAAGGTCATCCTCTACCCAAGCAATGTACCCAAGCTGGCCAAGGTATCAAACATTAGCCCAGGGTCTGTAATGTCTCCGGGATAAGAAATAACTCACAGCAATGCAGCAAAAACGCCAATGATTCTCTGTGATCTGCAGAGCTAAGTGCCAGCATCTCCGCCCTGCAACCCCACACTCATTCTAATTCTGTAACTGCACACAACCCTCACCAACACTCAGACAACGAACATTATTACATGCAGTATCTTCACTCAATCAGTCTCATCCACCTCATCTTTCCCAAATGCTAATCCTTCCTGCCCTAGGGCTGAAAAGGTATAAAATAGCTGCCAGCCTCTAAGTAAGTGCAAAGTGAGTGATTGAAGAAATTAAACTGAGAGCCATGAGATGCATCCATTGTAGATACTTGATACAGCTGCGTACCCCTATGGAAGAAAGCATCTTGGCAGTGCCATGAAAATCAAAGGCATTCTTAAGCACCAAAGCGAAGTCCATGAAGGGCTGGCGTAGATTTTGACTGGGGAGCAATCAGCCATGATAATGTTCAATGATACCAACTTAGGAAGATGGAAAGTGGCACAAGACTCTGCCCATAGAGCATTCAATTCACCTACTGCCTGCTTTCCATTTCAGTGCTCCACAAGAAGCAACCCAAGGATAGGCAAGTTACGCTACAGCTTTATAGAACTTTGGTTAGGTCACACTTGTGATATTGCGTACAGTTCTAGTCACCACACTACCTGAAGGATAAGAATGCTCTGGAGAGGGTACAGAAAATGTTTACCAGAATGTTCCCCCTCCCTTGGTGACATGTCTATCCTGGGCTTCCTCCAGTGTCACAATGACACCACCCGCAAGCTGGAGGAGCAACACCTCATATTTTGCCTCGGGAGCCTACAGCCCGATCGTCTGAACATAGAATTCACCAGTTTTAAAATCTCCCCATGCCCGGCCTCATTCCATGCCCAACCCTCCCTCTTATCCCTGCATCCTTGACCTGACACAACCTGTCTGTCTCCTTTCCCACCCATCCACCCGACCCTTCCCACTGACCAATCCCCACTCCCCCCTATCTGCATCCACCTATCACCAGCTGACCCACCTTCCCCCAGCCCCACACCTCCTCCCTCGATTTATTCCCCAGCTCCCTTGCCCCTTCCCAGTCCTGATGAAGGGTCCCGACCCAAAATGTCAGCTTTCCTGCTCCTCTGATGCTGCTTGGCCTGCTGTGTTGATCCAGGTCTACACCTTGTTATCTCAGATTCTCCAGCATCGGCAGTTCCTACTATCTCTGAACCTGTAGATGTGTTGTGTTTGGACTTCCAGAAGGCATTTGGTAAGGTACCTCACGAAAGTTTCAGCTATAAAATAGCTCACAATGTTGGATGTGGTATAATGGCACAGATGGAGAAATGGTTAATGGGCAGGAAAACACGAGAGGGGATAAATGGTTCTTTTTCAGGTTGGCAACCTGTGACCAGTGGAGTTCCACAGGGTTCAGTGTTATGACCACAACTATTTACAATATATATTAATAACTTGGAGGAAGAAACTGAATGTGCTATAGCCAAATTTGCAGATGACACAAAATATGTTTTCAAACAGAATACAAAGAGATATTGATGGGTTAACTAAATGAACAAAAAGTCAGCAAATGGAGTATAATGTGGGAAAATGCAAAGTTGTTCATTTGGAAGGGTGAACAAACAAACAGAATATTATTTAAGTGGAGAAAAAAAACTACAGAAAACTGGAATACAAAGGGACTGCGACAAATATTTGAGCACAAAACGCAGAAAGCTAGCAGACAGGTTGCTGTAGACACTGGTGTAAAAGATAGTCACAACCACCCTGGCATGGATGGGAAAGACACTGCAGCAGAATGGTTAATATGAATAAGCTGTAGACTACACTGGGCTTTGGGGGAAGAGTAGAACTCCCTTAGAGAGATACTGACCTGGGATGAGGATAAGGATGGGTAAGCTGTGTGGGTTATTAGTGAAATAGTAATACATTTTACGTCTATGTACTCGAATCTGCTAAGTGTCAGCCACAACACCCATGTACTGTGGAAACCATTTGAATTTGGCTCCCCTCCCATAATGGGCATCATCTGGGTGGTAGCACTTGACTGGATACATGGCTGAGCTTTAAAAAAAAATGGTGCCGGGACACTTGGACATACCTCTGCCTGTGGTGAGAGGGAAGATGCACTGAGTGGGATGCCACGGAGTGTGGCCCATTGTTAATGAGGTGGTTTTCAGAAAATAGAACAAATCTCTCTAAGTTGCATGGAAATGGACCCTCCATGATATCTGACAAAATTGACACTTTTCCAAATTGCAGTAAAATTCAGCCCGTTAATCCAGAAGGTGATGTCAACGATTCTATACTTCTTCACACTGCGTGCTTTGAAGATTTTCATCCTCATGTCTCTGCTGTAGGACCTGAAGATATTATAGACTCAGGAGCAACAAAGCATCTATCTAAACCTCTGCTGAAACTGCACCACGCTCTGACACCTGTTTGATCAGGATGCTCTGCTGAACAATGTCAAAGAAGCTACTATGCCTTGTTTAAATAAATCTTTAAACAAATTTAGAATTGTTTCCTCTTGGACCTATCTCTGATAGCAAAAGAGATTTGTCCAATGTCTCTTTCAGGAAATTTGTCACTCCTGCACATCTTCCTCAAGTAACAGAAATAACAGCAGGCAGTGCCTGAATCTGTAAGCACGGGAGATGGAGAATGAAGCTACTTCAATAACATCTATGATATGCAAGAGATAAAAGGTACTGCAGATGCTGGAGAATCTGAGATAACAAGCATGGGGCTGGATGAACACAGCAGGTCAAGCAGCATCATAGGAGCAGGAAAACTTGACGTTTCGGGCCTAGACCCTTCATCAGAAATGGGGGAGGGGAAGACGGTTCTGAAATAAATAGGGAGAGGGGGAAGGCGGATAGAGGATGGATAGAGGAGAGGATAGGTGGAGAGGAGGCAGACAAATCGAAGAGGCGGGGATGGAGCCAGTAAAGGTGAGTGTAGATAGGGGGATAGGGAGGAGATAGGTCAGTCCAGGGAGGACGGACAGGTCAAGGGGGCGGGATGATGTTAGTAGATGGGAGAGGGGGTGTGGCTTGAGGTGAGAGGAAAAACAGGTTAGGGAGTTGGAGGTGAGCTAGGCTGGTTTTGGGATGCGGTTGGAGGAGGGGAGATTTTGAAGCTTGTGAAATCCACATTGATGCCATTGGGCTGCAGGGTTCCCAGGCTGAATATGATTTGCTGTTCCTGCAGCCTTCGGGTGGCATCATTGTGGCATTGCAGGAGGCCCAGGATGGACATGTCATCTGAGGAATGGGAGGGGGAGTTGAAATGATTCGCGACTGGGAGGTGCAGTTGTTTGTTGCGAACTGAGCGCAGGTGTTCTGCAAAGCGGTCCCCAAGCCTACGCTTGGTTTCCCCGATGTAGATGAAGCCACAATGGGTACAGCGGATGCAGTATACCACATTGGCAGATGTGCAGGTGATCATCTGCCTGATGTGGAAAGTCTTCTTGGGGCCTGGGATTGGGTTGAGGGAGGAGGTGTGGGGACAGGTGTAGCATTTCCTGCGGTTGCAGGGAAAAGTGCCGGGTGTGGTGGCCCATCTCCTATCTACTAACATCATCCCGCCCCCTTGACACGTCCGTCCTCCCTGGACTGACCTATCTCCTCCTTACCCCCTCACCTGCACTCACCTTTACTGGCTCCATCCCCGCCTCTTCGACTTGTCTGCCTCCTCTCCACCTATCCTCTCCTCTATCCATCCTCTATCCGCCTCCCCCTCTCTCCCTATTTATTTCAGAACCCTCTTCCCCTCCCCCATTTCTGATGAAGGGTCTAGGCCCGAAACGTCCAGTTTTCCTGCTCCTATGATGCTGCTTGACCTGCTGTGTTCATCCAGCCCCATGCTTGTTATCTATGATATGCAACTTTCTTTTCAAGTATGGCTAGAATTTACACAGTCGCTAAGTACCAACATGCAGAAAACCCTGGCTATGGATGCAGGTCCACAATCCTTTCAACAGATCACAAATCCATGTCTGACATTGAGAATCCATCAGCTGCTAATATGCAAGCAAAATACTGCGGATGCAGTGAAATGTGAAATAAAAATCGAAAATGCTGGCAATTCTTAGCAGGTCAAACAGCATCTGTGGATAGAGTTAACTTTCTGAAATGTTAACTTGATTCTCTCCACAGATGTTGATTGATTTGTTGAGTATTTCCAACATTTCCTGTTTATATTTTACTTGCTCATTTAGTATCCTGAGCTGAGAGATCGAACTATTCTTCAAAGTTAGACTGCATAGTTCAAGAGAAGATGCGGAAAACTTGCAAAATCTGCAATGAACTGACAGGGCTGCCATGTGCTTAGAACATTTCAATCATAAAAAGGTTTGAGAATCTGGAAATATTGGCAAATCCCCTGTGGTTCTTAACTGAGACTTTGTGGAGTAATCAATAAAATTAGCAGTTTTATCCTACTTTAACCATTTCAAATCTGGACAACATTAAATAGTCAATTAGAAAGAAAAACATTCATCTGCTTATAGATGATTACGATAATGCATCAGATGATGGTCATAGTCTGTTAGTCTGAGAGCCGGTTAATTATCAGTTTATTAACTGAGCCCATGTGAGTCCCTTAGAATAACCTCTAGCTATCCAACATCAGTGAGTGGGTCCCTACTGCCCTGAACTCAATCTGCTTGTCTCTGGACTGTTTCAGCTCCTCATTTCAACTGAATGTGTTAAGAAATCAATTCAGGAATTGGGCCCTAAACCAATGACTCAGCTTTGGTCCTGCTCATGTCTCAATCCAGAATTTGACTGGAGCTAAGATCCCATCCTCCTTTCTGGCACTGTTACCCTCCTGCTAGCTCTTCACCAACACTCATTTCCTTTTGTCACTTGTTAAGACTTATTGGATATAGTTAAACTGAAGCTACACTTCACAATAGAATAGGTTTGCTGCCTCTGCCCTCTTTAAGCGTAGGGATTGTAATGTTCCCAGTTGATCTTAGAAAGTGAACACCACTGGCATTCATTGCCTATCACTCATAGTTCTACATAGGATGGTGAAGGGTTTTGTCTTAAATCTCTGCAGTTCCCATGGTGAAGGTGCTCTTACAACAGTAGCAACATCATTTAAGTCACATGTCTTTGTTACCCTGGATACGTATGTACAATTCTGTCACATCCCAGACTCAGGTAATCAACTGAAATCAATTTTTAAAATACATTTTCCTGAAATGCATTCAATGCTGCTATTTAATTTAAAAAATGTTGCAATCACATAGCATGTATTTCTTTGTCACAGAAAATTGGAACTGATATTTCCATAAAATTTGTATTTAGTAAAGTCACTGTTTAATGCAGTCATTTTCAATACATGATATGTAGGACAGGTGCAAAATCATATCAATCTATTTAATGTTTTCTATTGTTTCTACCTCTGAGATATTTTATTTTGTTCCACTAGTTTTTCCTTTCCTGGATTACAGTTCCAAACTCTACAGCCACCTTGTCCAAATGGAAATTATTCATGTATGAGTCTTAGCAGTGCTTGCCAGAAAGCTATTTCACAGTTGATGATCTCTCAGCCAACTGCGATCCTGTTCTCAGTCATTATCCACGCATGTTCACTTCCAGTAGGGGTAGTTGAATTCCAGTCAGGATCTGGGAATCCAGACTTACTTTCTAGGTTCGAATGGAAGGGATGTTGCAAATGGTTGTACCACATGTAGCACTGCTTCAAATGAGATCAACTACATCAGTATTGAGAGGCAAATAAACTTCAAAAGTTTCAATATTGATTTCAGGCTGGATCTTCCCATACTTTAGCAAAAGTTATTTTCAAAGAGTTTCATGGAGGTCTTCTCTCCATGAGGCATAGTGAGTTTTCTTGCGTGATTGTCCCCAGTTTGGCTTATTAACTACCTGACAAACTCTTATGGCACCCCTCTCACCTGATTCTCCTGCTCACCATAGCCTGAAGTGCTTGCCACTGCCAGGATACCCTGGCCTATGCCAGCATTCCTGGCATGGATACCAGTCGTGTACCCCATTAAGTATTGGTAGTCTGGAATTGCTCTTCACCATCAACATAGTAAAGCATCCGGGCACTCTAATGCAGCAGGAATATAAGCGTTCTCAAGGATGTATTTATTATCACGGCTGAAACGAATTGAATTGAATTAGCATTAATGTCACACGTACTCGAATGAATACAGTGAAAATTTATAAGTCGGCACTTACAGTGCCATCTGAGGTGTAAAGATGCCGAGGTACAGCTTCTTCAGTTACAAGATTAGTTACAGTTGTAACAATGTTATCAACACACAGTGCCATCTTCTGTGTACAGGTGTAATCCTTAGTTACAGAACAGGGAAATGAAGAAAGCTGGAGAAGTGGCCACAAACTTCTAAACTATGGAATCAGTGATCATAGATGGGATAGAACGTTTTTTTGATTGATGAACTCAGCTGAATTATGATATGGCTGTCTTTATGTGATATGTTCACAGTATATCGCGCCCTGCACCTGGAGACACCGTGTTGCTGAAAATCTCTCCCTGGGCTACAGCACTGAACTCATCATGGTGCATCAAGATGAAGTGGCGTAATCTGGTACGAATGATATTGATAACAGTTTTGATGATTGAGAGATGCCGCAATACAGCTCCTTGGAACAAACTAGTTGCAGAAACATTCAACATAGCTATCACTTTGATGGACACTGGGTAGGATGGTCACCCAATCTTTCAGGTCAAAGTTCAATTGTGGTTCCCTGGACACCCTCGGCCTAGGGTACATCTCACCAATGCATAGGAAATGGCAAGGAGGACAAAAGCCTCTGGCTGTTCTGTACCTCCGAGGAAGCCTGCAGCTCTGACCTCTCCATGTAGAGGCAGTCTGGCATCTGTTGAAGGGTGCTGCTCTTCCTGGGTTTATTGCCTCATCTGTTCCTCTTCAATTTCTCTGCATCATTATTGCACCATTGCAACAACAATGATCACAAGTGCTGCGACTGAATCTATCAGCAACACTCGTAATAACCCTGTGTGGGGAACAGAAAAAACAGAAACAGTTCTGAATGATGAGAGTAGTCAGCATTCACATCCTTCACAAATGTTGGCTTAACATACTCCTCTGTGCAACGGGACATGGAGCATTATACACCCAGGCTGCTGTCTATAAAACCACATGGGGCGGCACGGTGGCTCAGTGGTTAGCATTGCTGCCATTCAGCACCAGGGACCTGGATTTGATTCCTCCCTTGGGCAACTGCCTGTGTAGAGTTTGCACATTCTCCCTGTGTATGCATGGGTTTCCTCCGGGTGCTCTGGACTCCCCCCACAATCTAAAGATGTGCAGGCTAGGTAGATTGGCCATGCTAAATTGCCCGTAGTGTCCAGGGATGTTTGGGTTAAACATGGGGAATGCATTCGTAGGGGAATGGGTCTGGGTAGGATGCTCTTCGGAGAGGTGGTGTGGTCTTGTTGGGCTAAATGGCCTGTTTCCATACTGTAGGGATTCTATGATCTTCTATGATCAAATGCTAAGTCACCCCATTCCCATACTCCAACAAGGCCTCTGATACCCATTCATGACATACTTTCCACTAACTCTTGGAACTAACTGTGCTCCACTACACTGACCAAGTCAGATAGATAGCCCGAAGTGACTGACAAGCCCCTTGACCATTCTCCTGAAGGTGCCTGACTGACAATGTGCAAATCCTCTATCTGTTTGCATTGGATCTCCAGGACTGACCATGGCCCATCCCTGGACTATAGTGAGACTGATCCCCTGACCCCAACTTCCCCAAGCAGCGACTGACTGTTCCCAAGACATTGTACTGAAAGTGGAAACTGCACTTGACTGACTGTATGAGGACCCCCTCGCCAACAGCTACCTCCCTGGATTTGATGTTGAGACATGACAATTTGGTCATGGCACATGCTGTAGCTCTGACATTGACAAAGTGTAGTTCCATAGTTTGACATATGCAAAATGTTAACTAATGTCTGCTGACAAGTAGGACAAGACTGCCTGCCTTTGTTTCTGTGCTAAACAGCTAGGCAAGACTGAAAGAGTAGGAACTGCAGATGCTGGAGAATCTGAGATAACAAGGTGTGGAGCTGGATGAACACAGCAGGACAAGCAGCATCAGAGGAGCAGGAAGGCTGACGTTTCAGGCCTAGACCCTTCTTCAGAAATGGGGGAGGGGAAGGGGGTTCTGAAATAAATAGGGAGAGAGGGGGAGGCGGACAGAAGATGGATAGAGGAGAAGATAGGTGGAGAGGAGACACACAGTTCAAAGAGGCAAGGTTGGAGCCAGTAAAGGTGAGTGTAGGTGGGGAGTTAGGGAGGAGATAGGTCAGTCCAGGGAGGAAGGACAGGTCAAGGGGGCAGGATGAGGTTAGTAGGTAGGAGATGGGGGTGGGGCTTGAGGTGGGAGGAGGGGATAGGTGAGAGGAAGGACAGGTTAGGGAGGCGGGAATGGGCTGGGCTGGTTTTGGGATGCGGAAGTGGGAGGGGAGATTGTGAAGCTTGTGAAGTCCGCACTTCCTGTTGTGGCCTCCTCTACATCAGAGAAACCAAGCGGCGTCTTGGGGACCACTTTGCAGAACACCTACGCTCGGTTCGCACTAAACAACTGCACCTCCCAGTTGCGAACCATTTCAACTACCCCTCCCATTCCTCAGACGACATATCCATCCTGGGCCTCCTGCAGTGCCACAGCGATGCCACCCGAAGGTTGCAGGAACAGCAACTCATATTCCACTTGGGAACCCTGCGGCCCAATGGTATCAATGTGGACTTCACAAGCTTCAAAATCTCCCCTCCCACTACCGCATCCCAAAACCAGCCCAGCTCATCCCCGCCTCCCTAATCTGTCCTTCCTCTCACCTATCCCCTCCTCCCACCTCAAGCCCCACCCCCATCTCCTACCTAACCTCATCCTGCCCCCTTGACACGTCCGTCCTCCCTGGACTGACCTATCTCCTCTCTACCTCCCCACCGACACTCACCTTTACTGGCTCCATTCCGGCCTCTTTGACCAGTCTGCCTCCTCTCCACCTACCTTCTCCTCTATCCATCTTCTATCCGCCTCCGCCTCTCTCCCTATTTATTTCAGAACCCCCTGCCCCTCCCCCATTTCTGATGAAGGGTCTAGGCCCGAAACATCAGCCTTCCTGCTCCTCTGATGCTGCTTTGCCTGCTGTGTTCATCCAGCTCTACACCTTGTTATCTCTAGGCAAGACAGAAGTACAGTGGGACTTTAAAGTGTGGCTGACAGAGCAGTGTTAAAGGGCAATCCAAAGATATTGTGAACATACAGGTAGGCATTAAATGACTGAATCTAATGAAGCAAACAAACAGCCATGTGAAGCAGCCTGGTCCAATCTGTGAATGGCCTTCCTATCCCTGCATACAAAGGAGGACCATAGGAAGCAGTCTAATTTATGAAAGTGGCAAACCAAATAGGATAAAAGTTGAAGCGTCAATTGGCAAAAATTTGACATGTAAAACAAAGTTGATGATAACCTGACATTAAGCCAGAGAAAAATAACTGAAAAGCTAAGGATCTTTCTCATTATAATCCACATATTGATAAAGAACTAAACTGCAATCTCTGAAGAATGGAATAGTAATGCTATTGTAGAGCATAAATACATATATATGCTAATATGAAAGTCGATAAAGATGCATTTTGTTAAAATGGATCATTCATGCATGAGAGAGAAAATGCATTTGCTTGGATATGTTTTTACCAGAACACTTACTATCAATTATTAGGAACGTCTAAGACAAATTTCAATCAATAGAAATTGAAGTAAGGTAATGACAATGATTTTTCACTGTTACCTTGAAATTCATACGGATACAATTATGAATCCCAAATGTTGCTTGCTTTGCCAAAATTATCCACTAGCCCAATTTTTCTCAACTGCCAGCCATTCCCTTCTCTATTAGCTCTTACTGTCCTCTTTTATATTACTTGCGAGTTTATCATCACCGTTTATATTTCTCCCTCTTTATTTCTTTGTTGATCATCTTTTGTCAGCTTTTAAAGCATTCCAAGCCCTCTGGTTTACTACAGGTCTTTTCCACATTTTATGTTTTCTTTCTATAAATTTGATGTTATAGTGACTGTAATGAGGTCAGCTAGGTGGACCTCATTGAATACGGATTCCTTGATTGGGGCTATTAATCTGGTCCAATCAGGGAGCACTGGCTGACAGATATAAACAGGAGTGTCAGACATCCTGCTCACTCTGACAGCTGGCTCTGAGGCAGCTGAGTTGGTGTCAAATATGCTCCATGTGTTAATAAAGAGTGACTTGGTGACAGGGTACCAGCCTCTGTGGAGTTATTTCAATATGATCATTAACTTTGCTGATTAACCATAGTTCTTCTCTCTCTTTCTAGAATCCTTCATCCTCAATTGAATATATCTTTGTTGTGAATCATGAACTATTCTTAACTAACTTTGCTTAAAAATCTGCAGGTGTTTCTCACCCATATTTTTCTGTTTTCCTAGCTAAGTCTAGTCCATTTCTACCCTCATTCCTTTATAATTACTCTAATACAAGTTTAGCACAGTTGTAATTAGTATACATTTCTCACTTTCAATTGAATTCTGCCATGTTATTGTTACTGTTCCCTAGGGGATCATTTACTCCGAGATCATTAAGCCTATTCCATTGTACATTACTAGATCCAAAATATCTAAAGCCTGGTTGGATTCACAACATATTAGTTTAGGAAATAGTGCTGACTACACTCTATGAATTCTTCCTTGTGTTAACCTCTGTCAATTTGATTTTCCCAATCTACACAAAGATTAACATCATCCCTTAATGTACTACCTTTGTTACCTACTCATTACCTCCTGATTCATTCTCTGTCCTCTTGCATAACAACTGTAAAGAGCTTATAGGTTACTCCTACCTATGTCTTATTCAGCTTTCTAATTTCTTAACTCCACTGATATAGATTTTATATCTTCTAATCCAAGATCATTTCTTGCTATTGTATTTATATGACCAGTGCTAACAAAGCTATCCCAGCATCCTTTCCTTCCTGCCTGTCCTTTCAAGAAGTCAGATACTCCTGAATATTTGGTTCTCAGCTTTGGTCTCCTTGTAATCATGTGACCTTAATGACAATAACGTGACACTGACCTCAGTTTGTGCCATGAATTCTTTTAATTTGCTCCATGTAAAGAGCTATTAAATTTGCCTTTTTACCAACTAGCATTTCCCCCCAAGCCCCCACCACTTTGACCCTGTTTGCTGCTGTTTTTTCAATGTTTGTATTCTCTGTACTCTTCCTATGCCATTCAGGATACCGTTGTTCAAAAAACTGCACTATTTTGTTGCCATATACCTTTGCTTTGTAAGTTTACACTTCCTCTCTCCTAACACACCACCCCCACTCTCCCTGTTAATTTAAAACCCTCTCTGCAACCCTAGTTTTTAATTCACCTGGGCACTTGTTCCGGCATTGTTCAAGGGAAGCCCATCCCACGAGAAGAACTCCCTTCTATTCCAGCGCTGTTATCAGTGCCCCATCACCATATTTTCATTCCAGGGCGGCTCAACTTACAGTATGTGTTCAATCGCTTCATGGAGGAGACACAAGGGGCTTAAGATGGACACATAATGAACATAGAACCATGAAGCTGTCAAGTTATCTAAATTTCCTGCCCTGCTAATTTTGAAATGGGTGCCTGCTCATATCTCTGTCAGTAAAAAAAAGTTCATACTGATTGACTGATTAACTGGGGGAGGGGGCTGGTGCCACAAATTCACAGTTTGATTTGCATCTTCAAACAGGTTATTGAAGGTTTAGTTCCCTCTGATATGAGTTATCAACACATATGTGTGTATTGTGAAATCAGTAACACATACTTGGAACTTTAATTTCTTTCACCTCAGCATGACCCTGAGGTCTGCCAATGGTAAGCTGTTGTGTAGATCGGCATGGAAAGTGTAAGGGCAAAGGTGGCTGGTGTGGAGCATGAGCTGGCATGGAGGGCATTAGGGGCCAATGGGATAAGAGTAGATTGGCATCAGTTGGCAATGATGGTGAATGGGAAATGGGTGGCAGGTTGAGACAATGTTAAGAGAAAGGGTTACAGGTGTTAATGTTGAACAAAATAACTAGAATGAAGCCCCAGAAAACTGAGGAAAACCCTACCTGGCACTCAGCTGCCCCTCTGGTCATTTCCAAACTGTTGCCAGAGTTAAGCTCCTCATCCCAGGAATTAAAATTTTGTCCATCAATACATATTTTGCCAAGACAGGTACCTTTAGTTAAGAAATTTCCAACTACTGCCTTACATCATGAACATGAAAATCCAGCCCAAATCTTACTCGTGTTAATTGACAGTGAATGAAAATTGTGTTTCTTCCCTCAATATTTCACAATTTTAACTCGTAGGCACATAGTTCATCATTTTCAGGGTTGTGAAATATTCAGTTCAATGTGTCAAGAGTAAGCAAGTGGCATTGATTTAAATATATTCACAGAGTTTGGCTGGCTTGGCCTAGTACAATCTTCCTGTTGGCATTAGGATTAAAATTGGAGATCAACAAGTGTGACACAATTTGAAAGTCCATGAAATAAATATATCCAGCTCTGATGTTTGAATGGACTATGTTTGTAAATTAACATAACTGTTTACTCCTGATACTTGGCAGCTCTGGTTGACAGTTTAAATGTATCTACCCTCATACATTATCCTACTACAATGTTTTGTGGCTGGAAGATTACGTAATTTCCTTTAGGGAAGAAAATAAACTACTCGCCAAATCTATGCCAAATGTTATTACAATTTTTTTCATTTTTCTATTCAATTGTTATAATGGCTTGAAATAGAATCATGAGCAGTGCACAGTCAAAAGCTGCTGTGAAAGATGTTATTGATCATAGTTGTGAAACAATTCAAAGAAACACTCCAATGTCAGAGAAAAGTATTTGCTAATTATGTGTCCCACAAAGAAGTAAATGTTTCCAATGGTTTTGGCGATGTTGTTGATTATTACCACTGCTATTTCTACTATTTAGGTTGCAGGCATATTTAAGATACATAGTTGAATTCAATACATATAGTTCCATGTTTGATCTATGAATTAAATCCCATCAGTCAAAGCCCATGTATATATTGCGTGCTGTCTCTTCTCCATCTCCTTCAGTTACACCAGGCTTTCTCACAAGTCTGAGGAAAGGTTTCAAGGAATTTGCCTAAAACAATACTGAGCAACATTTATTCAGAGATAAAAGGTACTGCAGATGCTGCAGAATCCGAGATAACAAGCATGGGGCTGGATGAACACGGCAGGTCAAGCAGCATCATAGTAGCAGGAAAACTTGACGTTTCGGGTCGAGACCCTTCATCAGAAATGGGGGAGGGGAAGAGGGTTCTGAAATAAATAGGGGGAGAGGGGGAGGCAGATAGAGGATGGATAGAGGAGAGGATAGGTGGAGAGG
>JAHRHZ010000065.1:19988895-20014090 GCA_024137785.1 Ginglymostoma cirratum
AAAGTGCCGGGTGTGGTGGGGCTGGAGGGGAGTGTGGAGCGGACAAGGGAGTCGCGGAGGGAGTGGTCCCTCCGGAAGGCAGATAAGGGTGGGGAGGGAAAAATGTCTTTGGTGGTGGGGTCTGATTGCAGATGGCAGAAGTGTCAGAGGATGATGCGTTGGATCCGGAGGTTGGTGGGGTGGTATGTGAGGATGAGGGGTATTCTTTTTTGGTTATTATTGCGGGGATGGGGCATGAGGGATGTGTTCCGCACCCACCCACATTCCTGCAAAAATGCCACCTCCTCCCACCCACCTTCCTGCCAAAATACCATCCCCTATTCCCAATTCCTTCGCCTCCGCCGCATCTGCTCCCAGGATGAGACATTCCACTCCCGTACATCCCAAATGTCCTCATTCTTCAAGGACCGCAACTTCCCCCCCACAATGGTCGAGAACGCCCTTGACCGTGTCTCCCGCATTTCCGGGAACACATCTCTCACGCCCCGTCCCCGCAATAATAACCAAAAAAGAATCCCCCTCGTCCTCACATACCACCCCACCAACCTCCGGATCCAATGCATCATCCTCCGACACTTCCGCCATCTGCAATCAGACCCCACCACCAAAGCCATTTTTCCCTCCCCACCCTTATCTGCCTTCCGGAGGGACCACTCCCTCCGTGACTCCCTTGTCCGCTCCACACTCCCCTCCAGCCCCACCACACCCGGCACTTTTCCCTGCAACCGCAGGAAATGCTACACCTGCCCCCACACCTCCTCCCTCAACCCAATCCCAGGCCCCAAGAAGACTTTCCACATCAGGCAGATGTTCACCTGCACATCTACCAATGTGGTATACTGCATCCGCTGTACCCATTATGGCTTCCTCTACATCGGGGAAACCAAGTGGAGGCTTGGGGACCGCTTTGCAGAACACCTGCGCTCAGTTCGCAACAAACAACTGCACCTCCCAGTCGCGAACCATTTCAACTCCCCCTCCCATTCCTCAGATGACATGTCCATCCTGGGCCTCCTGCAATGCCACAGTGATGCCACCCGAAGGCTGCAGGAACAGCAAATCATATTCAGCCTGGGAACCCTGCAGCCCAATGGCATCAATGTGGATTTCACAAGCTTCAAAATCTCCCCTCCCTCAACCATATCCCAAAACCAGCCCAGCTCATCTCCACCTCTCCAACCTGTTTTTCCTCTCACCTCAAGCCACACCCCCATCTCCTATCTACTAACATCATCCCGCCCCCTTGACCTGTCCATCCTCCCTGGACTGACCTATCTCCTCCCTACCCCCCTACTTACACTCACCTTTACTGGCTCCATCCCCGCCTCTTTGACTTGTCTGCCTCCTCTCCACCTATCCTCTCCTCTATCCATCCTCTATCTGCCTCCCCCTCTCTCCCTATTTATTTCAGAACCCTCTTCCCCTCCCCCATTTCTGATGAAGGGTCCAGGCCCGAAACGTCAAGTTTTCCTGCTCCTATGATGCTGCTTGACCTGCTGTGTTCATCCAGCCCCATGCTTGTTATCTCTGAGCAACATTTAACCCAGTGATGTTGTAGCTCCATAATTTACAAACGGACACAGCCATGGCCGGAAAAACAAGAATTGAGGAATGTGAGTGGGAAGCATGAAGGATTAAAAAGATTCTGATCTCTTAGCAATTTGACAACAAAAGTGGAGTGCAGTGAGAGACAGAATGCTTTCAAGTGAACAAAGCTGAAAATAAACTTTGAAGTGTTTGGATCATCAAACTCTTTGGGACTACTGAATGTCCAAGACATCAAATCTGAATTGTACATGATCCAAATGAAAAAGCAGAGGAATAAGATTGGAGCCATTTATGGACAAAGTGCTCTGAATCCTCTTTTCAAATGTGAATTCTCTTTTAAAAGCTGAAATTGATCGGCTGTTTTGTGGGCATTCATTTCCAGATCGAACACTTTATCTCGTTGTATGATTCTACATGGTTGATAAAAGAATTTAATTTGCCATGGTCTCTTAGATGGAGTTGACAGCCTTAGGGTTGATAGTACAATCCAACATTTGAGGATCAAGATATTGATTCTGCATATTCAAGGCTTAATTGCAAACTCAGTCTTGTCTATTAAATCATATTTCTAGAGTAACTTTGCATTTCCAACATATTATATTTTATATATTATATATATTATATTTTAAGTATAAAACTACAACTTTTTAAATGAACTTTATGTGAGGAAATAAGCAATATAGGAGGACCAGGGAAATTAACTATTCAACACTACCTAGTCAAGTGTAGTGCATCTTTTGTTTCCCAGCCTCAGGAGGAAACCTCCTATCCAGTGATACTTGGTTTACAGAACCCTTTACGGAACAATTTGTTTCAAAACCACTTTAATGAGAATGTTGAAGCTAAACTGCCACCCTCTGTCCTGTCAAAGCTATTAGAAGAGCTCATTGATATTTCATCAGACAGCTCCCTCAGAACTAAGTTCAATGAAATGTCACTGGAGATGATTGGGTGCAGAAGCTCTGTTGAATACAGCACTGTTTTTTCCTGTTGCACAGACAGTTTTGATCCCATTTAACAGCAGCTACGCGTGAGAGGCTGGATTTTCAACAATTACAGCAATAAAAATCAAAGCACTGAGCCAGGATGAATGTTGACCATGAAATGTGTTCATGTTTCCCAAAGGTATCTTCAAATATTGGCAGAATTATTGTTCAGCAACAAGTGTCACATCATGTAAGTAAATCATAATAAATATATATTTAATTAACTTGTGTTGTATAATGGGGAATTCATGGATTTTTTATCATGGGTGTGAAAGGGACCTGAAATGCAAAAACATTCAAAAGCTTTGGATTTTGCAGCTCAACACAGATTGTGTGTTCTAATCAGACTTCAGCTCTTTGCTAAGAGAAAAACTAAGGAAAAGAATGGCTGGAAATTATATTTAAAAGTAATGGGATTGTCTCGTTAAAATTGTGAATTTCACAGTCCTGTTATCAGTGGTTATACATTTTTTTTCCTAACCTGAATCTCTTTTGCATCTCCTTTTTAATTCCCTTCTCTATCATGCTTGTTATTTCTCTTCTCCCTGCCCTCAAACCTTATTCTGTCATTCCGCTCCTACAGCCATATACAGAGTATATCTGACTTGATTCACTCTTTCAAGTCTCTGATTTTCCTAAGTGGCTTTTGGCTGGGTTCTTAATTGAAAGCTTCCCTCAAGTCCAACCTTGCTGTCTCCCTATCCACGAATTCTGCTTCATCCTCAAGACTGCTATTGATCATGGGTCTGTGTAAAATTCCACAGGTCACTGATTATTAGGTTATTAAAGGAACTCATTTAGAATGACTAATCACATATCATAGATTCTGCCCCCCCACCGTGATAGCTATGTTAAAGAGCTATGAATAATACGTCATTAAACAGTGGCTGCAATCAGTTAAATGAGATCATACCAAATCTAATTTCAATGTGTATGGTCCAATTGAATTTCATGTGGCACATAACATGCAGGTTATTTTCAAATACAACTTCGCTGCAAACAGATCTGTCCGCAAAAAAGAAACACTTTAGTTTTTCATGTTTGGCATATGGCAAACAAAATATCGGATGTCAACTTCCTTCAATTTCTCTCAATGCCATTTTCTTCAGTTGATAAAGGTTTGCAAGATCACAACAGGGACAGTGTCCTGAGACAGTGAGAAATTCGAACAGAAAACTGAAAACACATGCTGGTTGAAAAATAATAAATGATACAACACCATCTTTCAAGAAACATGATTTGATTGACAAATATGATGTGATATTCATGAAAATCAAGTTGTCATGTTCACAGATGGTCTGACTGAGCACTTCAAGCATATTTTTTTAATTTCAAAATTCCAGCATCGGTGGCATTTTTTTTACTGTAATAATCATGCTCACTTTAAATTGAGGTTATCCATATTTTAATCTTTGAACTTAAGATGCCTGTGTGGGCTACAAAATCATTATTAATGAAGACATGTGCAAAGGAAAAGGGGACATGCACCCTCTCCACAAGACAATTTTGCCCATATTAATGCAATTCTTGACCACTGTACCGTGAGGAATGCTAAATTTTAAAGCCAAATAGGGGTGTGATGAAATGGACTTACAAAGTAATCAGCATGATAATAAACTGATTAATTATATTTTCCTCGGTTTGTAGCCTGTCTGGAGACTGTGTGCAAAAGGCTAGTGGGCAAAACTGTCACAACTGGGTAGCATTAGCGCTTCTCTGATGTTGGCATGCAATGTTATTACCCAGCAGTAGATGCCACTCATATTTTCTGTTAATGCGCTTTGCCTGAGGTGTCAGTGATGCTGGCTACAGTGAGATAAGATTAAAAGTGCATTGAAGGAAGACACAAAGCAAAATAATATTTGGGAAAAACAGATGTTGTATTCTCCTGCCTCCAAAAATAAAAATCATAAGGCAAGGATAATAGAGCAGGAAATGAGTTTACATATAACCAGCAAATTCTTTTCCCTTTCTCTCCTTCATTAACTTGCCACAAGCTGAAAACATGGTAGTATCTTAGCCAGCTATTTTATCAAATGCTAAGAACTAATTCATCTATGCTAAATAATATTCAAAAATTGACTGAAAATGGGCGATTGGGGGTCCTAAACATTTGCAGTTGTCAATGTGTATAACAACCTTGTGACAATTATTCATTTAGAAGTACAAGATATGTCCAATACTAAAATAGATAACTAAATAAAAATATCAGCTAATTATGATAGTTCTTATTAATCAATCTGCTGAGGTATGCTGGAGCAGGTGGGACTTGAACCTTTATCTCCTTGCTCAGAGGTAGGGAAAACTACCATGGCCGCACAAGAGGCCCAGGAAATCACAACATGCCTGCAATCATGGTAACCGATTCTTAACCAGTTTAAATGATGAAAAGCTTGTCAATGTAGCTGTGGAGTTGTAACAACTTTTTAAAATAACAGGGCATATACGTACATGAAGAAAGGCATGATTGTTAGAAATAGATGGATAAGGATGAACATAAACTGAACAACAGTGTTGTTAGGTTTGAAGGCAGACTCAAGCACAATGAGTACCTAAAAAATGGTGGCGGACTCCACAAGCCCCCAATCTTCTGCAGTAGAATTTCATTGATCGAATTGGGAGGGAGGGTCTCGAAGGTATTCTCCTTGAAAAGGATTCAGGAGTTCTCAGAGCTGCTGGCATGTCAGATATTATCATTTATTCTGAGGTTTGCATGAGTTATTCCATCACTATGTCCGGTAATGTTGTCTGTCATGTCTGTGTGTGTAACTGAATCTTGTGGATGGATCCACCAAGTTGGTAGAATTGTAGGTGGTGATCAATGGCGATGTGTATCTAGATAGTGACGCATACCTTCAGCTATCTCCTTTATAGAGCCTCTCTATGTGTCCTGCGTGTCGTTATCCCATAAAATTTCTTGGCAGTGGTGATCTTTGATATAATTAGTTGCATAAAAAATGGCAGGTGGTACCATGGCATTAGGTCCATTTTGTTCAGACAAATATTCTAAAGTGCAGCCTCCCTATTGAACCCATTTGCCTGACACTCATGTTTATTATTATTTGCTCATGGAACTTAGGTGTTGCTGTCTGGGCCAGCATTTATTAACCATTCCTAATTCCTAATGGCATTTAAGAATCAATCATAATACAGTATATCTGCGTCACACCTTGATCAGACCAGATAAGGATGACCGATTTACTTGCCTGAAGGACATCAGTGAACTTGATTTTAGTCTAATGACATTTAACTATGGTGATATGGTGAGCATTATACCAGCATTTAATTCCAGATTATTCTGAAATCAAGTTTTATCATCTGTAGGGTGGGAATTGGACCCTTGGTACCAGAACATTATACTGAGGTTCTGGACTAGTCCAGGAATGCCACCACAGTCTCCCCTCATGCCCAACCATCGAACACTGCCTGACTTAGGCCCCAATTATTTTGTCCCCCCAGGGTTTCTGCACAGAGGCTGAGCAATCCAGCATCCATGAAAACAATCTTTCGAAGTAGCTTCCCATTTTACAGTTGAGGGGTCAGAGGCTTCAGTTGGAGTCAGGCCAAGCAAACCAGGAAGCCAAGGCAGCTTTGACAGGAAGCTTCTGTCAGAACGCCAGAACTGAGGCTAAAGTTTGAAAAGAAAGGTGGAAACATAAAACATCTCTCCTGCGTACCCTATCTCACCCCCACATATTCTGAAACCCATCCAAGACATTCTCTGCCATCTACCCATCTCCATTACCTGCTGTCCCCCTTTTGTCACTGTAAGCTAATTAATCCAGTCCCAGAGGCCATCATGCACCCCTGTACCACCCAATTCCCTCAATCATTATCATAACTATTTATAGATTCAATGCCTAGCATGCCAAATCATACCTGTACCCATCATCCTTTGCCTCTCTCTCCATGCCAACTTGCCTAGTAGTGAGTTCATAGACAAACCTCAGGAGGCATGTTGACAATGTCTATTGATAATACACTATTAGAAGAAACACTCCCATTAATTACAAAAGAGGAATTAACATATTAAAATTCATTCAACTTAGCCTTTAAGAAAACAAACATTTCAACCAAGAGCTTCACACTTAAGTGCTTGAAAGCCCAGTTTAGTGGCAGGCACAGGCTTGGCAAGAAGCTCAGGGAAGTGAATTATCTGATTGAGATTCCAGACCTGGGAAAAAAACAAAGGCTGTGTCATATCAACACAGGAAAGTAATATTTGATTGCCCATGAGAAAGAAGTCTCTACCTTTGTTAACCCCAGATTGGTTATACCAGTGTTGAATCATGTCATTTGGAATCCAAAATGTCTCAGCCAACTTCCAAGGCTGGTTTATCAAATTTGCAGTGTATCAACATTTTGCTGTACAGCCACACTTGGGAAATTCACTCAGTGTAACTGGAAGCCCTCGTCCAGAAAATACTTCTGGAAAATACAGCAAGCTGACTCAGTGGTCAATTTTGCAAACAGCAGTCCACAGAGGTCCAAGAGAGCTACCTAGGACATGTAATGGGTCATAGTTAAATACTGCCCAGGGCTGCAAAGTCAGAAACAGATGCACAGTTCACCATATCCACAATAGAATAGGAAATCATGAGTTTCTTGCTTTTTCAAATGTTTAGACCAAACTTTAGTCCAGTAATATACCACTGACAGATCTACAACAGAAAGAGACAAATCTAATATGGACTGAGAAATGCCAAACTACCTTTGAAAATCTGAAGGCTATTTTAACAAGCAAGTCTGCAGTTCTAGCTCCAAACTTAAAAAAGAATTAAAGCAGACATCAATACAAGTGACATTGGGATAGGGGCTGTTTTCCTTAAAGAAAGCAAATCTAGAATAACGAGAACAATCAGACACTTCACCAAAATGGACCAGCTCCCTCCAATTAAATTGAATTTTGGTTTCCCTGGTATCTGCAACTTGAAGCGCAGAAATAATACCAGGCAGGAGAAAACCTATGGTCAGTGATTTTCATTTGGAAAGCTAGGATACCTCTTTGGAAAACTGAGCTATTTGTGGATATCACCTAGTGAAGTAGCCCAAAATAGCTTGAGCTATAAAAAAAAATCATGAATGACTTAAAAGTCAGTAAGAGAAAAGTTCCAGACTCAGAAGGCTGAAGAGTTGGAGTTTCAGGAACCCACTTTAAGAAATAAGTGAGCTGTTAGCAGTTATTTTAAGGGTTGCATGAAGGAATATTATCTAAATAAGATAGCAGTGAGTGAATACAAAAGAATGAAAGAAACCATGCATAGTTGCACCCAATATGGTGAAAACTGGGTAACCTTTTACTGAGGTTTGAGTATCTGTAATGTTGTTGTTCAGTGTAAAATGGTTGAAACTTTATTTCTGATATCTGTTCTTGTATAATGTAATGCTTTTCTTCTTCTGTGTATAATAAGCATTGATGTGCTTTAAAAGTACATAGCCGTCTCTTGCAAACATGTTCAGTGACTGACCACCGTGGTAAACAAATTCCAAAAATAAAATCCCATGGCCAATCAAGCCAGATTTCACTCCAGAATCTGACTTATCTGATTTACCATCAGCTAGGATCAGAACAATACATTTCACTTGAATGTTGTTTGTCGCTAGGACAGGTCTCAAAGTACCAAATTGTACACTGTTTCTTTTATATCTAGTGACTTACTTTATTTTGTAAGTTATTTCAGCTACAAGTACACAGTAATACATACTTATACTCTAGTATTTCAACAAATACAGTGTTCTTTTTTTACCGACAAGAAATGTCAGAAGGAACTTAACTCTAGTTTTAACATTGATTTCCACAGGAACCTGATTCACTTGAAGTCACAAATTTTAAGAACACAACCACAACTTTAAGTGAGAATGAAGTACATAAAAAAATTCTGCTTCAAAATTCAACAGGATTCTGTGAAAACATTATTTAACTCACTTGAACTAAATGGCATGGAAGGCCACCATCATAGCCCCAAAGCTTGTAATGTCGTGTCATGACCCATAGTTTGAGAATCCTTGCTGAAAACCATCCAAGATATCCATGCCTCTCCAACGCTGGCCTTTAAACATCCTCTGCACCATTGGTGACCAGACCTTCAGTAGCTAAGACTGAGTTCTAGAAGTCCCTCTGGGAACCAAGCTCTGGTCACACCCATGAAAAGGAGAAATGTTGGGTCTGCGAGACAGTAAAGATTGCAGATGCTGGAAGCTAAAGTCAATAAATGTGGAGCTGGAAAAGCACAGCAGGTCAGACTGCATCCAAGGAGCAAGAAAATCAATGTTTCGGGTTGAAACCTTTCATCAGGACAGACTGGGGGAAGGACTTGTGATTCCTGACTTTGTCCAATATTTTTGCCACAACAGAGGTGTTTTCAGTCATGGGTGAAAACCAAAGCATTAAAATCTGATTTGAGGTGTCATCATCCATGTTCATAGATTGTCCTGTCCCCTTCTTGATACAACACAGCAGGAGATCAAATAATAAATCCATCTTCTTGCGTAGAAAGTCCATAAGATTCATCTTCATTCCTGCTGTAATAATACTTTGAAATCTGAAAAATTGATTATTGTTTCCCCAATTATTCTCATGTGTCCAAGTCTTCATGGTGGCTTTGAAAATTGACAATTTAAATTTGCTTTCTAAAAATAATTTTTGTTTTTCAACCCATATTTGGAAAGGATCCGTATATAGAATAAACTAATTACAATTGGCTAAAACATTTGGAGTTTCTGTTAATTGTGAAATATTTCTTACTTATAACCATTTGTTCATTAAAATTCATGCAGAGATGAAAAAAATGGTCATTATCTGAGCAAATTAAAGATACTAACATGGATAACAACTTTCCGATCTGAGTAAATTTATCAAATCCCTTTGTCTTCTGTATAGAAATTCTGTTGAACCAATCTAGGTACAGGGTTAGTTGGCTCAGTTGGTTAGAAGTCTGCTTTGGATTAGATTGGTGCCGTCAGCATGGTGTTTGATCTCTATTCCAGCTGAGGTGGTTTTGGTGCCTGTTCCTTTTTTCTACCTGCGGCAGTCTGGGTCAGACATGTCTTATAATAGAGAAGAAGGTATAAGTAAATCTTGGTGTGAGCAACTATTTCCTCATCATTATTTTCTTTACTTTCAATTGATTCAGTGCTAGTTACAATGAAGAAGATAAAACAAAGTAGGACAGGTTTTATTTTAAAAAATACTTATACATGTGTGTCATGTGATCTACACATCTACTTTTCAAATTTCAATACATCTGTATCTGACCATAGCTTTGGCAGCCCAGGTTCAATCTCACCCCCTAAAATATCACAGGAGATATATTATTAAACAAAATAAGAGCAAAAAGGCCAATTCACCAAACTACTATGACTGTAAATTGCTCAATATTATTAAAATCCTCTGTTTTTAATGACATGAAAGGAACACTTAAGAACATAAGAACTAGGAGCAGCAGTAGGCCATCTGGCCCCTCGAGCCTGCCCCGCCATTTAATAAGATCATGGTTGATCTTTTTGAGACTCAGCTCCACTTACCTGCCCACTCACCATAACCCTTAATTCCTTTACTGTTCAAAAATTTATCTAGCCTTGCCTTAAAAACATTCAGGGAGGTAGCTTCAATCGCTTCACTGGGCAGGGAATTCCACAGATTCACAACCCTTTGGGTGAAGAAGTTCCTCCTGATCTCAGTCCTACATCTGCTTCCCTTTACTTTGAGGCTATGCCCTCTAGTCCTAGTTTCACATGCTAGCGGAAAAAACCTCCCTGCCTCCACTTTATCTACTCCCTTCATAATCTTATACGTTTCTATAAGATCTCCCCTCACTCTTCTGAATTCCAATGAGTATAATCCCAGTCTACTCAGTCTCTCCTCATAATCCAATCCTCTCAACTCTGGAATCAACCGAGTGAATCTCCTCTGCACTCCCTCCAGTGCGAGTATCTCTCTTCTCAAGTAAGGAGACCAAAACTGCACACAGTTCTCCATGTGTGGCCTCACCAGGACCCTATACAGCTGCAGCATAGCTTCCTTGTTTTTAAACTCCATCCGTCGAGCAATGGCAGACAAAATTCCATTTGCCTTTTTAATTACCTGCTGCACCTGCAATCCCACCTTCAGCGATCCATGCACAAGGACACCCAAGTCCCTTTGCACTGCAGCATGCTGCAATTTTTTACCATTTAAAACATAGTCCATTTTGCTGTTATTCCTACCAAAATGGATGACCTCACACTTATCAACACTGTACTCCATCTGCCAGACCTTTGCCCGCTCACTTAGACTATCTTAGACTAAACACTACATTTCCACATCCATATTTTTTATAATATTAATGAAGTGCATAACATTGATGGTCTTGCTATCATTGCAAAGGATTTTAAAAAGAGAAAGTACTTTTAGCATGTGTAGAACTTGGATATCCTTCAAAATCGTCATAACTCTTTATTCTTTGATTGACAATTTTAAGTTTTATTTGCATACTTTTCAAAGAAAATATCAAACATTTAAACTGAGTTTTGCCTGCAGCCTTGTTTTCTGGCAATCCCAGCAACAGGCATTTGCCTAATTCTCTGTGTAGGCTTCTCACATGCCTCTCTCAAGTGTCCATATCTTATAAAGGTAGTAGATTCTATTGCCCTCTTAAGGTCCAGTTGGGCTTCTCCTCTCAGAATCTGTCTGAATATTTCTAGTTTTTACATCTAACATGATTTCAATAGCTTTCTCTGAAGTTAAATCTTCTTTGGACTCAAAGAAATCTGACAAGTTTTCACCAAGAGTTCAAACAACAACCCTGCCTCTTATGAATGCAAATTTCAAAGCTCAATATCTAGTTTTTCACTGATCTATGGAAGTCATGGATGAAATTGTCACATTGAAAATGAAAATGTCCATAAATTCTATGAAAGAATATTAAAACTGCCTCCTTGCTTTAAAGTTGACACCTTCCTGTTTATGGTTGCCTGTCTTACAAGGAGAATTATTGAGATAATGTTTCAGGTAGGACAACACATCCATGCCCAACTGGCAACTCAACATGTTAGTTAACCCTTCATCCACTTGCCACATTAACAACCAATCAAACTGGCATCTTACCCCCACAATTAGTTTACATACTTACTTGCTCTCAGTAACTTTCAAAGTGGCTGCAGGATGTTTACTTTACAGAATGCATTACTTACTGCTGAAGAAGGAGACATGGTTTCCATGCTGATTTTACTCTCTTCTGTTTTCCTGGATTTCTGGATTTGTCTATGCTGCTTCAGCAGACTCCGAGCCAGGGAATTTGTAGGGAAAACTCATCAAAAAGGAAGTGTTTATTTTTGTCTGATCAGAATCAGAAATAGGGCTGCTAATTCTGATTGAGTAAGCAGACCCTCAACAGCCAAGGATGACATATCTCACCCTATCAAGATCTCAAGCCAGGCTACTTGATTTTCCCTCCAAGATTGATGGATATCAATGTTTCCTTTTGATAAGTTATCTGGCTAGCTAGTTTGCAGTACTTACAGCAAAAAATGTCCTACTTGTGTCCTGATTCTTTTTGACTGGCTTGCTGGCTATCTGGTGTCCAGTATTCAAAGTAAAGGAGTCCTTTTCCTGCAACACAGGAGTGACTGTCCGTGACCTCCACTGCAAACTAGCTGTTAAACCCACATTATCACCCATGATTATCTCAGCTCACAGGCATATAGAAACATCTTAACTCACTAAGACACATGGACCAGGTTTGAATGACCTTTTAATCCCTGTTCTGTTTAACCCCAAATTTAAAATTCCTGGAATAGTTCTGAAAATATTGACAAATCTAGAAAAGGCCGAAAATCAAGCATACAACAACGAAAGCAAGTCATTGCATGATTTGAACATTTATGCTGATACACTCTACGCTCTTACACTTAAATTAAGGAAAGCACCATTCATATCAGTGACAAAATATTTTGAGTATGCTGTGTCTCTGTTTTGATAATTAAAACAATTACATCTCTACTGTGATAACAAGGTGTAGAGCTGGATGAACACAACAGGCCAAGCAGCATCAGAGGAGCAGGAAAGGTCTGTAGAAGGGTCTAGGCCCGAAATGTCAGCTTTCCTGCTCCTCTGATGCTGCTTGGCCTGCTGTGTTCATCCAGCTCTACACCTTGTTATCACAGATTCTCCAGCATCGGCAGTTCTCACTATCCCTACACCTCTACTGTAATATTATTCAAGGTATTGGATAAAGATAGGAGAATGGCCCTGTACTATAACATTCATTCAGAGAGCTGGTACAAAAACAATGGAATAAATGGCCTCCAGCTGCACTGTAACAATTCTGTGACTCTCTCTTGTAGCTGAAGAAACAAAATCAGGCCACCTTTAATTAGCTGCCTTTATGAGCTGCAGCTGGATGTTCTGACCCCTCACTAAGAGAAGGTTCCCAGTGGGGAGAGCGAACCCATGCTGGGAGTTTGCACTGAGTATGTAATTACACCACCTGTTCCGAGCCTGTGTAAATGCAAAGCTCACAGTGTGTCAGGACTGGATAATCTATGCTTATATCTCTGTAATATGAAGTTCTCATTTCATTAACTAAAATCTAATTTTAGAACAAAACAAACATGTATGTCATTAAATATTAACTTTGGTGGAGATAGCTCCCCAATTCAACTTTTTTTGTGGTTGGGTGATTCTGTAAGTTTCAAGATTGATCGAGATATTTATGTTAGGAAAGTGCACAAGAGTTATGGAGAAAAGATGAGAAAATGGTGAAACTCCATTACCCATAACCCTTGATCAGATGAATGACACAACTGATTTGAGAACTGGAATGGACAACTCCTGTTTCTATACCTTTCTTTAGTTATACTGAGAAGGTGGTGAGGAGCTTTATTTTTCCTTAGATTTCTGTAACTCTTCCTTCATAGTACAACAAAGTATTTGCAGAAACAAAAAGGCCTTTCACTTGAAAATTCTTTGCTGGTGTCCACAATGGTGACAAATTGGGGAATTTCAGGATTCAGTAAACAACAATAATGATGCCCTCAAAATGTATTTAAATATAGGCATTGCATTGCTTACCCTACATTATAGAGCATATTTTCTTATAAAATAAGGGAAAAAGTTGAATGCTAGTTTTCATTGCCCGGGTTCATGCGCAAGTAGAGACATCAAAAGATGGATTGAAGTTCTAGTTTGAAAATGAAAGGAAAACAATTTCACTGAATAATATAAACTTATTGCAGTTTTGTAAAATAATTTTGCTTTGAGTTTACACCCAGAAGGAAATGTAATTCTTATATCAAAAGAGATCATTGTGCAGTCAATTGGACTAATTAAATACAGGTTACAAACAATCCTAATTTTCATTATATTTAAACATATGTAATGCCATTTGATGCTGCAAAAAGCTCCATACAAGAAGCAAACTTTGTTGAATTACATCCTTAACAAACTGCCAGAATGCAGAAATATCTTGAATATTGTGAAAACCCTAGAAGGGGGATTAAATGATTAAGATATTTCAAATGATTAAGGTGTTTCTGACCCATCAAGTGAGCAAATGTGTTAGTATTATTTTAATTCTTTATATAGGGTAACGAGTTAAGGAATTTTATTGGAAAAAGCAGAGTTAACCTGTTCTGAGGAAGGGTCACTGGACCCGAAATGTTTAACTCTGTTTTTCCCTTCACAGATGCTGCCAGACCTGTTGATCTTTTCCAGCAACTTCTGTTTTTGTTCCTGATTTACAGCATCCGCAGTTCTTTCAGGTTTTATTAAGGAATTTTATTTCTCAATTTGTTTAGTCAAGATAAGCTGACATTTAAGTTGAAGTATTGAATATCAGTCAAATTAGTGGTGTTATTAAAGTGTTTCTCTCTGTTGTCCTGCTTAAGAAATCTAATGGGAATTTTGCCTCATTATTGGTCTGCTTGACTACAAATTACTTAACACTTCAATTTGAAGATCAAACGGATGTTTCCCAATTTATCTGTGACCATGCACTTTGAGCAATAATGCTTAGGGATATAATTTTGTTCCCAAAATGTTCAATTGATAATTGACTGAAATAATGTAAAAACATCAAAATATTATCAAATCTCACTGTCAAGACAGTTTATAAATTTCTGGCGATAGAAATCATGGAATTATTAAAATATAGAAAGATTTAGGTTACAGGAGGAGGCCATTTGGCCCATTGTGTCTTGTGTATTACAGTTTTAGCCCACTTTTCAGCTCTTGGTCATAGCTTTGTATGTTACAGTACTCAAAAGCAGATGAAAAGCAAATTAGAAATTGTGAACATTGAGATAAATACCTGAAGGCAAAAAAATAAATGATCTGATGTTTTTTATAGATTGTATTCAGTATAGACTGCTGAATGGTGGTGTAGCGGTAATGTGACTGGACTTGTAGCCCTGAGGAATGTTGTGGGACATAGGCTTAAACCCCACCACACAGTTAATGGAATTTAGATCCAATTAATAAACATGAAACATAAAACCTAGTTTCACTAATAGTGACAGTGAAATTACCATTGATTGTTATAAAAACCTATCTGGATCATTAATGGCCAAAAATAAATCAGTGTTGTAAAGACCCATTCTCCTTCAGATATTCTCCATTTTGGAAATTCCCAGAGAAGGCCTTCCATTTATAAAAAAAACTGTACAGGAATCCACAAATCCAGTAGTAAAGACAAACTTCATAGAAAACATTCCCCCTTTTGTATTATTGTCCAATGGCACAGCCAAACATGTTGTAATTTCCTGTGAAATCATATATAAGTAAGTTTACGGTTTGCATGCCAGGTGGGTGAGGTGTCAGGTGGGTAGGGGACCAGGTAAGTGAATGAATGCTTAGAGTAAGTCAGGGACAAGGAGTGGGGGTGGTCCAGTGGCGGAGAGGAACAAGTGAGTGTGTGTAGGATTCAGCATGAGGGGTGGGGTTGTGGAGGGGTAAGTGTCAGGATAGAGTTTCAGGTCAGCATATTGGGTAAGGTATGGGAAAGTTGGCTCTGGGCATGGGGTATCAAGGTCTGGCACAGCAGAGAGTAATTTGTGTCCAGTGGGGTCCAGCCAAGGATGACAGGTCTTAGGTCCAATGGGTGGAATGGGTTCTTGAGCTGGGGAGTGGAGAAGACTCTCAGGAGGGGAGTAGGTCCAGGGGCTTAGACCAGCTGATGGGTGGATCTTGGGTCCACCAAGGTGAGGTCTCAGGTCAGAGAGGTGGAATCAGGTCTGGCCAGATCAATGAGTGAAAGAGGTATTGGAAGTCAGGGGTATAAGGGGTCAATTGAGGGGTGTTCCAGTGGTGAGTTTATGTTAACTTTAATAGTTAGCCAGAGGCTACAGCTGGTTTTCAATTTTTTAATCTTCCCTGGATAACTATAAAGTTTAGCTGATTCAGAACCCTTCAAAGTTTCTGATTTTAAGATTTTTTTCAGAGCTTTCCAAATGCAAGAGAATTGTTTACCAGTAATTTCAACTTTCCAAGCAATTCCCACAGACTCTGCTGCATCAGGGATTCTGCAGGGTCCCAGTGTACAACTTCAGGCTGAGTTGCTCTAACAACTCTCAGGCCATCAGACTATCTGGGCCAATGTCTCTTGGGGAAGGAAAACTGCCATCCTCACATGATCTAGCCTACATGTGGCTCAAATCCACGATCGTGTTGTTGACTCTTAACTGCCCTCTGAAATGTCTAAGCAAGCCACTCAGTTCAAGGGCAATTAGACTTTGCCAACACATGCCAGCCTTGCCAGTGCCAGCTACATCCATGACAGAATAAAATAAAAATTTGCTAATATTCCATGCAAGTGATATAACAAACTTTTGAAGCATTACCACTTTATCTAAACAAGTTAATTACATCGAATGGAACATTAAAGTGAAAGGAGGTAGATATTGGGGAGACGTCAAAGGTAGGTTCTTTACTCAGAGAGCCGTAGGAGCATGGAATGCATTGCCGGAGAGGATAGTGGAGTTGGCCTCATTAGGGGCTATTAGATAGGCATATGGATCATAATATAAGGTAGCGGTGGAGGTTAGATAGACCTTAGGTTTAGGGTAAAAGTTCGGCACAATATCGTAGGCCGAAGGACCTGTACTGTGCTGTACTGTTCTATGTTCTATGTTTTATGAATACAATTAAATCTGAACTTTACTTGTTTGGTATTTAGTTTCTGGTTCCAATTGATTTCCCTAAAGGCCATTTGAGGAGTTGATGGGAAAGAGGCATCAATTAGGCATACGATGTTGCGAATACTACCGTTTTCAGGTTTGGGGCTTTTGTTGGGAGTCCTGTTTGGGAGAGTGGAAAGTTAAGGGCACTGGAGGAGAAGCAAGCAGAATTGAATGGATTATTGGGCTTCAAGTGGTTTGAAGGTGTTAGGAGGGAGATAGCTTGTGTGACAATCCTTGAAAGGGGATGTGCCCAATCGTAGATGTTCTTTTGCCCAGTCACATTTCTGTCTCTGTTAAAACTAGATACGGAAGATTGGGGTGGATTTGAGTCAGGGCTCAGATTCATCCCACGCCACTGTAAATAGCTTGATTGTTCTTTGTTCTTTATCTTTGGTCATTATTATTACAATCAGATGCCAACCAAAGTTTCCAATTCATTATTGTTCCTGATACCCAAACTGTTGAATTCCTGGGTGTGAAAGAATGAACTAGCTCCCCTTCTTTATTCATCCACCTACTCAATTATTTGCAGCAGTGTTAATTTAAAGAGAATCCCTTCCCTCGTGGATACCTTTCTCCCAGACCCAATGAACTAAAAAGAAGCCAATCTAGTCAAGCTCCCTTAAATTAACAAAAAGACTGGGTTTGTTCACTCCAGAATGGGAGAAGAATTAGTAATGCAACACACATACACACGGATTAGAAATATTCATCATTCATTAGATCTATTCATGTGAGCAATTTGCAACATATGTAAATCCATGGGAACATGGGTACAAAGTAGATGAGCTACAGCATCTGCTTCCAGTTAAAAATTCTACCAGTCTAAGTAAGATGTATAGGTGTAGTTATTGTTGCAGCTGCTCTATTTCCTGCACCCTTAGGAGAAGCATTAAAGCCTGAATTTTCAATCTTGAGTCAGAAGTGCATATTTACAAATTTGCTGATGACAGCATTGCAGTGGTTTGGATCTCAAACAACAAGAAGACAGAGTACAGGAAAGAGAAAGAGAGCTTAGTGGCATAGTGTAAAGACAACAATGCCTCCTTCAATGTCTGCAAAACAAAGGAGCTGGTCATCAACTTCAAGAAGTGAAGTGGAGGACATTCCCCTATCTGTATCACCAGTTTTGGGATGGAAGTGGTCAAGGGCGTCAAGGTCCTAGGAGTAAATATCACCAACATCCTATCCTGGTCCATCCACATGGACGGCGCAGTCAAGAAAGCACACCAATGTCTCTATTACATCAGAAGGCTAAGGAAATTCGGCATTCTATTCTATAACTTAGTGTGCTTAAGTAAGATATGATTTGTCTGGTTAGCACTCAAAACAATACTTTTCACTGTATCTTGGTACATGTGACAATCATAAATCAAATGAAATCAAATCAGATTTCAAATCAGAAATCAAATCAGAGTCGGAGAAAGACCAAACTCACAAACCGGACTTTGGATACAGTTATCAGTTTTGTTTCTGTGAGATGGCAATTAGTTGGATTTGGGCGCGTCATCCCAGAAACAATGCAGAGACAGCCACAGCAGTGATCAGGTGCAGAGGTGGGATGTGGGAAAGGCTGACTCTGGAACTTTTAAGAATACAATAAAACAGAGAAAGGCAATTGCACCCTCACCCTTTATTGCCTTCCACATCCACTATGGCCCATCAATGCCAATTATGTTAAACTATATCCTCTTATCCAGTTGGCCCCTTTGCCCTCCATGTGAAACTATGCTCCTCTATCCACCCATCATGGCTTTTTCTATCCCCATGCCAACCTAGTGCCATTTTGGTTAAGGTGAACATCATTTCTGTGCCTGCAAAAATTCAAATCTCAGTATTTTGATGGACTTGTAAGAACAAGACAGTTTATATCTGGTGATGTACTTTATATGTTCCCACTTATTCCCACCTTACAGTGCCAACTCATTCCTTATCAGTGTTAAAAGGCATTCATTTTTTGGACCAAATTGCAACACCATTTAGAAAGCCCAAAAATCAGCTTTGTGTCAATTTCCAAGTTTTTATTCAGAGTTTAATTTATGTGAGTTTTCTTGCCACATCTTCTTTTATATGTTCCTTTGTGCTACAGGTAATAAAAGCAAAGCATTTTATTAATGCATGACATGTCAATGAACATTCAGGGAGAGAAAGGATAAGTTAACACTTCAGTTTTATGCCCATTATGAGATCAAAGACTGAAATGAGGGAAGATTTTAGTAAGGTCGGAAAATAGAGCAAGAGAAAAAGGGTGACTAATATTAAATATATCAATATTGTAGAAGGGGAACTAATGAATTGAATGATATGCAAATTAATAATCAGGTCAGGAATGCCAAATGATATGAGAGGTCAATAATGAGGTCTGCTTCCAAATAGAGGATACTGCATCAACGTGAACTCACAGTCACTTCCAATTCTGCAACGCATATTGATTAGTGTTTGAGGGAATGTCTATTCCTAGATTTCTTTCAGCTTATGCAAGTTGGGTACTGCATGACATGGTATTGGGATGCACGGTGAAATCATTTAAACAATTTTAGAAGTGTTTAATGCTGCTAAAGAGGCAATATTGACATTTTACTACATTTAAAATGGAAACTTTACTTAAATAACAGTGAGATGACTTGAGCAACCTATGCAAGAAAAAGCCTCTTCCTGTCGCACTGAAACTCCCCAAATATTCTGCTCTGCTTTATTTTCACCAGGAAACTCCCTGTGCACAAACGTTTAGGGCATATGTTTGTCCTGTCACTCCCAAATGAACTTACCTATGGTATAGCAAGAATATTACAAACGTGTTTGTAGGTGAAATGGATGTTTGTGGAGATAATACTCATTAAGACAAACATAGGTAGAAAACCCTAAGGCCTTCAGATTGCAATCACATACCAAAAGATTCATGAACAACTTCTTCCCTACTGCCATCAGCCTTATGAACAGACCTCTCATATGTTAGAGTTGATCTTTCCCTGCACCTTCTCTGTAGCTGTAACACTATATTCTACATTCAGTTGTATTACCCTGGCATACTTATTTAAGGTCTGGTTAGCACACAAAACAATACTTTTCACTGTATCTCAGTACATATGACAGTAATAAATCAAAATCAAATCGAACCTGTCAGAGAACATTCAAACCGACTGGAGAGGTGGATCTTAGTTTCATTCTGTGAGGTAGGAATTAATTTGGAGTCAGGTACATCATCCCAGAAACAATGCAGAGACAACTGCAGGGGCGACAAGGTGGGATGTGGGAAAGGCTGGCCTTGGGACTAAGAAGAAAAACAATAAACCAAAGAGCAACAAATTTCACCCTCATCCCTTATCACCTCATATATCCACCATGCTCCATCAATGCCAATTATGTTAATCTGTACCCTCTTATCCAATTGGCTTCTATACCCTCCAAATCAAACTATGCTCCTCTATCCATCCAACATGGCTCTTTCTACCCCCATACCAAAATGGTACCATTTAGGCTAAGGTGAATATCCTTTTTGTGCCTGCAAAAATTCAAATCTCAATCTTTTTGATGGACATGTAAGAACAATACAGTTTATATCTGATGATGTACTTATCCAGCTTGTAACTTTAAAATAAGTGCACAGAGGCCAGTATCTCATCACCCTTTATTTACATGTGCACAGTATACCGCTGTGACTAGTCAGCTCAGAGTCAGTCCCTGAAGTCAGAAAACTCTCCAATCTCCAGTTAATATCTGCCAGCCAGAGCTCCCTAATGGGTCCAAGTTAACAACTCCAATCAAGGATCTTACAGTTATACAATCCACCTGGTTTCAATCACTACAAGCTTAAATTAAAGGGGTGGATTTAATGTATTTTTAAGAAATTATCCTATATCTTTACTTTGAATGACTGACAACTTCAAAAGAAACTGCAGAAAATTCTAGCAATTTTCTAATCAAGATTTGTACCTGGAATGTTAATTGATTTCCTTTCTCCATCAGTGCTGCTTTACCTGCTGAGTGTTTCTAACATTTTGCTCAGAAAATTCAATAACCTTGAAAGTGGGAACAAGCATCATGGCTCACAATTAACCTGTGTGCATTGATACAGTACCACGCAATTTCACATTGTCTGAGTTAATGTGGTTGTACTGGGCAATATGCATTAAGTATGTGGTTAAGGTGTGCATGTGAGGGCCAGCATAAGTTAAAGCCACACTGCAACTTCTAAACACACTCCATTCCACAGGTGATGCTGACCATGGAAAGACAGGTTTTGCACTGCAAAAGGTGGGCTAGAGACAACAGATAGAGAGGAAGTAGAGATGTATTCTATTCATATAGAGCCAAGATGACCTCAAGATAGACTTTGCAATGGCAGGATTCGATAGCCACATGATCAATGCCAGAAGTTTAGCCCTAAGGACCTGAATACAGTGTCACAAGAAGTTCAATGATGTTATACAAGTTTCAAGGTCAGTGAATGTGTCTTCAAATGTCTACTTAACTGCACTGTGAACATTGCACTATGCACTCTGACACTCAACCTCAAGCAGTCATTAGTATTCAGATGTTGGTTTGCCAAGTGCAAGGCTGTACAGGATTTCTGCTAAAAAAATACTTGGATGAGGAATTTGATAGGCTTGCATAAGGAAAACTGCTAATGGATATGCACAATGAAATTCTCAGGGCACTGGCAGGCCTGCTAGTGTAAAGAACAAAGAACAAAGAAAATTACAACATAGGAACAGGCCCTTCAGCCCTCCCAGCCTGCACCGATCCAGATCCTCTATCTAAAACTGTCGCCTATTTTCCAAGGATCTGTATCCCTCTGCTCCCTTCCCATTCATGTATCTGTCTAGATACATCTTAAATGACTCTATTGTGCCCACCTTTACCACCTCCACTGGCAACGTGTTCCAGGCACCCACCACCCTCTGTGTAAAGAAGTTTCCATGCATATCTCCCTTAAACTTTTCCCCTCTCATCTTGAAATTGTGACCCCTAGTAATTGAGTCCCCCACTCTGGGAAAAAGCTTCTTGCTATCCACCCTGTCTATATATCTCATGATTTTGTAGACCTCAATCAGGTCCCCCCTCAACCTCTGTCTTTCTAATGTAAATAATCCTAATCTACTCAACTTCTCTTCATAGCTAGCGCCCTCTATACCAGGCAGCATCCTGGTGAACCTCCTCTGCACCCTCTCCAAAGCATCCACATCCTTTTGGTAATGTGGCGACCAGAACTTTACGCAGTATTCCAAATGTGGTCGAACCAAAGTCCTATACAACTGTAACATGACCTGCCAACCCTTGTACTCAGTACCCCGTCCAATGAATGAAAGCATGCCGAATGGCTTCTTGACCACTCTATTGAACTGTGTTGCCACCTTCAGGGTACAATGGACCTGAACACACAGATGTCTCTGTGCATCAATTTTCCCGAAGACTTTTCCATTTACCGTATAGTTCGCTCTTGAATTGGATCTTCCAAAATGCATCACCTCGCATTTGCCTGGATTGAACTCCATCTGCCATTTCTCTGCCCAACTCTCCAATCTATCTATGTTCTGCTACATTCTCCGGCAGTCCCCTTCACTATCTGCAACTGCACCAATTTTAGTGTCATCCGCAAACTTGCTAATCAGACCATCTATACCTTCCTCCAGATCATTTATGTATATCACAAACAACAGTGGTCCCAACACGGGTCCCTGTGAAACACCACCGGTCACAGTTCTCCGTTTAGAGAAACTCCCTTCCACTATAACTCTCTGTCTCCTGTTGCCCAGTCAGTTCTCTATCCATCTAGCTAGTACACCCTGGACCCCATGTGACTTCACTTTCTCCATCAGCTTACCATGGGGAACCTTATCAACTGCCTTACTGAAGTCCATGTATATGAGATCCAAAGCCCTTCCCTCATCCATCAACTTTGTCACTTCCTCAAAGAATTCTATCAAGTTGGTAAGATATGACCTTCCCTACACAAAATCATGCTGCCTATCACTAATAAGCCCATTTTCTTCCAAATGTAAATAGATCCTATCCCTCAGTATCTTCTCCACCAGCTTCCCCACCACTGACGTCAGGCTCACCGGTCTATAATTACCTGGATTATCCTTGCTACCCTTCTCAAACAAGGGGACAACATTAGCAATTCTCCAGTCCTCCGGGACCTGACCCATGCTCAAGGAAGCTGCAAAGATATCTCTTAAGGCCGCAACTATTTCCTCTCTCGCTTCCCTCAGTAACCTGGGATGGATCCCATCCGGACCTGGGGACTTGTCCACCCTAAAGCCTTTTAGAATACCCAACACTTCCCCCCCTCTTAATGCCAACTTGGCCTACAAAGTACTCATTAAGCATCTCACTCATTTTCTCTGACTCCTCGCATAACTTCCCTCCTTTGTCCTTGAGTGGACCAACCCTTTCTCTAGTTACCCTCTTGTTAGACCACTTTTTTGGACTATAGACTAAAATTGGGACAAGATGCTGCTTTAAGAAGAAAGCAGTGTAAAACTCTGAAGCACATTGGGAGTTGGAAAAACAATGTTGATTTTTTTGGAGAAAGGAAGGATAATTCTAAACAACTCAGCACCACCTATATGTGTTCAGGGCAATTCTGCCCGTAGATATACTTTTGAGTGGTTTTTCAATTGGCACTAGTTGTTGTGGCATTCTCAGGAGGGCTCAGCATAGTAACAAATCCTTGATTGGTTCCCAGCTGTGGCTACAGCCTTGTGTGTGAACAATACAAAAGAAATATCTAGCCTGTAAAGAGAAAGCATCAAATTCTCTATTTCTCTCTTCTCATCAGTAAAGAGTCAGAAATAATCAAAATGAAGCAAAAGAAAACATTGCTACCCAAATTCCGGACTGGTGCCAGAATTATGCATCTCTTTTTATCTTCCCTACCCATAATATTTGTATCTATTTGTCTCTTTGAATGTATATGGGAAATTTAAAAAGCAGCAGAGTGTGGTGGCTCAGTGGTCAGCACTGCTGCCTCACAGTGCCAGAGGACCCTGGGTCAATTCCAGCCTTGGGTGACTGTCTGTGTGGAGTTTGCATGTTCTCCCTGTGTCTGCATGGGTTTCCTCCGGGTGCTCTGGTTTCCTCCCTAGTCCAAAGACGTGTAGGGTAGGTGGATTGGCTATGCTATAGTGCTCAGTGATGTTTAAGTTAGATGTGGGGAATAGATCTTCGTGGGATGCTGTTCAGAGGGACAGTGTGGACTTATTGGACCAAAAGGCCTGTTTCCACATTGTAGGGATTCGATGATATGTTACAGAGTTATAAGTTAGCAATACCTTGTTTGCCATTCATCAAAAGGAATTTATATGTCAAAAATAGATCATGTTAGTGGATCAAATCTGTTGCGCAGATTCTTTTAATCTGAATTAGACAGTCAAGTACAATTGGGCAATGTGGTAGTTTAATCAATTTTTTATACATTTGTGGTGATTTTGAGAATAGTTAATTTCCAGCACTGTAGTGATTGTAAATGTTTTCAGTTCTTTACGAATAGACAATTCTAGCATCCTTTTGCAACAGAGAAGCAGAATTGACTAGTTGTCACAATCAGCTACTGTGCATTCTTCCAAATGAGGCTTGCTGCAAATACACTGATGTCTCCACCAATATGCTGTCTAGTGCAACCAGTGTTGGAAGTGTGCTGAGGCTCCAAGAGAGGGAAAATGTTGCTTGGTGCATCATAAATGAACTGCATTTCACAGCCAACATGTCTTTATTTTAGATTTCTGCTGATATTTCTTTCTCCTTTCTTAGTGGAAAAAAACTTCAAAGGAATGCATGAAGTATGTTATATCTAATACGTTGGTGCAGTTTCAGTGTAAATTGAAAACAAAAATAGCAAGTACAGATAGTGCAAATCATATACTCTATATCTCCTGCTAATTTGTAACATTCGCAATAAAAGCTATTTAACGTGAGTTTTAGCCGGGTCCTTTAGAAACTAATAAGACTTTGTGCGATTTTGTTTGAAAACAAGACTTCTAAAATGTTCTTATTGTGGAAAATGTGGTAACTTTCTCCTCTCCTGCAGTGTTGCTGATGGGTAATGACTGATGATAATTGTCTTTTTCAAAATAATTCTGTGTAACTAATCAGTTTAATGATGACAGCAGCTGTGGGTCTTAATGAAGTTACAAACTGTCAGAAGAAAGCTGATAATTGTTCTGTGGAAAAGCTTACTTAATTATGGTAATCACTACCAACACTCTCATATTATTCTTTAGATAGACTTGGCTGCAGATTCCAACTAAAAGCAATCAATTGCCAAGCTCTTGTTTTACCTGCAAAAGTCTTTGGCTTTAGAGTTTAAGGGCCAGGTTTTGCTGGAACAGGGCATCTCTTAGTGTATTCCATTCGTCAGGCTTACTTATGCAAGTTTAAGTTTTAAAAAGATAACAAGGTGTGGGGCTGGATGAACACAGCAGGCCAAGCAGCATCATAGGAGCAGGAAAGCTTGACGTTTCGGGCCTAGACCCTTCATCAGAAATTTTCTGATGAAGGGTCTA
>JAHRHZ010000065.1:20014490-20039278 GCA_024137785.1 Ginglymostoma cirratum
TGCTGCTTGGCCTGCTGTGTTCATCCAGCCCCACACCTTGTTAACATTGGATTCTCCAGCATCTGCAGTACCTTTTATCTCTTTAAGTTTTAAAACCTTTGTTACCACCTAGTTGCTGCAAATGTGAGCTGACGAAGTGAAGGCAGCATCTCGGAACTTGGTGAACAACAGGATAACCCATGCAACTCCTCAACTAATAATGTTGAAGAATTGAGAAATAAGGAGAAGGAGGCGTTAGAACGGGAGTGAAATAAGAATATAAATTCCATGTCAAGTCAGATACAGTAAAAGAGTGAAAGTAGGAATGGATAAAGGAATAGCAAGAAGAAAACAAAAGCATTTTAATGCTTCACATTTTTAAAATCTCCTAACATCGTTCAGAACCTTAAGTAATAAGATTCTACACTGATAATGTTTCATTTCTGGGCAAGAGTTTTCCCTTTGTTCATTCATAGAATATGGGCACTGCTGGTGAGTTCAGCGTTTAATACCCATTCTGAGGTGTATTCGAGAAGGTGATGATGAGTCACCTTATTGAACCCCATACAAACCATACGATATAGCTACTGTTAGGAAGTTCCAGGATTTTGACATAATAGCAAAAGAACAGCAATATTGTTCCAAGTCAGGATGGTATGTGATCTGGAAGGGAGCTTACAAAGTTGTATGACTTTGTCACTTACATGCAAATCTTAGGCAAAATGAGCTCACCCAATCTACAGAAGTGGGTGTAGCATCACATAAACTGGCACAACTTTGAGATTATTAATATTCTATAAGAATTCCTTGTAATGTGAGAACTCTGTAGGATGTATAGCTAACATAATGCATTGTAAGGTGAAGCTGTTCCTGGGAAAAGTGATAAACAGTACTCTGTTGGCAATCTGAAAATAGAAGGCTTTTGCTGGTGGTAACACCAGGTGACATGTTTCCATGTGGGTTGAACTCAATAGTAAGCCTCACCCCTCCCACAAGTCAATAACATTAATTATTATGAGGCTTTTATACCATTTACAATACACATTTGCACTTTCAATCCCTACATGTAATTCGACCTGTTTGTTTAGAGGCACTCAGGAAAGTGCATATATACTGGTGGTGTGTCTACAGTGAGTGACAAGAACATTGCTTAAAGCTACAAAATATGGTTTATTTGATAGTTGCCTTACTATTTGCTTTCTAAGGATAGAACTCCATTGATTTTGAATTATATTTTAGGACAGCTTCACCAAAGCTCCTTAGACAACATTTTCCAAACCTGTGACCTATTTTGCCTGCAAGTATAAGGGTAGAATAGAATCATAGAGTCAAAGAGCTGTACAGCACGGAAACAAACCCTTTGATCCAACACCTCCATGCCAAGCAGATATCCTAAATAAATCCAGTCCCATTTGCCAGCATTTGGCCGATATCCCTCTAAATCCTTCCTATTCATATACCAATCCAGCTGTCTTTTAAATGTTACAATTGCACCAGCCTCCACCATTTCCTCTGGCAGCTCATTCCATATATGCGCCACCCTCTGTGTGAAAAAGGTGCCCCTTAGGTCACTTTTAAATCTTTTTCCTCTCACCTTAAACCTATGTCTTCCACTTTTGGGCTCCCCCACCATGGGAAAAGAACTTGGTTATTCACACTATCCATGTGCCTCATGATTTTATAAATCTCTATAAGGTCACCTCTCAGCCTCCAACGCCAGAGAAAATAGACCCCGCCTATTCAGCCTCTTCCAATAGCTCAAACCCTCCAACTTCAGCAACATCCTTGTAAATCATTTCTGAACCCTTTCAAGTTTCACAACATCCTTCCGATAGCAAGGAGATCAGAATTGCACACAGTATTCCAAAAGTGGCCTAACCAATGTCCTGTGCAACCACAACATAACCTCCCAACTCCTAGACTGAAAGCACTGACCAATAAAGGCAAGCATATCAAATGCTTTCTTCACTATCCTATCTACCTGAGACTCCACTTTCAAGAAACTACAAACCTGCACTCCAAGGTCCCTCTGTTCAGCAACACTCCCCAGGACCTTACCATTACATGTCTAAGTCCTGCCCTGACTTGCCGTTCCAAAATTCAGCACCTCACATTTAGATAAATTAAATTCCATCTGCCCCTCCCTGGCCCATTGGCCAATCTCATCAAGATTCTGTTATACTCTGAGGCAACATTCTTCACAATTCCACTACACCTCCAATTTTAGTGTCATCTGCAAACTTACTAACCATACCTCCTATGTTCATATATAAGCTATTTACATAAATGACACAAAGCAGTGGACCCAGCACTGATACTTATGGCATACTGCTGCTCATAGGTCTCCAGTCTGAAAAGCAACCCTCCACCAACACCCTCTGTCTTCTATCTTCAAGCCAGCTCTGTATCCAAATGGCTAGGTTTTCCTGTATTCCACGTAATCTAACCTTGCTAACCAGACTACCATGAGGAACCTTGCCAAATGCCTTACTGGAGTCCAAATAGATCACGTCGACCGCTCCTCCCTCGTCAATCCTCTTTGTTACTTCTTCAAAAAACTCAGTCAAGTTAGTGAGACATGATTTCCCACGCACAAAGCCACATTGACTATCTCTAACCAGTCCTTGCCTTTCTAAATACTTGTAAATCCTGTCCCTCAGGACTCCCTCCAACTTGCCCACCACTGACGTCAGGCTCACTGGTGTATATTTCTCTGGCTTTTCCTTCCACATTTCTTAAATAGTGGCACCATGTTAGCCAACATCCAATCTTCCGGCACCTCACTCATGACTATTGATGATACAAATATCTCAGCAAGGGGCCCAGCAATCACTTCCCTAGCTTCCCACAGAGTGAGGTTGTTGACTTGCTCTCTGATCTGGCTTGTTCTCGTTCAGACGTTTTGTCACCATGCTAGGTGACATCATCAGAGGAGCCTCCAATGAAAAGATGTTGTTCTACTCCACTTGGAACTTATACTGTCCAGTCTGTTACTGTGAGTTGTGTCATTTCTGGTTTTGTTCTGTATGGGTTTGTATATGGGGTCCAATTCTATATGTTTGTTGATTGCATTATGGGTTGAGAACCATGTCTCAAGGAATTCCCGTGCGTGTCTATGTTTAGCTTGGGCTACTATGGTTACATTGTCCCAGTTAAATTGATAGCCTTCATTGTCCGAGGGTACCGATATTAGGGAAATTTTGTTGTGTCATTTTGCTGCTAGCTGATATTCGTGTATTCTGATGGCTAGTTTCCTTTCTGTCTGTCTGACGTACTGTTTGTGGCAGTCGTTGCACAGTGTTTTGTAAACTATGTCGGTTCTGCATGTTGTGGGAACGGGGTCTTTAAACCTTGTGAGTGTTTGTTATAGAGTGGCTGTGGGCTTGTGTGCTACTGGCTGTGCTACATGCAGAACCGACGTAGTTTACAAAATACCATGCAACGACTGCCACAAATAGTACATCGGCCAGACAGGAAGGAAACTAGCCAGCAGAACATGAACATGAACATCAGCTAGCAGCAGAACAACACAACAAACTTTCCCTAATATCAGTACACTCAGACAATGAAGGCCTTCAATTTAACTGGGACAACATAGCCATAGTAGCCCAAGCCAAACATAGACACGCACGGGAATTCCTTGAGGCATGGTTCTCCACTCATAATGCAATCAACAAACATACAGAATTGTACCCCATATACAACCCATACAGAATAAAACCAGAAATGACACTACTCACCATAACAGACCGGACAGCATAAATTCCGAGCGTCTAATTCCAAACATCTGAACAAAAACAAGCCAGCTTAGCAAGCAAGTCAATAGCCTCACCCACAACCCGAGTTATAAATCTTTGCAAAAACTTTCCCACAGAGTTCTAGGGTACACCCGATCAGGTCCCGGGGATTTAACCACCTTTATGCTGATGGAAGGGAACACCACAACATGTAAGTTCCTCTCCAAGACAGATACAATCGTGACTTAGAACTACATTGGTGTTCCCTCAATGTCACTAGGTCAAAATCCTGATGCTCCGTCCCTAATGGCACTTTGCCATTATGGTAATACGTACACCATTTGAACTGCAACAGTCAAGAAGGCAGCTCACAACAGCCTCCTCAAGACCCATTAGGAATGGGCAATAAATGCAGGTCCAGCCAGCGATGCCCATGTCCCATGAATGATGTTTTTAAAAAAGTAACAATAATACATATTTACATTTTGTTTACCAATTACCATTTATATAATAGTCTGAGCATTCAAATTCAATAGTTAGCAGAGCCAAAACAAGCAAACCATGATGGAAAGATAATAGAGTTTACATGTTGTCTTGCTGAGTTCATACTTCTGTAATGGAGTGCATTCCTGTTACACTGTCTGATTTGTGACAACTCCAAAAATAATCTGTGCACCTGGAAAAACGAACCATAAAGCAAAAATAAGATCCGTCCAGCAGGAAACATGAAAACAACATTAATAGTGTCCAACTATTAAAAATTCTGAAATAGTGTGTATTGTAATAATATTTTAGATTCATTATTAGATTGTTCAGGACAGCTTTTTATGATTTTTAAAAAATTCCTGTGAGCATTGTCCTAATCCTATCTACAACGTAAGTTTCAGTCAGATGATGATATAATTTATCAGTTATATGTGACTGACAAATGGTTGGTTGGGATTCTGATTCTTCTGGAAGTTATCACCATTTTCTGTGCTGATGGACCTGACACTGCGGTTTCCGTCAAAATGCATCTTTGAACACAGAATGGGTGCTTTTCATTTCTTACAAGCTAACACTGCCATCTATCTGTAAAGTCAAATTGGTCTTCAAAATATAATTAATCAAATTTGTTAAAATAATGACATGGGGCTTTTGATATTCAAATTTCATTATTTGTTTTTATTACATGAGACCTTGAGGGACTAAAGTGATTTTTTTAAAACCAAAACAAAACCTAAAATGGCTGCTGTGATCACCTGACCACAAATCGAGTTAAGTCCAAGGAACCCATATGGAATACATTACCCGCACTGGACTGAAATTATCATTTTATCCAAAGACAGTTAAACCAGACAAGTCAGCATCAAGAAATCCGCATTTTGATTAGTTAATATTTACACAATAACTTCAAATATTGGAAGATAAAAATTAATTTCTCTGTGAGGTGGTCGGCTTAGAAAAACAATGAAGGCAAACTCCATAGCACACAAATGGACCCATTTCAGCTGCTTTTGAGCAGCACAAGATGGAAGGAAAAATGAATTTGCGACAGCAGCTGGAATTCACGCTCTCCCTCTCTCTTCCTGGGCCTTACCATTTCTCAAGAGCTTGGTTGAAAAGCAACTTGGGAAAGCAGCCACTTATTCAGAAGTGAGAATTGTACAAATAGTCATGGACTCAGGTTTCACCATCACAACTCAAGATTGTAAGAACTTTAAACCGCATTTGAATTTCTTCTTCCAGCTCATCCCAATTCCAATTTCTTTTTATGCTTAATGTTTGTGCTTTTGAGCATATTTAATATTACATTTGTAACAATTCTTTGGGGTAATAAGTAATAAAATTCCTCTTTCTTTCACTCAGGAAAACTTTAGAATCAGCTCCTTCACTTTGATGTATTTAACTAAGTTTTAATTGAAATGTGATAGCTGCATGCTCAGAAGAAAATTTAAAGAAACTGTTACAACTGGCCAAGAAAGAGTTAAAAAGTGTGGAACTGACTCCTCCTCCTTACCTGTTGTAACAAATAAATATTCTGAATTCAAGAGAAATAAAGACACTTTACTTTATTCACCAATACCTAAACTTTTTTAATGCAAATCCTATTTTAAAGCCCTACTTCCACTTATCTTCCCTTTATTTGGTGTTTTATCTATTGTGAGAAAAATGCACTGGGCACTTCTCCACAACTATTGGCATTGTAACTGTATTGGTATCATCAGCAAGCTGCCTCCATTTGAGGATCAGTTGTAACTGAGGGAATTCTGATGTGTCATGACAGAATGGTGGAAACAATTTCTACAATTCCAGTAATTTAAATTGTTTTGTGAGGATACGTTCAAAGGTAAAGGAAATCATAGAATCATAGAATCCCTACAGTGTGGAAGCAGGCCATTCACCCCATCGAGTCCACACCAAATTTAAACCTCTGTTGCCCAGGTTGCCCCCCTTTTCATGGCCAGACAGCCTAACACCTCTCACAATTAACTTATAACAGGCAGCCACATGAGCTTCTGATTTCAATCTGTCTGAAGCCCTCCCACTGCATTCCTCTTCCAGCCCTTTTCCAGCAGACAGCTTTCAAGCAAGATTAATGTGAGTCCCATTCTTTCAAATGAGCCATGATTTCCATGGATGCTTCCAGACAAGGAGTTCATTAGCTTCTCTTGTTTCCCACTCAGGAGGTAAGATCTATTCCAAAGGTAATGCAAGCAGTAAGAAACTGTGTGTGCTATTAGATGCATTGTTGCAAACACACGTTCTATTACCTATTAAATGGCACACTTTTTGAATGTGATTAAGCTTGCCTCCTGGTTTTTACTGTCACTGGGAAGTATTACTCCTCCATCTCACAGGCTATCGAGTGATAGAGTAATTTGTGATTAATATGGATGCTATTCAGATTGTATAACTTACTTGTTAGAGAGGAGTGATATAATATCACAAAAGTGTTGCTTTCACTGAGATGAAGCCATGCCATCATTTCAGCTGAAGTGCCAACATCCATAAGTTTTTTTTTATGTATCTGGAATGCATGTATGTTTTATTGGGAAATAATTTGGTAATGCTGTATATCTGTATCTAAGTGCAGAATATCAAAAACATTTAATAAGTAGGATATAATAAAACAAGACATTTACTTTTATAGATAACACAGTGTGGAGCTGAAGGAACACAGCAGGCTAGGCAGCATCAGAGGAGCAGGAAAGTTGACGTTTCGGGTCAGGACCCTTCTTCAGGTCATTTCTCTGGTGATATATTTTTTAAGCAGGTCAGAAAGTCAACTATAACAGTGGCCTAAGTGCATCAGTTCCAAGAAAGCATGTGGCTGCAGTTAAATGCTGAGAGAACGCCTATTGTGTTACTGGATTAAATTATTATATTGTTGCATTTATGATAGGTAAGGTAAACACATTAACACAATTAGATTAGTTTTGACACAAGGTTCAAGCTTTCAGTTCAGAAGAACTCAGAGTTCAGTTCAGAAGGTAGAACAAATTGATTTAGCATGAAAATCAAGTCAGTTCAAGGGGACCAGTCTTCCTAGCTGAAGAGTGTAGTATGGAGTTTCCAAACTAGAAAAATATGGATTGAAATATTCAAGTTGTTAGAACCAAAAATGTTTAGTCTGTCAGAATTGTGAAAGGTACATGCCCATCAAACCCACGGAGAAATCGTAAAATAAAAATAGCCTCATCAGTCCAAAGGAATCAAACTGGAATGTGTCAATTAAGTGAAGATTTGAAAAGTTGAGTGATATTTCGCTGGAATTCAGTATCAATAACAGATAGTGTTGGGATGCAAATCGAAACTTTGCTTTAATGTTTGTGTTAAGATTTTTAAAAGTATCATGTATATTCATTTTCTTTCTTTTTTGTGTAATGAACTTATGTTCTCTTGTCACAGAATATCTGCAGCCTTGTATGAATATTTTTCAGTGACTAACCACTATGGAGACCAATTTTATAAATTAAAAATATGATCATCAAGCTAAGGATCATCTTGGCATCTGACTTGTCCAATATTACCATCGGCTGGGATCACTACTCTTTTGTACTTACAGGATGCTCCAAAATACTTCATGTCAAATGAAATATTTTTTGAATTGCAGTTACTGTTATTATGTAAAAACACAATATTAATTCCCACAAACAGCAATGTCATGATAAACAAAAGAAAATCTACCTCTGTAATGTTCAATGAGGGATAAATATTGGTAACTCTTCTAATGTTCTTCAAATAGTACCATGGAATGTTTTACATCTAGCTGATGGGAAAGATAGGATCTCAGTTTAAGGTTTCATCCAAAAGGTGGTACCTCCAATAGGGCAACATTTCCTCAGTACTGCATTGATGCTTCATTCTGGGCTGTAACCTGAACTCCTAAAGCAGGAAAACCTTCTGACCCAAAGGTAAGAGTGCTACCAGTTGATCCATGACTGAGACCCAGACAAGAGGAAAAGCAAGAAGGACATAGAAACCTAGAAAATAGGAACAGGACTAGGCCATTTGACTTCTGGAGTCTTCTCCACATTTCAATATGATCATGGATTGATTATTCAAATTAGTATCCTGTTCTATTTTCTCTTCATACTCTGATCCCTTCAGCCCTAAGGATTATGTCTAACTCCTTCTAGAAAACTTCCAATGTTTCAGCCTCAACTGCTTTCTATAGCAGAGAATTCCATTGGCTCACCACACTCTGGGTGAAGAAATGTCTTTTTATCTCAATCTAATTGGCCTACCCTGTATCCCAAATATTGATTCCTGGACTGTCTCGTCATAAGGAATACCCATCTTGCATTTAAACGGTCTAGTCCTGTTCAAAATTTATACATTTCTATGAGATCCCCCCTTCATTTTTCTAAACTCCAGTGAATGGAGTCCTAAATGATCTAATCTCTCGCCACACCTCAGTCCTGCCATGCCAGGAATCGGTGTACTCCCTTCATAGCTCCAACTTCCTTCTTTGGATAAAGAGATCAAAACTGCACACAGTACCCCAGGTATGGTCTCACCATGACCCTGCAGAATTGCAGTAAGACATCCTTGCTCCCTTAGTTAAATTCTCTTGCTCTGAAGGCAAATATACCATTTGCTAGCTTACTCTCAGCAGCTGACTGTACTTCCTCCTTTCCTAATCTATCCTCATTTAGATAATAATCTGCCTCCCTGTTTTTGCTACCAAATTGGATAATCTCATGTTTATCCACATTATACCTCATCTGCCATGCATTAGCCCATTCACTCAGCCTGTCCAAACCATACTGAAGAATCTTGGCATCCTTCTCACAGCTCACCCTCCCACCCAACTTTGTGTCGTCTGCAAAATTTGAGATAGTATATTTAGTTCCCTCATCTAAATCATTAATGTGTGTTGTAAATAGCTAATAGATGGTTATGACACTTGCGTTATGCCATCAAGACAATTTATAAATTCCTGTCATTGTTATCACAAATATCATGCAAAGGCCTTATGGCTTTTCTTATATCCTCAGTGAAAATAAATTTCACAGACTCACCTTCACGTAGATTTTAAAGTTTTTATATTTTGATAAATACTTATAAGCAGGATAATATAGCAAGCCAGACTTTAGTCTTTTGTTCTCAATTGACCAGTTCAATAATTTATACTCAATATTTAATATTTTATCATGTTATGCAACGTTCATAATGAAACAACTGACAGTCATGAGCTTGCTTTTCACATACTGCCATAAAAGCACTTTGGTTCCATTAGCTCCAATTGGAATAGGTGCACAGTTACAATCTTCACATTATCAATTTTTGTTGTTCAGTTACACAATGCTGCTTTTGTCAGAAATTAATATGCCTCACCTTACATTTTTGATACTGGGAAACATTCTATATTATTGCTTCCTTGAAATGCTGTAATGTTATCTTAGGCAAAGACTCCTGTTAGTGATGATAGTTAAATTGAAAAAAAAGCAAGGGGTAAAGAAATTTTTGCAGCAGAAGTACTTACAGATTTCTGCAAAATTTTAAAAGAATATATCAGTTGTAAACTTTAGCTTTTCCCACTATTGTTATTCATGAAGTGAATAGAATGTCATTCACTGGAAACATCCTTTGGTCAGTATTTAACGCAGGCAAAGTGGGTCTTGCCCATTGGCTGGACAGTTGGTGACAGCATCATATCTCCTGCTTTAAGAAGACCCAGACAGTCAGGCACTTAAGTGGGCAGCTGCAGGTCTTCCTTCTGATCATGGAGCAGCTACATGCTTGCATGTCAGAGGCAATGTGGTGTAAACAGTGTTGGTGGAGTCCTCCAAAATTTGAGTGTGTTTGCCAGTGCCTCCCACAAACCTGCCTGCTGCTCCTTTGTCTGTTTGTGCATTTGCTTGAAGTCCCTGATTGCAGACACCAAGGGTAACTCTCCTGCCTAGGACTGAGCAGGTGCCTGGTATCCAGCAGTTCTCCGACAACCAGTGACCTTGGGTGTTATTTCCTCAGCCAGCTGTAGAGACATGGCAGTGATGTACTCACCAGTAGGTGCTCCTGACTTGAATCTACATAAAACATTCATCGAGATCTGTTCCTGAACTGATGGAGGTGAATGAGGCAGCCATGCCAATGCAGCCACTGAGCAATCTGTGGCATCTGGTGATGGAGGTAATGGTCCTCCTGTTCAATGTCATTATCTTTCTCCTCAGAAGGATGCTGCCACCCTCCTATCTCTTCAGTGACCATCACATCTCCTCTGCCCATCAGTGTGCAGGGCCCTGCATGGTAGGATTATGCAACACACTCTGAAAGGAATGTACTGCAAGGCCCCCCACAAAACTGATCCAAGTATTGGAACCTCATCTTCAGGAGGCCTAGTGTCCGCTCCATTATGGCCCTGATGGAAGAACGGGCTGCATTATATCTATACCAAGTCTCAGTCAAGGGTTTGTGCAACAGAGTCATCAACCATCGTTACAGAGGATATCTCTTGTCACCCAGCAGCTATCCTTTTAGGGCATCCAGGCTTGAAGCAGAAACACAAGAGTTCTCAAGGATACAGGCAGCATGGAAACTCTAGAGTACCTGACACAGATCTCTAAGATGTGATATGGATAATCACAGATGACTTGTACCTTGATGGCATGCAATACTTTCCTGCTGATGAATCAGCTGCATTATAATATGGTCTCTTGATGTGATGTGTGGACAGTCTACTGGGGCTTGCCCCTGGGGAAAGCCAGCTGTGTTGCCAAAGCTACTGACTAGGCTGATCTCAGCGCAGGGAAACGAGATGAAGTGATGTGTTCTGGTGTGGTACAATCTGCATCAACAACAGCCTTAATACATTTGAGGGTTAAGAGGTCCCACATAGATCCCCAGTGGATCCTGGGAAGCAGCCAGTTGAATGAGATTTTAGTGCAGCTGTCAAGAGGATGGTCACCAAGACAGAATGGCCGCACACCTCTTCAGAGTGTAGGTCCTGCTCCTGCAGATGGCACATTCCTGTAACAACATCCTCTGGCATCCTCAATCTGCAGGCAGCAATGCACCTCACTCACTTAGAGGAATTGACATTGAAGATGATAGACTCAGAGCCTCCTGTACCACCTCCACATCCTGAGGGGATCTTCTGCTCCAACTTCTTCAAGAAGAAATTGTTCAGCAGCCACTGGAGGTTTAACACGTTCCTGAAATTACTGATATGTCTATTCCTCCTCAGTTTCTAGAGTCATCAATAATACAGCACAAAAGAAGCCCTTAGCCCTTCTGCTACTGACACTATCTCTGCTACAGTACCCTCCTCCCACAAAAGTTCATGTTCGACCACTGTCACCATTACCTGCAAAATCTTCCCCACTCATCCTCACCCACCCGATCCATGACACCACCAACCCTGCATGCCCTCTGCGCTGCCTACTCACTTGCTTGAGACACTTACCACACCCCCTCTATTGAACTATGCCAGCCATTTTCATATTTCTGCCTCAAATTGAAAGAGGAAAATAGCCCAGAATAGGGCAGGAAAAGTCATGAAGGAGTAATATCCAGCTGTCATTCTACTACTGATGCCTTATGAAGAGAGAGAATCTGAATCTGACCACCCTGATCAGCTGTTGGGCTATGAATAATGGTGCTCTTGACTTACTGTGCTGGGATCCCCTGAGTGAAGGCTCTTCCCCTTGACTGGACAGAGGGCTGCTGACAACTAAAATAAGCTTCCTGACTTGACATCTGCACAGGAAAGATGTGGAAGCGTTGGAAAAGGTGCAGAGGAGATTTACCAGGAAGTTGCCTGGAATGGAGGGAAGGTCTTGCGAGGAAAGGTTGAGAGAGCTAGGGGTTTTCTCCTTATAACGATGAAGGATGAGAGCTGACTTGATAGAGGTGTACAAAATGATCAGCGGTATGGATAGAGTGGGCAGCCAGAGACTTTTTCCTCGTGTGGAGGTAGCTACTACGAGGGGGCATAGTTTTAAAGTGAGTGGAAGTAGATATAGGGGAGACGTCAGAGGTAGGTTCTTTACTCAGAGAGTGGTAGGGGCGTGGAATGCATTGCCGGAGAGGGTAGTGGAGTCAGCCTCATTAGGGGCATTTAAGCGGCTATTAGATAGGCATATGGATGATAGTATAAGATCGGGGTGAAGGTTGGATAGACCTTAGGTTTAGGGTAAAAGATCGGCACAACATCATGGGCCGAAGGGCCTGTACTATGCTGTACTGTTCTATGTTCTAACTGGCCAATAACGCAGTAAAATATGAGCTTGGTATTGCTGGCTGACGGGGCAAAGTGCAAATACAAAGCAAAACTATGAGCATCCATGCAGGCTCAGAATGAATGAGTGCTATGACAGCAAACTAAAAGCCAAGAGATGTAGTCTCGTCCAGTGCATGAGCTGAGTGTGTTTCTCTGAGCACACTGTCTTTTCAGCAATATTACAATGATGGCTGTTGGTGCAGTCTGAGGTGCAGCAATGAAGAGCAGAGATGTCCCGTAAGAGTTCATAGAGACTGGCACATGTTGGATGTCAATGTTTGGACATAAGGTGCAGGTGACCAGTGCACACAGGAGGTACCCAGTGATGCTGCTCTCTAGCATCTAACATAGACGTCATTTGAAGGACATTGGGTTTGCTTGACTTCTAGTTTGTTAAGTGAATTTGGTAAGATCGCAACTAACGACGGACCTTAACAAATATTAATCACTGTCAATTGGCAACTCACTGTGGCTCAGTGAGAATCTCACCATGCCTGTCATGAGAAGAATAAAAGATAGAACGGATGATCTGAGACATCAAGATGCACTTTCTTGCACTTCTCGTCTGATTCTGCCACACAACTCACTGTACCCCATGTCGCTCAGATCCCTGAGTCCCCTATTAAAAATTTTGAGGCTTGCTATTAACTAAAAGCCGAACTGGACAAGTTCGAAGAAAGATCACCGAACCCGAAATGTTAACTCTGCTTTCTATCCACAGATCCTGCCAGACCAGCTGAGTTTCTTCAGCAGTTCCTGATTTTGTTTCAGATTTTCAGCATTCCCAGTTCTTTGTTTTATTTAAGCCATATAAGTATTGTGGCTACAAGAATGGGGCAGGGGCAAGGGATCCTGTAACAACTAACTCACGTCCTAACTCCCAAAGCCTGCCTACCATTTTCAAGGCACAAATCAAGAGTGTGATGGAATACTTCCCACTTGCCTGGATGAGCGCAGCTCCAACAACACTCAAGAACTTTGACACCATCCCAGACAAAGCAGCTCGACTGATTCACATCAGATCCGTAAATATTCTATCCCTCCATCAAAACTGATGCTCAATAGCAACAGTGTTTATCATCTACAACATGTACAGCAAAAATTCACCAAGGCTCCTTCGGCAGCACTTTTCAAACCTACAACGTCAGAAGTCACACAACACCAGGTTATAGTCCAACAGGTTTATTTGATTTGACAAGCTTTTGGAGTACTGCTCTTTCGTCAGGTGATGAAGGACCAGCACTCTGAAAGCTTGTGATTTCAAATTAACCTGTTGGACTATAACCTGGTATCGAGTGATTTCTGGCTTTGTCCATTACAGGCCAACACTGGCACCTCCTCATCATAGTAAACCCCATAACCACTACTGTCTAGAAGGACTAGAGCAGCAGGCACGCAGGTCCACCTGAACCAAATGGGCTGCATCAATTGAAGGAAGCAGCTCACTACAGATCTTGTCAAAGGCATACAGGGATGCCTACATCCCATGAATGAATTGGAATAATTCCAGATTTTGTGGGGAAGGCTCAGAGGAAACACCCATAACTTGAAAGAAAACTCTCAAGATTTCAGAGGAGGGTTTGCAGTTTGAAGCTAGTTTCATAAAACAGTTTCTCCTCAGAAAGAGAGATTAGAACTGTGATATAGTAGAATGTCTCTGTGTATGAAGTTTAGTTTTAAACTTCCATACCAGAAATATTTGTTTACAACTCTGATGGGCTAATTTGAAACTGAGAAAGTCTAAGCTCAGTTGCATTAAGACTCAAGGAAAAAGCTATCACATTCTCAAGACTGGTAATTGAAGTCACAGTGAAATGACGTCTTATAGGTTTAAAAGAGAAGGGAATTCTTTCTGATACAAGGATTGCTTTTGTGATTAGTGGGATTATATTTTACTGTAGGTTTCTACATTTTTAAACATGTTTTATATATGTATATACTATTATAGTTTGGTTTATTCAATTTTATTTTCATTTCTTTTATTGTGTTGATTGTGAAAACCAAATCTGTAGCATTGAGTACTTGTGTTTCAATTAAAGACCACATCTTTAAAGTAAAAATAATTGGCTATCAAGCCACATTTCACTTTGTGATATGACTTGTGGAGTAATAACATCAGATGACATCATAACAGCAGGCATTACAAAAGAATAATCTATCGCCCATGTAGTTGCAGATCAAAACTAAGCTTGGGATGATTTGAACAGGAGTTATGTTTCAAACAGATTAATCTGTACAAGTGACATTCACTTTCCATTTTCTACATGTAATGCTGAACTACATGACAAACAAAACACAGAAAGGATATTTACAATTCCCCTGAGCAATCTTTAAACCTGAAATCCTGGGAAAACAAGGCTCTCTTTCAAGTGTGGATAGTTCTGATTTATTTGCCTGCTTCTGTTTTATTTTGACATATCAGTATACTCCAGGCTGTTAAGTTGCATATATTAACATGTGCAGGTTTTTTTAGTGGAGCTTCAAATGCATTTTTTTTATTTTCTGTGTATTTTGGGGAATAAGGGGAAAGCATCTTATAAATGATAGGAAATCTGAAAACCTGTTTAACGTGATCACATCAGAGCAGAAAATGCAAGTAATAAGTGTTGCACAATTAACCTCAATCGGAACCAATTATAAGTTTCAATCGTACAATAAAATTGCATTGGAATTTGCAACTTCAAAACATAATTGTGAAACTCTTCATTATTTTAACAACCCAAGCAGTTTCACAATACATTGAAGTGTCACAAGTAGAATTTATATTAGTTTACAGCTAAACTGTAGCCAGCTTTTGACTTTCTCCTTTAATCAGGCACTAATAGAATTGCTCTGGGCAGACAATGTTTATTAACAGAAAGACAAATCAACAGTATTGCTGCTGGAACATACAATTTTCCTCTGTCAGAGGTGTTGTACCAGGAGCAGAGATAAGGTCAGATAGAAACTGGCCTTATCTCTGCAAACACTCAAGGCAGCTTTTGAGTTACTGTAACCATGACTACATGCTGTCTTCAGCTGGTTGGTAATCCAGCTATGCGTGACTACATTTTTTAAATGTTACTTGCAGAAACCATAGCAAACATAGAACTTGGGTACCATTGCATCCTTTTGCCTATCAGGGACAGCTAAATAAATTGCGTAGCGCGGCATGTCTACTCAATGGATACTAAATCATGTTTTCTCAACAGGGAGTGAAAAATTAATTTTGTTGTGTGGTAGCTGTTTCCCTGCAAAATCAAGCCTTAATAATTCTGCTCTATGCTCTCGTGTGAATCTATCAAGCATGCCCCTGTTTCAGTCATTGCAATTTATGATGTGGTTTGTTTACCAGCATTCTGAGACCATGTACCACGGTGGGGGAAGGGGTTGTAACAAGAAGCTGTACTGTATCGCTATTGTGTGAGTGTATAATATAACATTGTTTTTGAAAATCAACTCAGAGGAGAATGGGGTGAGGAATGTAACTTCATGCCTGTGATTTTTATAATCCCAGCTGCATGTCAAGAGGGAAGTACAGAGCAGAAAATAAGTGGTCCTGATAAAAAGGGACATCGGCTTCTTCCCAAAGGTCTCCCACACGCTCGGTCCCCAGCATCTAAAAGGACAAGGGCAGTAGGTGCTTGTGAAGACCATAGCCTCCAATTTTTCCTCTAAGCCACACACCATACTGATCTGGGCAAATATCACCATTCCTTCATCATTATTGGGTCAAACTCCTGGAACTCCTTGGTATTGCAGAATACCTCCATGATGTAGATTCCAACTGTTTAGAAGGGCAGGTTCCACCATCGAAAAGACAAACTAGGGGTGGGAAATAATGTTAGCAACCCATGTTAGCATATCCCACAAATAAATAAAAAAAAGGTAGAGTTGCCATAGTCCTACCAGTTAATAGGGCTGCTCTCTCATGAGAGAGACAATTGGTGTTTGTTTAACCTGAGGGTCACATCCCTCAGGGAAAGAGAGATATTGAGAAAGAGAGTTCTTCATAGTAACCTCAGCTAGTGCAGTAATTGAACCCAATCTGTTGGCTGCACACTGCATTGCAAATCAGCTGTCCAGCCAACTGAGCTGACCAACCCCTAAAGTGAATAATAATACAAAAGAGAGATGAAAGAAGTGATAGAGTTGTACAATCTGCAGAGGTCTGAGTGAACTGAAAATGTAATGTTAACATGAAACTCTTTCCTCTGTTGATATACCTACCAATTTGACCGATAAGTTCATTTCTGATACAGTTTGAACACAGTACTTCCAATAAAATGAACATATAAAAGATTGTGATGGACATAGGTACCCTGAAGTACTGTCTATTAATAACACCTTTTCTTAATAATGAGCATTAGAAAATTACTTGAAAATGTACATCATGCCTGAAAGCAGTGACTACACCTTTGGTGTTCCTGAGATTTTACAGGGTTTCTGGTTGCTGAAGGAAAGTCACAGACATATTACTGTCTGTGTAGCTCTCTACTTTCACCTGCAAAGAAGTCAGAAGATGGAATTACAGATAACTTTTAAAAACCAACATCAGAAGGTAAAATCATGGTGATGACATGAAAGGCTGGTCTGAAGCTCAAAGTCCAGCAATATCAATTAAGAGTCTTTCTGACACATGTTAGTACTGCATTTTGATGGTAATTGTCCTGCTTTAGGTTCTTTTCTAGGTTTCTGTCATTGGCCACAATGATCCAATCCATTTCAAATAATTGCTGTTTTTTTCTTAAAACAGATCTTTATATCACTGGGAACCTAGATGAAGATTAAGTCTAGCATGAGTTTCCTTAGCAAATGCTGTTTCTTATTGTATTGGTAACAATGAATTAAATAGATACGGCTCATCAACCTTTACTCAATTTTGCCTTCACGGGTTACTCAGAGAAATACGTATTTCATCAATGTCGGTTTTTGATTATTTCTGGTATGTGTGATTGGGTGGAAGGACTTAATGTACACCACATACACCATTTGAGATCAATCACTTCCCTCATGAAATGTTCCATTATGACCCCTCCAACAGGCTTGTTGCTGATTATCATAATTCAGGACAAAGTCCAGTACTTGAATATCTTTTCCCCAGCATGAGGGTGCTACCAACAAGTTATTCAATTAAAAGTTTCTTTTAAATGAATGATTGTTGAAAATACCCAAGTTGGGAATGTCAGAAGTGTAATCAAAACCAATTTTTTTTGATTAATCCATGGACTAAGGGTGTCACTGGCCAGGCAGCATTTATCGCCTATCCCAGGGAATAGTTAAGAGTCAACCACATTGCTGCAGGTCTGGAGTCACATGTAGTCCAGACCAGGTGAGGTTGGCAGTTTACTTCTCTAAAGGGCAATAGTGAATCAGACGGGTTTTTCCAACAATCAGCAATAGTTTCATGGTCATCATTAGACTTGTAATTCCAGATTTTTATTGAATCCAAATTCCACCATCAGACATGGCAGGATTTGTATCTGGGTCCCCAGAACATTACCCAGGGTTAACAGTTTAGCAATGACACCTCTAGGCCATCGTCTTCTGTGAACATCATGTATTAAGTCTTGTTTTCATGCAGCAGTGAATGGCATTTTCACTAGTGTTTAGAGAGCAAAAGAAAATTGATATCTATACATATTTATTTCAGTGCTGCCCATTCTTTAAATTGCATTTTGCGTCATGCAAGAGTTTGAAACTCTGGCCTTCTTCTTTCTTATGTAATTAAATTTGACGTACAAGTTGTTCCTGAAGTTGCTATTATGATCATAGTATTAAAAGCCTTATATGACATAAATGATTTCACTGTAAGAATAAGAAGTAAATCTATTGTTACCTACAAAGTAACATAGTAATGGGAGTGACAGACACTTACAGGCTAGTCGAAGTAAAGTCTTAAAACTTGAAGGTTAATGTTTCATGATTTGTCTTCCGCTGTTGAACTGTGTAAAATGTCTTTCCTCTTGTGATAGTGAATTGGGGTAGATTTTGACATCAGTTTAAGTAAAAATCAGGAGGACCCTATAAAGGGTAAACTGCGTAACTAGTTAACACTTCCTTCTTACGTAATTAAATTTGATGTACAAGTTGTTCCCGAAGTTGCTATTATGATCATAGTATTAAAAGTGTGAAGGCAGTGAAGACAAAAATCCATTGTTATGTTTTCAGCTTTGAAGGATTTATTGATTGGCTCAATATATACTTTATAGTGAGTCATCTCTTTAATTCTCTCTCCATCTAATTCCACATAATTAGATCAAGATGGAACATACCTGCATTGAAATTCAATTGAGCAATGTGGGTTTTTTTTGGCTGAAAATGATGTTTATGCAGCAACTCCTTCAGTGCTGCCCACTCACCAATGCCATGCCTTGTCTTCTGCTCATGATGGCCAGTACAACTTTCTCTACTGGAAGGATAAAGGGTATACAGGTGATGGATTCAGCCACTTCCAACTTCCACCTCCTGCCACATGCTTCACTCGGATGTCATCTGCAAGAAACAAATTATTATGCAAAATCCTTGTGAAATTATTCTGAAATGTTCCTAGCATGGAGAATATTTCATACACTGTGCAGAAAATGTGAGGTGTGAGGGAATAAGGACTGCAATAGAAGCAAGATTAGACACTGTAGAGTGTATGAGGAGATGAAATTAAGACTGGTGCAGAGCTTGTAGAAAAGGGAAGTGAAGCAGGAGTGGAGGTATTGTGAGTAGAATGTCTACAAATGTCAGCAAAGATGTGAGAAGTAAAATTTTTACCCTTGACAAATCTGGAAGGTTATTCTGCTTTGTAACCAGATCATGAGAATTGATTTTGCAGCATTGAGCTTCTTGATGATTTGGTTCCAATGGTAGAGGAGGTGTTGCCAAGTGGACTTTCTGCCCCACCCCACTCCTCCACGCCAACCTCTCTGGATAAACTGGATAAACTTGTCAGATCAACAGACATATTGGATCCAAAGCTGCATCTGAGATAATGCATTTCCTCTATATTTTTACCAGTAACCATAGAGAACATTTCACTTCAGTCCAAAATCTATGCGCATCTACTTTTTAAAGAGGTGCTGGCTGCTTGACTGCTGTTGAAGCTGCATCCATCCAGGCAAGTGGGGAGTATTCCATCACACTCCTGTCTTGCGCCTTGTCGATGGTGGATGGACATTGGGGTATCAGGAGGTGAGTTATTTGCCATAGTATTCCCAGATTCTGACCTGCGCTTATAGCCAATATGTTTCTGTGGTGAGTCCACAGGATAATCTAACTTTTCGTGATTACCAATTTTATTATTTCATCAGAACACTCCAAAGTCTCCAGTTTAAATGGAAACTTTCAGAGTTTCCATGTGAAGATTGTACTCTCTGCTTTGGACACTTTGACCAGTTTATGTACAGAAGACACTTTACCGAAGTGGTCTTGTCAGTGAGGTTGTCAAAGGGACATAGAATTCAGTTTGCATTTCAACTTGATTTTATTGACAAAATATTCCCCATAAAAACACTATGTAAGTATTTCCAAACTTTCCACAATATTTACTCTCTAACAGGATCTATTGTCTGAGAAAGGATATTATCCTCAATGATTCACATGTTAAAGCTGGCTCATTGGAATTTCCTTCCTCTTGAACATGGGGTTGGCTCTCTTCCTCAAAATCGGTCCCTCAGATCAGAATGGATATTCTCCGGGGTCTTCTTGGGTTGCTGCACAGGTCTTGCTGTGAGTCTTCGATAAGGGGGTTGCATCCAGGTGTATGATTGTATTCACCCTCCCCTGGACCTTCCCAAATATTCTGTTGTCTTTGCCTAAGGGAATCATGAGCAGGGTTCAAAGCATCCAATGGGGCCATGCCTTCACTGTTGCCATACCAGTTGTAAAGTACACGTCTTTAGGCACTGCCTGGAAGTCAAGATGCCAGAAAATCTGATTGATATGTTCCAATAGACAACCCTCAAGCTGGTTGTAATTCGATTTCCTGAACCTTTGTAATTTCTTTGACCTTGATTTCCCCTGTCCTCTGTAGCTTAATTTAGATTGGTCAATTTTTTGACAGGCCCAATTTTTCCCATTGAGGGTCAACTTTAGAATGTCAATTTTGGGCCTTCATTCATTTGACCACAAAAGGAATTGTCCAGAGGAAAATTCAATTTCTGAATCAATTCCTTTAGAGTGTGCTACAATGGGGATTCTGCAGGGTTCCCGTGCACAACTTCCATCTATGTTGGAATAACAGCTGGCCAGCAGAAAATCCAGGCCAATGTACGTAATATATGTGCAGAGCTTGATGAAAATGGAACTGACTAGAGTCACCAGATAATTTTGCTAATGATTAACAATTTTCATTGTTGACCACATATACTGGATAACTTCAGTAATATGTAATTACAAATGATAGTGCATTTTTTTTATGAAAGGTAGATATTTAGAAAAATGCACTTGTACTTAGTTTACTGGCTAGATTGCCATCACCATGTGATCTCTACTTCAGTTTGCAATTGGTGGCAACCATTAGACACAATAGCTGAAATAACTCCTGTTAACACCCACATGCAACAGAATGAAAATTCAAAAATCAATGGCACTTTCTCTCAAGCCAGATTTGCCGACTTGAAGAAATGAAGATTTGGCACACAGGTTAATTCTTTAATAACATGCTTAGTATCGTGAGGTTAATAATCACCAATTTCCTGCACCATGCTCTTCAGGTGTGATTTATATGCAGTTATACCATTCTTGCTGGCAAAAATAACTTTTCTCAGTAACCTTCCACTCTCTCTATTCCAAGATTGCGTAGACTGACACTATCAAAACAGCACCTGGCATTTACAATGGTTTCTCAATCTTTCAAGAGTGCATTACTGTAACCTTCTGAGACAGTTTGCATTTCACTTCTTGAATTTGATTAACCTTACCAGTATATCAATCAGCTAACTGTTCTTTTCATTAAATTCTTTGCATTTAGTGGCTACTTAATCCAGATAAAGTCCTAAAATATTTCAGTTACCTCCTGCATGACCATTTTCAGATACAATTGAATTACAATCTGGGTGAATGTAAGCTGTAGAAATGTATTTCTATTGTTAGCGAAAAGAAATTCACAGCCATTTTAGGAAAAAGTCCTTCCTCCTTTTCTGTGTCTGAACAAAGGCAGGTAAAATCAATAAAATGTTATACACTTACTTAAACCTCAAAAACTTTGGGATTGTGGCCATATTGCGTTTCAGAACTTACCAGTTTTCAGAAATAAAATCAAATGCGTTAATTCAAATTGAATGTCCATTCAGTTCAGAATACCTTCAGCTGGTGCCTCAGAGGTCCAGGAAACCCACTGATATGATTCAAAACACTTTAGGTTAATGGCCATGTTTCTGATCTTATTGAATCACTTCTCATACAGTAAATTCAGTAACTCTTTCATCTCTCCAACACTTCCCTATATCAAGTATAGCCTGCTTAAAGTACCAAAACAAAGTTTAAAAAAACCCAGTATTCAGATAACACCAATTTTTGTGTAGTCAGACTTGAGACAGTTTTATATTAGCCTGATCCTGGAAAATCTATCTTTGCTTGATAACGCTTTCTGGCACTAATTCTCACAAGTGCTGTAATAATTTTAATGGATCAGCTTACAGATAGCATTATTTATTATGTAGAGAATGGAATAAATGTGATTTATTTTTCCACAATATCTGATTATGAAGACCTTGCCTTTTGAGCAGTGCTTTAACAAGGAAATACAATGACAAGAATTTGCTTTAAATAGTCTTACCAATGCTGGGTTCTATAGCTAATGTCACTGAGATTTGCCACTGGACAAAACAGTGTTGATTTTATATCTTTTCCACTGGTAGTGGAACTAACAAAAAGTTTAAAGCATGTCAACATTTTTCGATGGTTCATTTACTTGTCAGATATTTTTAAACAATCTCAAATATTATATTGAAGGAAAACTGGCTGGTGAGCAAACAGAGTCTTTACTTTTATGTTCCCAAATGCCCATATAACCTCAGTCTTGATGCCTATCAAAAGAGTAGTCATCTCTTTTAATAAACTTGGACATGCCTCACATTAAAGAACCAATGCAGTCCAACAACAGAACTAACTTGTTACATGGGTGCCATGCCTTTTGTCAAAAGTAATAGGCCTTGCTCAAGCCATGAAGAAGATATCCAAACTCTACTCAAATCAGGCATCCATGACCTGTTTAATTCACCAAGCTGCCAACTGACATTTTTCACCAGAGACTGCTTGGAAACATCTGGCTTCGTACAAATTTATTGTGGTTGCTACCATTACAGTCACTGCGTAAACTGTGTCCCCGATGGGTGGAATCTGCACGTCAGATGCTAACAGGTCCATCCTAACACCATCAACAGGTTTTGTAGGGAAAAGCATTGGCATATCTGGGGAAGGCAATGGTGTATTGTTACTGGATTAGTAATTCAAAGATCTGGATAATGCTCCGTGGACCCAGGTTCCAATCCTGCCACATCAAATGGTGGAATTGAATTTTACCATAAATAAGTGTGGAATTAAAATCTGATAATGGACATGAAACAATTGTCATTTTCTTTTTAGAAATCTATCTGGTAAACAAATATCTTTTAGAGAAGGAAATCTGTTACCTTTGGCTTACATGTGTGTCCAAACCAACAGCAATGTGATTTTCTCTAAAATGGCCTATCAATCCACTTGGTTGTGTCAAACTGATAAAAAGGCTCAAGGTTATGTGAACAGATGAATGAACATAGGCACCAAAAATAACAACAGCAAACTAAGACCTGTCAACCCTGCACAGTACTCCTTGTTAACCAGTGAAAATGCTGTGGGTAACTTTCACAATGGGGGACAGGCACTGGCATTCCAGTAGGTACAGTTAGGTCAGCACTGGAGAGGTACTTGAAGTGGTGCCTGAAACTAATCGAACTGTGCAAATGAGATGAAACATCACTGACTCTGTCATCTCCAAATAGATTGATAATGGAGCTCACTGACCGTCATATTCCTTGTGTAATCATTCAGATGGTGTCCTAAGGAATTTCAGGGTCTAGGAATATGTCAAACTGTACATTATTGTTTAAAATCTTATCTGGTAGGAATAGTTGTTCTGACTTATACCTGCTTCATTGCTTGATGTTGACAAGCTTTGTGAAGGAAGCAATAAGTCTTAAATTGCAAGCACGCTGACTTTTGTTTTCAAGGATGTATTGAGTTATAATTAACTTCTTCATATTAATCAGCACACTTAATGGAGTTTCAAGAAAACCTAATGAACCCTTTTCCATCTTCTGACACAAAATGGAATCCTAAGGGGATTTAATTATTAGGAAGTCGACAGCAGGCTTAATTTATTGTCTTAAATTTATAAATCATTATTTTGTTCAATTACATTTTGTATTAATTGTTTCAACAAGACCAGCATATTTGGTTCTCAAATAAAAGCAACAGTTATAAATTATCATCATGGATTTTTTGAAATTATAGTACTGAATTTCTGAAATTCAATCATATCCTGAAGAAGAGATTTTCAAAATACTCTAATGTAATAAAGAATGCAATTTTAAAAGGGGTGCAAAGATAAAGATACCTTGGCATTATTGTGAACAAATAGTTGAAGATAGGAGGAAAATGTTAGCAAAACAGTTCATAAGGCATTTGAGGTCCTGAGCTTTATAAATAGAAGCATAGAGTACACAATCAAGAAGTTATGTTAAACCCAAATAAATATTAGCTTGGCCCCAGCAGCAGAAATGTTTCTAATTCTGGGCACCTCATATTAAGAAGGACATGATGGTTTTGGAGAGGGTGCAGATGAGATTTACGAAAATGTCTTAATAGTTGAACATTGCAGTGACTTGGATAAATCAGAGAAGATGAGCAGCTTCCTTTTAGAATACAGAAGGTTAAGGAAAGATTTGATAGAATTATTGAAAATCATGAAGGGTTTGGGTAGAATAAATCAAGAGAAATTGTTTCCCAGTGTCGTAAGATTACTAAGCAGAGAGTGATTGGCAAAAGAACCAGAGGCAGCATGAGTAAAATTACTTTTATTCAATGAATGGAAAGGATCTGGATTTTGTTTTTGTCAGAATGGGTGGTGGAAATTGTTTCAGTAGTAGTCTTCAGAACTTTTTCTCCTCTGTCAAGCTTGATGGCAGGGGTGGCATCTAAACAGGTGGACAGTAACATGTGGTATCTGCCACAATTCCTATCTCCACCCAATTGTGGAATGCCTTCCTGCTCCAAGACCAATTGAGACCCTTAAGTGGGCAATTAATTCCTTGAGGTGACTGGAGGGCATGCTATGGGAGTATTTTAAAACTCCCATCAATAGCATTTGAGCGTGTCAATGAAGCCCATAAGGTAACTGCAACTACACCTTGTTA
>JAHRHZ010000065.1:20039678-20062756 GCA_024137785.1 Ginglymostoma cirratum
TCATAGGAGCAGGAGCTGCTTGGCCTGCTGTGTTCATCCAGCTCTACACCTTGTTATCTCGGATTCTCCAGCATCTGCAGTTCCTATTATCTCTGCAACTACACCGCTTGCAGGATCCAGTCAGATACCGTACGTAGTCAACTTGACACTAGACAATCAGGAAAGCTGAAGATTTTACTTTCATCTAAGTGGAGTACCCCAAAAGGTTGACATTGGTGTAAAATGTATTTATTATCCCTTTATGCATATTATGTGACATGTACTCAGGAAAATGACACAATATGGTGCAGTCCACGTAGGACAAGCTAATTGATTACAATGGGTCTAACATCTCATGTATTAGCAGTATCTAGCTTATCTGTCAACAGGTCTCCTTGGGATGGACACCCCTGAAACCTTTGACATCATTGATATGACAGAATCTTGTATCATTAGTCTATCTGAATGTGCAGATCTACAAATCAACATGATCCAGGAGATAACCAATAGACAATTACAGACTGCAACATCAGGCCCTACCTGATCTAATTAGTCTCTGCCCCCAACTCAAGTCAGTAATCATCACGCAGACAGGAAGAAGCGATCAATCCAGAGTGAAACACAACCTGAGTAAGTTTTTAGTTCAGGGAATTTGGAGAGGGGAAGGGATGTTTTATGTTTGCTTTTTTGGCTCATAGTTTGTAAGGGTTATTTTTAAATAGGCTAGCTTGCAGCACAGGATCAAGGGCCCAGCACAAAACAAAGAATGACATTACAGGAAAACTATAAATGTATTAGTTGGTAATAGCTGGCAATTTGACTATTACAGGTTACTTATAGATTAAAGTGAATAGTAGAAATATTTACAGATTCTAAACTAAAAGAAAGAAAATTAAAAGACCAGTAGAATTAAAAAAGAACAAATTAAGATCTGAGTAAATAAATTAGAGATGGAAAGTCAGGTGATATGCTGTACCTGCATGGTGTGGAAGCTGGTAGACACCATTGTGGTTCATCGTATCATATCTGTACCAAGTGTTGGTTGCTTGGGGAACTCCAGTTCAGAGCTGATGAGCTGGTGCTGAGCTTTGAACACTGAAACACATCACGGACAGGAAGAGTTACTTAGACTCTGTGCTTCAGGAGGCATTCATGCCCCTCAGATTAACTACTTTGAATTCAGTCAGTTTTCAGGGACAGGAGAGTGTGAGCATGAGCAAGGCAGGCAGAGGGATCCAGAAGGTAGTGCTGAAGGAGCCTCAACTTTTGTAAGCTTGTCTATCAAGTTTGAGATTGCTCCCTGTGTGGATAAGAGCGGGGGGTGTCAGGAGGACATTTGACCATTGGAAACTGAGAAAAGTAATAATGACGAACAAAGAAATGGCAGAGGAAATAAGTAGGTACTTTGCATCAGTCTTCATGTTGGAAGACACCAGTAGTACACCAGAACTTCAAGACAGTCGAGAGCAGAGGTGAATGTAATGGTCATCACTAAGAGGAAAATGCTGGGCAAGCTGAAAGGTGAACTTGGACAAATTACTTGGACCAGATGGACTATACCCCAAAGTTCCGAAGGAGATAGCTGAGGAGATTGTGAAGGTATTAGTGGTAATCTTTCAGGAATCACTGGAGTCAGGGAGAGTTCCAGAGAACTGGAAAATGGATAATGTAACACCCTGATTAAGAAGGGATAATAATATAAATCCTCATTATTAAGGATGAGATTGTGGAGTACTCAGAAGTGCATGGTAAAATAGGGCTGAGTAGGCATGGCTCTGCCAAGGGGAAGTCAAGCCTGACAAAGCTACCGAAATTCTTTGAGCGGATAATGAGAAAATTAGACCAAAGTGAACCAGTGGATGTGATTTATTTGGATTTCCAGAAGAGCTTTGACAAGGTGCCACAATGGAGGCTGCTAAATAAGACAAGAGCCCATAGTGTTAGAGGTAGAGTACTGGCATGGATAGAGGATTGGCTGACTGGCAGAAGGCATAAGGCAGAGAGTAGGGATAAAGGGGCCTTTTTCAGGATGGCAATCGGTGACTAGCGGAGTTCCAAGGGGTTCAGCAGTGGGACCACAACTATTCATGTTGCATATTAACAATTTGGACAAAGGAGCTTATAGTATTGTTACTATATTTACAGATGACATGAAGATAGGTGGTGGGACATGTGGTGCTGTGGAAGTGAGGAGGCTGCAGATGGGCTTGGAGTGTTTAGGAGAATGGACAAAGAGTAGCAGATAGAATACAATGTAGGAAGCTGTGATGTTCTTCACTTTGGTAGGTAGACTAGATCATAGGTCATAGAATTCCTACAGAGCGGAAACAGGCCCTTCGGCCCAACAAGTCCACACCGACCCTCAGAGCATCCCAGCCAGAACCCATCCCCCTATAACGCCCTAATCTACTCATCACCTGCGCACTACAGGCAATTTAGCATGGCCAATCCACCTAGCCTGCACATCTTTGGACTGTGGGAGGAAACCGGAGCACCCGGAGGAAACCCATGCAGATACAGGGAGAATGTGCAAACTCCACACAGACTGTCACCTGAGAGTGGAATCAAACCCAGGTCCCTGCTGCTGTGAGACAGCAATGTTAACCACTGAGCCACTGTGTCACCCCATAGGTGCTTAGACTCATTTTCTTAATGGGAAAAGGCTTGGAAAATCTAAAGCAAAAAGGGACTTTGGAGTCCTAGTTCATGATTCTCTTAAGGTAAATATGCAAGTTCTGCTGGCAGTTAGGAAGGCAAATGCAATGTTAGCGTTCGTTTTGAAAGATCAAGAAAACAATTGCAGGGATGTACAACTGAGATTGTATAAGGCTCTGGTCAAACTGCATTTGGAATATTGTGAGCAGTTTTATACCTCATATCTAGGGAAGGATGGGTTGGACATGGAAGCGGTCCAGAGGAGGTTTATAAGAATGATCCCAGGATGAAGGGCTTGTCATATGAGGTGCAGTTGAGGACTTTGGGTCTGTAATCTACTAAGTTTAGAGGGATGAGAGGGGATCTCATTGAAATTTACAGAATAATGTGAGACCTGGATAGAGTGGACATGGAGAAGATGTTTCCACGAGTAGGAGAGATTAGGACGTGAGGAGACAGCCTCAGAGTGAAGGGAGAACTGTTTAGCACTGAGATGAGGAGCAATTGCTTCAGCCAGAGGGTGGTGAATCTGTGGAACACATTGCCACAGATGGCTGGGGAGGCCAAGTCACTGGTTAGGTTCTTGATTATTACGGGGATCAAAGGTTACAGAGAGAAGGCTGTAGAATGGGGTTGAGAAACATGATCAAATGGCGAAGCTGACTTGATGGGCCGAATAGCCTAATTCTGTTCATATATCTTATGGTCTAACCAGTTTGATTCTTTGGTAACCTTAAAGGTGATGCAGTTTTACTGAAAGATGATGTCCAACTTAACATTGACCCTCTTCATAAGTGCAATATTCACACTGAGGATAATCTTAAACTGGAATTGGATCCCATGGTATGAAACAACATTATTAATGCTATTGACCATCACATTGATCAATGCAAAAACCAAAGAATTGCGGATGCCGGAAATCAGAAACTAAAACAGAAATGTCTGGAGTTATGAAGAAGGGTTATTGGACCTGAAATGTTGACCCTGCTTTTTATTCACAGATGCTGCCAGACCTGCCAAGCTTTTCTAGTTATTTTTGGAGTTGACACTGATTGGTGCATCTCTATTACTGGTATTTTGAAGGAAGACGACGCTCTATGTATATGTTTAGATCCAAGGTGACTGATCATTGCATGAAATAAATTACCATTCAAATGCCTACTCTAGGGGAGATTACGTCCAAGTTTTTCAACTTTATTGCCAAAATCGACGTTGGTCCATGCATCTTTCCCAAGATCCATAAGAATGAATATCTTTCAGACACCTTTAGGTCGATAATGTTTTCTTAGATTACCACTTGGATGATCTGTTATTCAGGATATATTCAAACCACACTGAAAACAACAAATACCAGAGATCACAGCAGGTCAGGCAGCATCCATGGAGGGAAACCAAGCTAACGGTTCGAGTCTACATGACTCTTTATCAGAGCTGACATGAAATGTTAAGGGGGCTGCATTTATGCTATTGTCTGGGGGGGTGGTGGTGGTTGTGGGTGAAGTGTATAGTGCTGGGGGAGAAAGGATGGTGATAGTTCAGACTGATGATCGTAATGTGAGAATGGCAGGACAATGCTGTGTCTAACTGCCAGACTCGAAAGAACAGACAGTCTCACTGGGATGGGGGAGGGGAGAGAGGACATGGTGACAGAGAATGTAACAAGTAAAGCTAAAAGGAAGTGAAGGAGTGGGAGCTGGTTCACAATTTGAAGGTGTTCAACTCAATATTAAGTCCAGAATGCTGTAAAATGTCTAATCTGAAGATGAGACAACACAGTGTGGAGCTGGAGGAACACAGCAGGCCTGGCAGCATCAATCTGAAAATGTAATATTATTCCTTCAGTTTGCACTGTGATTCACTGAAGCACTGCAGCATGCCAAGGACAGATGAGTGCGCATGCGGGCAGGATGCTGTGTTAAAATGACCAGCTACAGGAAGGTAGGGGTCACGCTTGCACACAGACTGGAGGTGTTCTGCAAAGCAATCACTCAGTCTGCATTTGGTTTCTCCAATGTACAATAGGCGACATTAGGTCCCCTGACCCTTTCTCAGAACTAAGTAAGGGTCACCAGACCTAAATGTTAACTCTGATTTCTCTTCACAGATACTGCCAGACCTACTGAGCTTTTCCAGCAACTTCTACTTTTGTTTATAGTTTACAGCATCTGCAGTTCTTTCAGCTTTTATTTAAGTATAGAAGCATCCTTCCCTAATGGACATGAATGAACTAGAGCGTTTGTGCCCAACTACAGCTTCATGTGCAACATTAGACTTTTAATTCCATACTTTTTGATTGAACTTAAATTCCACCATCTGTCATGGGGGAATTTGAGTCCAGGTTCCCATAGCATTACCTGGATCGCTAGATTGATAACCCAGTGACAACACCACTAGGCCATCACCTCCCTGCTTAAAGCAATTCTTTAAATACTTTTAATACTTTAAATAGTTTAACACCTTAGATAGTTCTTAACTGATCCAAAAGAAGAAACATTGTTCCTGTGATCCACTTATCAAAACATTCAGAATCATACACATTTCAAACAAGTCATTCTTTACTCTTCCAGTGAAAGCAAGGCCAGCCTGCCCTCATAAGAAAACCTATTAATTCCAGGTATCAACCTAGTCAAAAACAATTCCTAAGAACTGTTATTAATGCATTCACATCCTTCATTACATAAAAAAGTCCAAACTGTATGCAGTATCCAAGATAACAAGCATGGGGCTGGATGAACACAGCAGGTCAAGCAGCATCACAGGAGCAGGAAAGCTTGACGTTTCGGGCCTAAACCCTTCATCAGAAATGGGGGAGGGGAAGAGGGTTCTGAAATAAATAGGGAGAGAGGGGGAGGCGGATAGAGGATGGATAGAGGAGAGGATAGGTGGAGAGGAGGCAGACAAGTCGAAGAGGCGGGGATGGAGCCAGTAAAGGTGAGTGTAGGTAGTCTCCTCTATCCATCCTCTATCCGCCTCCCCCTCTCTCCCTATTTATTTCAGAACCCTCTTCCCCTCCCCCATTTCTGATGAAGGGTTTAGGCCCGAAACGTCAAGCTTTCCTGCTCCTGTGATGCTGCTTGACCTGCTGTGTTCATCCAGCCCCATGCTTGTTATCTCGGATTCTCCAGCATCTGCAGTACCTTTTATCTCTGATGCAGTATCCAAGATGTTGACTCACCAATGTCTAGTTTAACTGAGGCATAACTGCATCCTGTTCAATTCCTCACACAATAAAGGATAACATTCCATTAGCCTTATTGATATTGTGCTGTACCTGCAAGCTAATGTTCTATGACTCATGCATAAGAACACCTAAATCCCTCTGCACCTTGGAATTCTGCAGACATTCTCTGTTTAAATAAGACTCTTCCTTTTTATTTCTTTCAGCCAAAGCGAACAACTTCACTTTTCCGAGATAAAAGGTACTGCAGATGCTGGAGAATCCGAGACAACAAGCATGGGGCTGGATGAGCACAGCACGTCAGGCAGCATCATAGGAGCAGGAAAACTTGACGTTTCGGGCCTAAACCCTTCATCAGAAATGGGGGAGGGGAAGAGGGTTCTGAAATAAATAGGGAGAGAGGGGGAGGCGGATAGAGGATGGATAGAGGAGAGGATAGGTGGAGAGGAGGCAGACAAGTCGAAGAGGCGGGGATGGAGCCAGTAAAGGTGAGTGTAGGTAGGGGGGTAGGGAGGAGATAGGTCAGTCCAGGGAGGATGGACAGGTCAAGGGGGCGGGATGATGTTAGTAGCTAGGAGATGGGGGTGTGGCTGGAGGTCGCCACGGGCGACTGTCTGTGTGGAGTTTGCACATTCTCCCCATGTCTACATGGGTTTCCTCTGGTTTCCTCCCATAGTCCAAAGATGTGCAGGTTAGGTGGATTGGCCATGCTAAATTGGCCATAGGAATGTGTAGATTAGGTGGGTTATAGGGGGATGGGTCTGGGTGGGATGCTCTGAGGTTCGGTGTGGACTTGTCGGGCCGAAAGGTCTGTTTCCACACTGTAGGGATTCCATGATTCCATGATAACCAGTAACACCATGCACCCTTGTCTTATCTATATCTTAAAAGTCAGCTATTAATAATCTTCCAGATATCTGACTCAATAAACCTGACACCACATTGTATATATTATGTGGCTAATATGTAGAGAACTGTATCAATTATCACATGATATTCCTTTGTCCATTATTTTAACCAAGGGCTGGATTTATGTTAAAGCTGGGAAGGGTAGATTGGGTGGGGTGAGGTGTGAAGGGAGGGGACAGGATGCTAGTTGATCTCCAAACTGTTTGAAATCTTTGGATTCAGCCAGTCTCCACTTCTCTGGCTCTCCTACAGTCATTTACAGGTGCCAGATCATTACTTGGCTTGAGGCAGGCCTTCTGCCTCCTCAGGAAGTGGTCAAGCCTCTGAGAGCTACTAGCCAATCAAATGGTGGATCGTTATCCAGTCCCAGCAATGACGGCAGTGCTATTGAGCATCACTGGGACTGCAGCTGGTCCCAAATAAGGCATGCTGAGATGAGTCTGAATTTAAGGCAAGGCTGGGGTCTCACTGGGGACAGGCGCTAAGTTGTTGGTTTGAAGGAGATAGGAAGGACAGCACAGACATGGTAGGGGCAGGAGAAACAGTAAATTGGGAATACCTTGAGGGAGATAGCTACCTTCAATGGGTACAGGCAGTCTGTAAATGCAAAAATCCAGCTGTGGTGCAAGGAAGCCTTATGCAATGATTGATTGACCACTTAAGGGCCACAACCAGTCCATGGGTATGCACGTCTCTCATAGTTTCAACGGCCACTGGTAAAATTGTGATAGGGCAAGAGTGGCCAGATTGGCATCAGAAACAGAATCCATGGCATAGCAGCCAATTTGATAGCCACTGTCCACTTGCCAACCAATCCCTAAGGGTCCATGAAATCCAGCCTCAAGACGCTGACAGGTTATCACTTCTGAAAAGCATGTAGCAAAGTAATGATATACCTTAATGTCTCAAAACAATCATTTTCAGGCTTATGTTTGAAAACATAGAAAGATGACCACAGGGAATGTGGAATAAACGCAGGTTTTGTCTTTGCAGAACATACAGCGAAATGTAACAGCACAATGTGTGCATTGTAGGCCACAGCACAGTGTCAAGATTCACATCCTTCCAAACAGCTGCACTTTTTTTGGATCATTGATGAGCCAGCAGATGAACAGCTCTGTGCATCAGTTCAAGTTGCCAAAGTGAGAACACTGCATGATATCCAAAGGTTTTCTCATGCATATTGCAATCACAGCTTCATTAAAATACTATTCTCTGCTATCTTACAACTCAAAGTTGTGATTATAGTCACATCTTCTAACATCTTCCAGTGTAATCACAGTGGTTACAATAATGTTACTTTGAGGTTTTTTTTATATTTATCATGTACAATATTATGAAAATGTAAGAAAACTATGTTATGAAGCTGGTAAGTAAATGGAAATACAGTATGATGTAACATATTTTAAAGGCACATTCAAATCTATGGAGACTTTCTAATCTACTCTACATACTTTAAGCTTTTTTTTTGTCAACATGTCAAGCATTTCCCAAGAAAAAGCAAATTAATTTTCTGAAAATCTGAGGGCAATTGTATGGAGGCAATGGGGGTCTCAGCTACTTGCTGGGGAGCTGGTAAGAGACATGTATTACCTCTTTTGGGGAAGGTCCACTGAACTACAAACCAAACAGACAATTAACAGAACATCGGTGGACATGCTGGGGGGCATTTACGAAGTGGAAGGATGAATAGCTAGTTGTTGAAAAACATTAACAGGATTAAACAAAATCAGAATAGGTTAATGAAATAGAGATCATGCATAACCAATCTGCTGGAGTTTTGTGGGATGTAAGTAATAGAGCAGATAGAGAAGAACCAGTGAAAGTGGTATATTTGGATTTCAAGAAAGCCTTTGATAAGGCCATATGTATGTAAGAGGTTAGTGGGTAAAATTAGACCACACAGGATTGGGGGTAATACACTGGCATAGGTTGAGAATTAATTGACAGACCCGAAGCATAGTCAATGGATCTTTTTCCAGGTGGCAGATGATGACCAGCGGTGTACTACACAGATCAGTGCCTGTGCGCTAGCTATTCATGATAAATAAATGACTTGGATGAGGGAATCAACAGTAATATTTCCAAGTTTGCCGATGAGTCAATAGTAGGTAGGATTGTCAGTTGTGAGGAGGATGCAAGGAGGTTTCAGGGTAATTAACACAAATTAAGTGGGTGGGCAAACACATGGCAGATGCCATATAATGTGGATAAATGTGAAGTTAAATACTTGAGTGCGAAAAATAGAGGCAGAGTATTATTTAACTGGTATAGTACTGCGAAATATGGATGTAGAAACAGATTTGCCTGTCCTTGTACTCTAAGCATTGAAAATAAACAGATTGATACAACAAATACTTAAGAAGGCAAATGATACTTTGGCCTTCATTGCAAGATGGTTTGAGTTCAAAAACAGAGATGTCCTACTGCTGCTATACACGGCATGGTGAGACCACAGCTGGAGTATTTTGTGCAGTTTGGTCTCCCCACCAAAGAGAAGGGAATCAGATTGAAATGATTCTAACAGGATTAAACAGACTAGATGCAGGGAGGATGGTTCTCTCGGTCGGTGAGTCTAGAACCAAGGGTCACGGTCTTAGGATATGAGATACACCATTTTATACTGAGATGTGGAAACATTTTTTTTTCACTCAGAGTGGTCAAAATGTGGAATTTTCTATGCAAAAGGCTGTGGATTCTGAGTGACTGAGTATAGTCAAGAGTATTTTTAGATTTTCTTTGATATTAAAGGCCTCAAGTTGGAAATTGGCATTGGGATAGAAGATTAATCTTAATCATATTGAATGGCAGACCAGGCTCAAAGGGCCAATGGTCTTCTTTTGCCCTGGTTTCTCGGTAGAGGGGGTAACAACAAGGAGAGGACTTGATTCTGAATGGCCTCTCCTTCACAATTCAAAGTCACTTGATCTAGTACTGAGCGCCTTTGAAAGAGGGACTCTATGTGGTAACAGTGTCACCAACCCCTACCATTAGACCAATTAAATATCCTCCACTTGTCCAAAGGTGCCACATGGGAGTGTATCAAATACTGCCCATTGGGACCATTGGTTTGCACACTTGCAAAACAATGGATTACAACAAAATTTTGTAATTTCTGAAACTTGGATAGTTATTTGGAAGATGCTGATATGGAGCATATGCTCTGTTTTTGTTTATTTTGTAAGGTGTCTGTGTGAAAAGAATTTAGAGCTTAGGCCTGGACAGCTAATGGAGGAACACAGAAAATCAAGAACACACAATAGGCCAGAATTGGAGGAATTCGGAGATTGAAGAGTGCTTGTAGGGCTGGAGGACGTTACGTAAATAAAGAGGGGAGAGGCAATGATGGGATTTGAACACTAGAAGTTACCTTTGAACAGGAATTCTCACAGCTAAACTGAAAACTGTACACAGTGCCCATCCAAAGTCTGTCCAAAAATTGTACTTGTGTTGTTTCCAATTACCTTCCACGAGAAAACTGCCACAAAGGGAGAGATGATGTTGATTTGTGGACTTATTAGCAATTATATTTTGATAACTCTGCTATCTTAATTTACAAGAAAATTTTACAATCCAGGAACAAACTGCTTACTGTTATATACCTAAAGGGTATAACATATTATAGCCTAGGAATCATGGTGAATATGATTGTGAAACAATTTAATTCATTGTCCATTAATTTAATGGAAAGGTTTGCCTATTGAAAACAAATAAGCTAACCCCCCTGTTATGATAATGGTCAAAGGATTTTTATAAGAAAAATTTAGTCCTTTGTATTCCAATATCTCGCAATCACTTGTATGTTTATATTTATAAAATAATTTGTCTTTTTTTATGCAAGTCACTTTATAATGTTTTTAATTGATTACAGAATCATCTTGGCATTAAAGATAGAGGGAAAGTCATAGCATCAATCTTGGTTCAGTAATGCATTTGCATCTTACCATTCAAAGGCTTAAAGTCTCCTCTATGGGGGGATTCTTAAGCTGTCAAGGTTGGTGACATTCTATGTGAACGGCAATTTTCAGAATTTGAAGTTGTCATCAGAGAATGTGCCAACTTCCACCTATCTGCCACTTAAATAGGTAAAATAATCACTAGCATTTTTCTTTTAATGCAGGACTCTGAATTTAATTCTGTGTTCATAGATTTTGTTGAATTAGCCATGGGATAAGGAAGGTGACAAGGCTTCAAGCATTGGTAGGGCTATGGAATGACAGACAACAAAAGCTTTTAAATACTGAAATGGGATACCTATTTCCTTGCATAAGTGAAAACTTTGTTTGCACACATGACTTGTTCTGAAAGTGTGCTTTGCTGCTTTAATGATAATGTTGTCCAACACTTTTTTGCTGGCTTCTATTGCTTTGGAGACATTTTTTGAGCTCTGAATCATTCTACCCAGTTGTCAGCTTTCGCAGTAGGATGGGAATTGCCAATGTAGTTCTACCTTAGACCTTAGATGAGGAACAAGAGGTGCAGCAGGAGTAACAGCAATTGTCTCCTCCTCTGCTATGTTAAAGTGGAGCTGACTTGAGTGCCACGCCTGGTGCCCAGCCGTCCCAGGTGTTCTGAGCTGCTTTCTTCTACAAGAAGAGAAAGAAGAGATACAAGAATGTGAGAATGAAATGTTCTGACAGGTTGAAAGGATATTTGTGGAGGATCACTGGGAATCGTATATCATGTGACATTGCTATAAGATAAGGTTATGTTAATGGTGGCTTGGCAGCTGGGATTGTGAGAAGGTGCTCAGCACAGAGAAATGGGTGCATCTGCAAGTTAAGCTGAACCAGGAGGGATGTAGGAGACAGCTAAGGAAGGCAGGATGACGAGACTTGTACTTCATTGTCCCATGCCATGCACTTTTCCTGCTCTGATCAATGATTGAACCTCTTATGCACTAAATCTTAGAGAGAAACACCCTATTCTTGCTGTTGATCTCTGCCATTTCCAGCCTTATCTGTTTCTTTCCTACAGCTGCCTTCTTCTTCCCATCTGCAGGGAACAGAATCTCTCCATAGGTCCGTTACAGTCTGTAGCATCATCTTCAAGGGTGCATTATTGAAGTGTGATGCTGCCTTGCCATGCCGGACTTCCAGCCGTACAGGTATTGGCTCTATTAAAACATGCGATTCAATTCTGACCCTCACAGGGTCACTTTAAATATTGGAGCTGAACTACATGCCTATGGTTTGTCATCATAGCTGCTTGATCTACTTAGTTAAAACATGGAGGTTATATGCAAATGCAACGGCTTAGTTAAGAAATATTAACAAACTGACTGCTGAATCTTCCTGGTATCTTATACCCTTCCCTTTTATGAGCAGATCTGAAAGTTAAATGTATTTTTATTCTTTCATGAGATGTGATGGTTGCCCTTAGAAGACGGTAGAGAGTTGACTTCTTGAACAGCCTGCTGTCCCTGTAATGTAGGTTCATCCATGGTTCAGAATATTTCTCTACATGCCTTATCACCCTCTTTGCCTTGCATAAAATTGAATTTGTCCTTTAGTGAGTCCTTCCCAATACCTGTTCGTTATTTTCCCTTTATCGATGTTCAACGTTTGCTTGAACATCTCCCAGTTCTGATAAAAAACATTGATCTGAAAAGTTCATTCTGTTTCTCTCTTCAAGATGTCCCTGATCTGCCGAGTATTTCTAGCACCTTTTGTTTCAATTTCAGATTTCTGGCATCCACAATATTTTTCTTTCATTCTTCTGGACATTTGATTGTCATGTAGTTGCAGCAGGGCAGTGCTCTGTAACTTTAACTGGATTCTAAAAATCCTAGCCCTTATTTTGTGAGAATAATAGTATGCTGTAAAAGCAGGGAGCTTTCATATGTAAAGTACTTTTTTTCAAAGTAATTTCCTTTTTACAGAAAAATATCCATATTTTCTTTTACTGGAATTTTAAAAACTGGTCAACTTGTTGTCAGTATTAAATCGTTGCTAGTCTGTTTCAAAAATCTAAGTTGTCAGCTACGTTGCCAAATATCCTAGAGAGATTTCATTGTAACTAACTGGAGATACGGCTTCATAATGGCCTGAGAGCTTCTCTCTGAAGTCATTTGATCGTGGAAGCCATACAGCATGCAATATGTCCCAGTACGTTAGAAAAGCCATTAATGTAGAAAGTCTTTGCTCTTTCTACTGCTGTTGCTCCTCTCTGTTGAAGTGAATATAGCTGGAAATGTGTTGCAGAAAAAACAATGCTTAGTCTTAATGTGATAAAATGAGCATCAGTGATAGGCTGATTATACTAAATATTAACTGATTAACTAATTACATTAAACTGATTTATATGGGAAGTCAAGAGATTACAAAAGTGCACTGTGAATGATTTCTCTTATCTTTTTCCATCACAATCCTACATCCTTTTGGAAAAGCAAAACTGTCTTGAACTGTATTGTGACTGACCTCTGTACTGGCTGTTGTACATCCAATTTCGAGTCACCTTCATGACATGTTTCAGGTAAGGTTCAAACGAGAACAGCAAGATCCTTAACTTGAGATAACAAGGTATAGAGCTGGATGAACACAGCAGGCCAAGCAGCATCAGAGGAGCAGGAAAGCTGACGTTTCGGCCCGAAACATTTGAAATGGGATAGTGCCTTCTCCAATATGAAAATAATTTTCACTTATTGAGAGTTTCACAGTTTTGCTGCCAGACTGACAGCAATTCCTGCCACCATTCACTTATTCTAGAATAAGTTGCAAACTGGATATTGAAATTATACTAGAATGAAACCGAATTCAGTGCTAATTGATTTTTAGGCCCATTGTAGTGAGGTAAAGTTTCTAAATTTGATTTATGTTTTCTCCAAAACTCTTTTAAAGATCTTTCAGGATTGTCACTGTGTAGCCAATTCTTCAAGTCCCTAATCATGCGGCACACTAAAGTCAGTAGACCATGCTGCCTGACAGAAGATTATCTCTTATGCTTTTTTTCGCAAATCTGCTGCATCTAAGCACCATGTCTTCTGGGGCTTGCAATACATGGTGTCATCTGTCATCATGCTGCACACATTACATTTTCATTTCATCCTGATTAAAGGGCTACCACTGTATCAATGTTCCATGCAGCAATTCTGATCAAGCAATATGATTGTACTTGAGATGTTTTAGTTTGCATTCTCTGCTGATAATAACCATTTTCCTTGCTGAGGGGGAAAAGGGTGTTTTGATTCAGGGTTAATCCATTACTTAGCTCACAAAAAATTGAACTATATCTTTCCCTTTTAAAAAATAGCTGTAAAGTGTATTTGGCACTGAAGTTTCACTATCTGTGCATAGTTATTTGTAAATCAAAATACAAGCATCTCCACCTCCGTCATTGTGAGGGCCATCAGCTGAAAAAAGAATGTGACCATTCTAGTGCATTTGGAATAAGTGTATTGCTCTGATATAAAAACAGTAAGATTTATTAGGTTAGCTATTGTCGTTTTGTTGGATCACATGTAGAAAACATGCGTATGCTGACTAATTTTGAGTTGAAATTTCACAATTATGCTGTGAGATCTGAATCATTCCCTCAAATCATTACTTACCGATGAGCATAGGTCTGCGCCTTGGATCCAAATGTGATCTATGATATAGTGCCTTTTTCAGGCAAGCAAACGTCTAGGACACTGAAATTGCGTGATACCACAATGAAGATTTTTGTCCTGAACACACGTACCACAGCCCAAACACTAGAGCAATGAAGGCCCATACCCTCCTTGTGCTTAATTTAATAAAATGCAACAGAGCTTACTGGCTCACTGTGTTAAATGTAAAACATCCTGCCCTAATGGAACATTCTTTTTCAAAGGGCCAGTGCAATAAGGAAAAGCTGGGAACACGGAAAACTCCTACCCCAAACTCTTTCACTTACTTATTTTGTTGTTAATTTCTTATCTAAACCTTGGGATGGCAAGATGGTCACATGAGAACAGTAAACTTTGTCTACTCTTTAAATTTTATTCCCTAGAATTTTGAACAATGAAAGGTGATTTCATTGCAACTGGTGAAGTTCTTATTGACATTGTGGATGTAGGTAGGATATTCTCCCAGGCTGGTGACTCTACAACCAGGGGATATAAACTCAGGATAAGGGGAAAGTCAGTTTGGACACAGATAAGGAGGAAAATCTCTAAGTGTCATGCCATTTTGAAATGTTTGACCCTGGAGGTCTGTGGAAGCTTAATCATTAAGCAGGTTCAAGGCAGAAATCACTATATTTCTGGAAACTGATGACATTATGGGGTATAGGTATAGGTATTCCTGGATGTATGTGGCTCCAAAAGCACAGAAAAAACTCAACACCAATGACAAAGCAGCCTGCTTGATTGGCAGTCCATCTAGAACCTTCCACATTCACTCTCTTTATCACCAATGCACAGGGGCAGAAGTGTGTACAAAGGCAAATGCCAAAGTCTTCTATTGGCATATAAATAATAAAAGAGTGATTAAAGGAGGCCGAGGGCTGATTAGAGAGCAAACAATAATTTAAACATGCTGGTAGGGGTCATGGCTATGGTGTTAAGTTAATACTTTGTCTCTATCTTTACAGAAGAGGCGGATAAGGTGAGAAGGAAAAGATGTGAGGGGAAAAATTTAAAAAGGACCTAAGGGGTAACTTTTCACACAGAAGCTGGTGTGTGTATGGAATAAACTTCCAGAGGAAGTGATGGACGCCAGTACAATTACAACATTTAAAAGGCATCTGGATGGCTACATGAATAGGAAGGCTTTGGAGGCATATGGGCCAAATGCTGGCAAATGGGACTAGATTCATTTAGGATATCTGATCAGCATGGATGAGTTGGACCAAAGGGTCTGTTTCTGTACTGTACATCTCTATGAGTATGCTGCCCAGGCCATGGTGACAGAGCAGCAAACTAGCAGTGTTAAAAATGAACAAGGAAGAAGTCTGGAAAGATTGTTAGTTTGATAAGGCACCAAGACCACATGAGATGCACCCAAAGGTTTTGAAGAAAATGTGGGTCAAAACTGTGGGGACATTGGCCATAATCTTCCAGTCTTCCCTGGACTTAGGTGGTTCTAGAAGATAGGAGACTGCAAACATTATGGCCTTGTTTCAGAAACATTGTAAAGATAGTCCCATCAATTACAGACCAGTGAGGTTTAACTATTGTGGTAGGGAAGCTTCTAGAAACAATTATTCAGGATAGAATTGGGAATCACATGAGAAAAGTGTTCTATTTTGGAACAGTCAGCATAGAGTTTTAACCAGGAAATCTTGTTTAATTAACTTGCTGGAACTTTTTGGAGAGGTAACAGAAAGAGTTGATAAAGGTAACACTGATGATGTGGTTTACATGGATTTCCAGAAGGCATTTGATACACTTTCACTCAACTGACTTGTGAGAAAATTTATAGGTCATGGTATAATAGGGACAGTAGCAACATAGATACATAATTGGCTGAGTGATAGAAAACAGAGAATAGTGGCCAATGAATATTTTCAGGCTGAAGGAAGGCTTACAGTTGAGTTCCTGAGGGGATAGTATTGGGATCCTTGCTTTTCTTTGTATATATTTTGATGATCTGGATCTTGATGTTCAGGAAACAATTTCAGATTTTGAGATTGATATGAAACTTGGAAGAATTGTAAGAATTGACAGTTTAGAACATTAAAAGGACATTGATAAGTTAGTGCAGCAGTAAGATTTAATGTGGGAAAATGTGAGATGATGCACTTTTACTGGGAAGAACATTGAATGACAATGCACAATGTTCCAAAGTACAGTGGTCTAAATTGTTGCCAAGTACAATTGTACTGTTAACAAAGTGTAGAGCTGGATGAACACAGCAGGTCGAGCAGCATCAGAGGAACAGGAAAGCTGACGTTTTGGGTCTGGCCCCTTCTTCTGGTGAAGGGTCCAGAGCTGAAACGTCAGCTTTCCTGCTCCTCTGATGCTGCTTGGCCTGCTGTGTTCATCCAGCTCTACACTTTGTTATCTCACAATTGTAGTGTTACTATTTCTGATATAAAGAGACTGCCAAATGGAGACTAGAATATTATCGTATCAATGCCAAATTGCCAAAGTTAGTGTGCAGTTGTACTGCACCTATACCAATGCAGCACAGTCCCTTTCCCATTAATGTTTTCAGAATAGGTGTTCACCTCAATGCAAAAGCTAAATACAGTGGATGATGGAATTCAAAAGAAAAACAGAAGATTCTAGAAATGCTCAGCAGGTCTGGCAGTATCTTTGGGAGAGAAGAGGAATTGACATTACATGTTGCTGATCTGTCACTAGGACCTGCAATAAGGTGTCAGCCAAGGCTTAAAGCTGAATTCCTGGAATGAGGCTTGAATCTGCAACTAAAAACAAGGGACAGTTTATCATACTCAACAGATCAGGCTACAGGTTCTCTGTGGAGAGAGAAATGGTTTCTCCTGCTATTTCCAGCACATTCTCTCCCCTAAGGGGTTTCTCCAGTTATTGCGGAGTTCGTTTTTACCCGTTCGTTTTTTCGTTTTGGAGACCTGAGATTCTTGTTCTATTTTACCAAATATATCCTACAACATTGACTTTAGACACTTTTTCATGAGCAATTAAGTAGCAAAACTGATTATTATTTGAACAGGAAAAGCCTCCCTAATATAGACTGTAGCAGCTGTTACAGTAAATTAACATCAAAGTACAAAATAAAATGTGAAAAAACACCCTCTTCACTCCATCCCAATGTGGAACTGTAATTGATATGTTGTGTAACTCCGAGACATTCTCTTTTTCAGCAGTGCAATGATGCATTCCCCATTGCATTAGTTGGTGAGTTATTGCAAATTATGTTTCAGGTTCATAAGCATGTGACAGGTTTCACAGTTAAACCCCAGCAGAGAGCATAGCTACAAAAGTAAATCAGATGGGAATTGAAACACTAAACACTTTCCCATCGTTTAACTGGTCGCTTCACCCCTCATTTGTTCACCATCTGTTAGTTTGAAATTTAAAGTGGTCATGCTTCAAATATTTCATCATGACTTAATTCCAATATAAATGTATCATACCTTTCTTATTTTCAGAAAAATTTGTTTCAAATGTACCATATATATTGTCGCAATGCCATACAGTTAAAATAAACCCTTTGAATTCGGTCATAACATTTTTTAGTGGCCTTTTGTATTTTATTTTCTATTTAATTGGCTTTAATGTCTCATTATCATCCAGGCATAACAGTGCTGAATGACAAATTAAATAGCAATATTTCCCACAGATTGGCTCAGGTTGAGTCAGCATTCCTTTGCTCTATTTTGTAAGACATTTCTTCGCAGTGTGTAAACTGGCATAAATATTAAGAGTGAAGCTTAATAGAAGGAAAACCATTGTGAATTGGAGTCTCTGAGTTTGGTTGCTGGTAGCAGCTGCTGCTCTGCAAACTGTACGCCAGGAAGCATTAACTGGTGTAATTTACATCATTGTTCAACAGTTTATTTCTGCTAAATTGATCAGACATTCATCGGACCAACAGACAGAATCCAAGGGCAACATTTCAAAGTTTCGCAGTACGTGGCATGTTCAACTTAGATCCAAGCCATTCAGTGAAACACAAACCAAGGCACCTTTCCTCATGGATAGAGTTTACTAACTACTCAATCTTACAGCTCCTTCCACACACCAGTCCAACATGTTCCCCCTTTTCTATCTAAGCAGTTAAAGATATTTTTATTATCAATCTGTTCAGAGATGGTACTACAGGAGTAGCTGTGACTTGAACCTGTGCCTCCTGGCTTAGAGGTAGGGTCACTACCACTGTGCCACAAGGGCCCTCTCTACCAGTCAAATAATTAATCAATTAATCCCAATCACTGGCTTAAACACTTGCTATGTTAATATTCCATTCCACTTCATATAGAGTTACCAACATCTCTTCGCTTTCCCTTCCTCCACCCTACAAGTTTGAAAATATCTACTTGTGCTATTTTGATAAAATTGATTAACTTATTCGTATGTCACTCTGCGCATGGCTACCACTCTCTTCTAAAAGGCAATTTAAAATGAGTGCATTCATGCTCCATTAAAATAGCAGGTAGAGGAATGTCATTTGGTTGCAATAAGCTTTCACTTCACTCGTATTAATTTTAAGGCTATAAGAGCTTTGCCATTGTTGAAAATTATAATTACATCTTATTTCTCTTTAACCTGAAGTTTGGTACGAGTTACAAATGAATGAATGAGTTCTATCAAACTTTGAAATAATTTGCACAAATTATCATTCCCTGTGTCACAGTTTGCTCAACAGGAGATCCTTTCCTAAACCAAATGCTGTGGATGCTGGAAATCTGAACAAAAAAACAGAACATGCAGGAGCCTCAGCAGGTCTGGCAGCATCTGTAGAGAGAGAAAAAAACGTTGACTGTTTGAGTCCAGTGTGGAAGACTGCAACTTGTAACAGAGTGCTGGTTAGTTTGATAAGTAGTGTTTATTGATCTCCTTTTAAGAGATCTAATTTTTGTTTGCGTTTCGCATTTAAGATTTAATTATAATTTACTGCTTAAATTCTAAATTTCATTCAGACTTAAGCAGGGGTATACAAGCTCACTATATAAGTGTATCTGAAGATAGTTAATTAAGCAAACCTGTTGAAACTAGTTTTCCTGTAGCTTGGGCTGAGCTAATTTAGAGCATAAAACAAAAAAAAACATTAATAGGACCATTTCAGGGCAAATTGGCACTCGAATGTGACTTGGAACAGAGTGCTGCTGGTTTGATGAGTAAGATAGTTAATGAATGAGGTGTTCCTTTGCTTTGCTTTTTCTACTTTTACACTCACTAGGAATTGGTTCTTACTTTACTACAGTGTTTTGTGAGTATCTGGGAAGTGGTTATAGCCTCTTCTCTTCATAAGTTTTAAAATAATATAATCATTGATGGTAGGATCAAGATGTTTAACAAAGAGGAAAAATATGAATAAAATATTTAAGTAGTTGATTAACACGCACTAGGTATGGAAGAACAGATGACGGGTCAAGACTGCAGCTCTGGATGCAAGTGTGATCCAAGACAAACACATCAGCAGTAAATGGCTACAGTTCAGGTTCATTTGGTTCAGAACTTATGAGGTAGAAGCTGAACTACACTGCAAATCCTCAGGGAGAGGGAAAGTCACCTGGATATTTTGATTCCAGAAGTGGTTACCCACTTTATGATAGGGTCTTTTGATTTGATCAGCAGTCAAAGAAAAGATGGCCTGTCTGTAAGTTAGGCAGGCAAGGGAATCCAAAGGGCAGGAGCAGAGGAGTCACAGCCTTTTCGATTGTCTAACAGGCTTGAAGCTCTTTCTTTTTTCTTGCATGAGAGTGATGGGTCTAGAGTGAATGAAATAACTAACTATGATAATGTGCTGCAGGAAGTCATTCAAGTGGTGAAAACAAAGAAGGAGGTAATAGTACTCAGGAGTGATGAGAGGGATTGACACTGTTCTCTGTAGCATGGAGCAAGAATCTAGAAGGCTTTTTTCCAGCCAGTGCCAGAGTTCAGGACATCTTCTCAGGGATGGAGAAAAACTTTTAGTGGGATGGGGAGGATCCATTCAACTGGCTATGTTATCCTGGCAAGGAAAGAGATTCTGCATAATTACCATAAGGAGTTAGGCCTCAAGCTAAGAAGCAGAACCTCAAAGATGATTGTCTCTGGATTATTACCTGAGCCACATGCAAATTGGCAATGGAAAAATAAGATTAGAAAAATGGCACTGGTGGTCTATGAGCTGAGTAAATAAGGAAGTTGAGAGGATTTTAAAATAAATACTGAGGGATCAAATTTGGGAAAATTTGGTAAATCAAAGAGTAGAGACAAGTAAAGAGGGAAAGATATTAAGATGTAAAATGATAAATAAACTGTAACAGGATGGGAGGTTACAAATCTAAGGGTGAACAAAAAGGTAAGATTAGTGGTTACAAAATTAATAAGGACAAAACTGAAGGTTCAATTACAGAACAAGTGAATTGATAGTACAACTAGAAATCAATTAGCATGATCTGGTAGCCATTACAGGGATGGGGCAGCAGGATGACATAGATTGAGACCTGAACATTGAAGAATACATGACATTTAGGAAAGACAAGAAGCTAGGAAAAGGTGAAAGTGTGGATCTGTTGATGAATAAAGATATTAGTTTGATAGAGGAGAATTACCTAAGTTCAGGTAATCAAAACGTAGAAGCAGTTTGGATAAAGGCGATAAATAATACCAGTAAGCAATCATTTGTGGGAATAGTGTACAGGACCTCACAATAGTGCTGTGATAGGATGGATTATGAAGAATGAAATAATGACAGCTTATCAGAATGGTAAGGTAATAATTGTGGGTATTTCTGATCTATTTATAGACTGGAAAAATAGTCTAGATGAGGAATTTACGGTGTTTTCAGGATAGTTTCTTAGAATAATTCATTCCGGAACCAACCAGACAGTAGGATGTACTACAGCTGTTATTGTGTAATGAGACTGGATGAATTAATAACTTCATAATGACATGTCCCTAAGTAACCAAAACCACGACATTTTGAATTTTACATCCAGTTTAAGAGAGAAGGGAACGGATTCAGTACTGATGTTTTACAATTGAATATAGGGCAGTTGAGAGGATATGAAAGCAGATCTAGCTGAAGTAAACTGGTAAATTAGGATAAGGAATAGCTTACTGGAGGTACAGTGGCTGACATTTATTGAGATATTTCAAAATACACAAAAGGGCTATATTTCAATGAAAAAGAACAATTCTAAGAAGAGGACCATCCCCATTAGTGGTTAATTAATTTTTAAAAAGACGCTATCAAATTTGAAGAAAAAATTATATTCGTGCAAACATGTGTGACAGGTCAGTAAATCAGACAGAATATGAACAAAAGCAAAAATTATTTAAAATAAAAGGGAGGGAAAATTAGAGTAAGAGAAAATGTTAGGTAAAAATATAAAATCAGTAAAGTTTTGTGTAGATGTTTTGAAACAAAAACTGTTAACAAAGTGAGCATTAGACCAATAGAAAGTGGGTCTGGGGGACTAATACTGGAAAATAAGGAGATGACAGACGAGTCAAACAGGTATTTTATGTTAGTTTTCACTCAGCTGAGAAACAGCTGTAAATCAAGAAATGGAAAGAATGAATTAACTCAAGAAAATTACAATCACCAGGGAAATGATACAGAGCAAATTGTTGAAGCTGCTCACTAACAAATGCTGAGGTTCTGATGGACTTCATTCTAAGTTCTTAAAAGAAACAGCAAGTGAGACAGTTGGTACACTGATTTTAATTTTCCAAAATTCCCTTGATTTGCAGGAGATTCCATTAGATTGGCAAATAGTGAATGGAATTCCTTTGTTCAAAAGGGGACGAGACAGAAGCAGGAAACTACAGGTCAGTTAGATTGATATCTTTTGGAGGGAAGATGTTTGAAGACATTAGAGGAGGAGACTTAGAAGTTCAAGGTAATCAGACAAAGTCAACATGGCTTTGTGAAAGGGAAATCATCTTTAGCCAACTTATTGGGGCGCTTGGAAGAAGTAGCATGTACTATGGAAAAAGGAGTGTATACTGTACTTCGATTTCCAGAAGGCATTGGAAATGTCAAAGGTGCCACATCAAAGATTATTCCAGAAAATAAGAGTTCATAGTGTAAAAGGAAACATTTTGGCATGGATAGAAAATAGGCTGGCTAACAGGAAACAGAGTAGGAATTTTTTTCCCTGTTTGGCAAGATGTAGCAAATGGTGTGCCACAAGGATCAATGCTGGCATCTTAACATTTTGCAGCTTCAGTTGCTGACATTGGTGAAGTTTGTCAAATTTGCCACACAGAGGTAGATAAGAAATAAATCATGAAGAGGACATAGGAAGGTTGCAAAGGCATAGATATAGGTTAAGTGCATGGGGAAAGATCTGGAAAATGGACTGTTATGTGACAAAATGGGAAATGCCCATTTTTGCAGGAAGAATGTAAAAGAAGCATATTATTTCATTTATTAGAGATTACAGAGTTCTTAGATGTAGAGGGATCCATGTCATGGCTTGCAAAAGGTTAGTATGCAAGTAGAAGAAATTAGGAAAATCAATAAAATGTTATTGTTTATGGCAAGAGGAAGTGAATACCAACATAGGGAGGTTATGCTTCAGCTGTACGTGACATCTGTGTACAGTTTGGAAACAATTCAACGGGTTTACCAGTGATATTAGGAATGGGTGGGTGGATTTGAGGAATGTTTGGACAGGCTAAGCTAGAACAAGAACAAAGATAAAACAACAATACACAGCACAGGAACAGGCCTTGTCCGCTCCACACTCTCCTCCAGCCCCACCACACCCGGCACTTTTCCTTGTAACTGCAGGAAGTGCTACACCTGCCCCC
>JAHRHZ010000065.1:20077870-20167975 GCA_024137785.1 Ginglymostoma cirratum
CAATGCCACAGTGATGCCACCCGAAGGCTGCAGGAACAGCAAATCATATTCAGCCTGGGAACCCTGCAGCCCAATGGCATCAATGTGGATTTCACAAGCTTCAAAATCTCCCCTTCCCCAACCGCATCCCAAAACCAGCCCAGCTCATCTCCACCTCCCTAACCTGTTTTTCCTCTCACCTCAAGCCCCACCCCCATTTCCTATCTACTAACATCATCCCGCCCCCTTGACCTGTCCATCCTCCCTGGACTGACCTATCTCCTCCCTACCCCGCTACCTACACTCACCTTTACTGGCTCCATCCCCGCCTCTTCGACTTGTCTGCCTCCTCTCCACCTATCCTCTCCTCTATCCATCCTCTATCCGCCTCACCCTCTCTCCCTATTTATTTCAGAACCCTCTTCCCCTCCCCCATTTCTGATGAAGGGTTTAGGCCCGAAACGTCAAGTTTTCCTGCTCCTATGATGCTGCTTGACCTGCTGTGTACATCCAGCCCCATGCTTGTTATCTCGGATTCTCCAGCATCTGCAGTACCTTTTATCTCTGGTGCATTGTACATTTGTTTGGATGTACACTGTTAAGATTAGACATTCCAACACTAAGCTTTCCCATGGTGCTCGGCCAAAGGTCATAGCTGTCCCAACCCTGGCATTTGAATCACCAAAAAATTTGATCTTGACAGTGGTGGTTGAGCTGCCAAAGTTACATCAAGCTTGGAATAGAGGTTTCTTGCACTTTTTCCTTGGAGTCCAAATTAGGTGCATAAGTACGAATGAAAGTGGCAGGCTGATTGCCTTTGAGCTCAAAGTTGAGTGTCATAAGATACTCACTGGGGTTTCGTGCAATTTATTCATGAGTTTGCCCATGATGACAAAGCTGACTTCATGAATTCTGTAACTCTCCTTAACATACAATCCTAACATACTAGAGAAGCATGGATACTCTAACAGTCCTTCAAGTAATGCCATCAGCTGCTCCTTTTCTTGTTACAGCCACCAATGCAGACAAGGTCAGAGGGAGGTGCCAGATAAATTGCGGTCCAAAAATTGATCAATGGCAGAATAGATGAAGAAAGACTCATCAGCAGCAAAGGTGGTTGAAGGCTGCTACAGTAAAATGGCCCCAATCATTGAGTTCAACACATCACTGAAATCTGGCCACTAACGATTCATGATCATAGAGACTGACAGCCAACCAAGGTGCTCATTTGTTTAACACTACCCAGGACAAAGCAGTCACTTGATAGGCACTACATCATCAAATATTCATTACTTCCACCATGGGTGCAGTGGCAGCAGTGTGAAAAAAGACAGAAAGTGTCGGAGAAGCACAGCAGACCCATAGAGAAAAACAAGTTAACATTTCAACCTTTGTGACCTTTTGTCAGGATAATAGCACTGTGTACCATTTACAAGATGCAATGCAGAAATTCACTAAGGCTCTGTCGATAGCACTTTCCAAACCCACGATACTATTACCACAAATAGACAATCAGGATGATGTTTCTCTTCTTAAGGATGGAAATGCTATCCATCAAAGGTGGAGCAAACTTTCAGCAACTCTACAACCATGAATCTGTAGTGGCACCAATACCCTCCACTCTATTCTTTATTGAGGAATCCATGGATGAGTCTCTGTCAATGCGGAAGTTGCAACAAGCAATGAAACAGATGTTAGCCAATTGTATTTCAGCAGAGGTTTACAAATCTGGTGCACCTTTATTCAAATGTAAGAAAAACACCAAAAACAACACTTGAAACTCTGCACCCATCAAACTGATCAAATTTGAATCAATAAGATGCAAGGCTCTGTGGATTGTGCTTTAAATATTTGGATATCCAAGAAACTTCTTCACAATCCTATAATTACTTCAGGATAATAAGACTGCAATTGTTTTGAGTAAAAGATCTGAAACAGATGTCTTCAAAATCTGATACCGTGTACAATTCTGGTTGCCCTTCTATAGGAAGGATGTTGTTAAACTTGAGAGGGTGCAGAAAATAATTACAAGGTTGAATAGGTTGGGGCTTTTTACCCCTGGAACATTGGAGGCAAAAGGGTGACTTTATAGAGGTTTAAAAAATCATGAGCGGCATGGATAGGATGATGGCCAAGATCTTTTTTCCAGGGTGAGGGAGTTCAAAACTAGTGGGCATTGGTTTAAGGTGAGAGGGGAAAGATTTAAAAAGGACCTGAGGACAAATCTTTTCACACAGAGGGTGGTGTGTGTATGGAACAAACTGCTAGAGGAAGTGATGGAGGTGTGTAGACTTACAACATTTAAAAGGCACCTGGATGGACATGTGAATAGGTTTAGAGAGATATAGGCCAAATGCTGGTCAGACTGGGATGTCTGGTCAATGCGGATGAGTTGGACTGAAGGGTCTGTTTCCATGCCGTATGACAGAATGACTCCATGATCTGGGAGAGTGATACCAGCCTCAAAATATTAGCTCTGTTTCTGTTTATGTTTCTACAGATGCTGCCAGACCAGCTGAATTTTTCCAGCATTCTTTTGTATTTGTTTCAGATGTCCTGCATCTGTAGTATTTTGCCTTTATTCGAGTAAGCTTATAGCAAACTCCTCAAAACTTTGGCAAAACTCCTGCAAATGTCAATGGACTGAACTGTAGCTTGGTAGATAAAAAGAATATTCCCTTCGTGTCCTTTTTTTTCTTAACTCTCTCAAATGGTAAAAATTCCAGGAGAGGACAAAGAAAGTGCTATAAAAACACTCCAAAACACTTCTGAAAGCTCGACTACATTGAAATTAATGACTGGAATCATCATTTATCATTTAAAATAGTGGCTATTTGTTCATCAAGCTGATTCATGCTTTGAAATCTTAATATTGAGTGAGAGTGGGAAGCAAGCAAGAAAGAAAAGGAAATGTGTTTGTATACTCGATCCTACCATTTCATGTGACATCTTGCCCCAAGTGCCTAAATAATTGTAGACTGAGAATTGGCTTATTCATGAAGACCAATAGCAGAAATTTGCACTCTGGCTGGATGTCATTTCTAAACAGTGGGATGGTCAATGATATACAGCAGGTGTCCTTTATATGTTTTCAATTTACCACAAGAAACTATAACCATTGCCAAGTTCTTTACCTGCTTGATGGTCTGGCTAAGGACAATGGTTCATTATCTCGGCGTCAATATCATGAGCTGCTACCACTGTTCATCTCACAAGTTGTTCTCAGTTATCTATTAATGACTTGATACTCCAAGATCCTGTATTGTTTTTTCTTGAGTGGGTTTCAGGCTTTATGGGTGATCCTGATGAGAGTGGTTTTCCAGACAGACTTGGAATGAGTCAGATTAGTTTCAGGACACCCTTTCTAGCCTATTCCCCTGATGTAGTGACCAGACCCAATCCTGAAGAGTATTGCTCATACACAGCTACAAATGCCAAAACATACTTCTTCCTTGTTTACAAGTGGAGCAGTTAATTTGGAACAGATATCACATCCTATCCCTGTTACCACTAGGTCATTGCAAAAGGATTTGAAGAAGCCGTCTTGCTGTAGAAGGAGCTCTGCATGGTGTCTTTGAAAGAAGTAGAACTCCCAACTGCACTATCAATGTAGGTCACTGTCTGTTCTCAGTAATCAGGCAAGCAGGTATAATTGAGGACAATACCCTGCTGCAGTCATTCAACTGCTTTCACATGCAGCCTTCAGCTAATCTAGTAAGGGAATTTTTGTGTCTGACTTATTGAATGGTGGGTCCTTGCTCCCCATGTCACAGGGTGCTGTAAAGTTGGTATGTGGCATTTTGAATTATCCAGAGCCATGACCCTCTGTCTCAGCCCCTGGCTAAACACCTTGCCACCACAGCCCACAACTGTGTGTTCATCAGGATAGGTTTGACTTATTTTTTAGCTATATTTAAACTATCATTGGGAAAGGGGGAAATTATGCTAAAATGCTCATTAGATCATTATGAGCAACTTCCTTTGTGGTCAGCAGTAAACATCATTTCTTCTCTACTCATTACAAAATCCAGGTCAATGGAATACTAGATGAAGTCTATTGCAGAGATCCAATGCAATACCCTTCAGAAACTCAACGGACTAGTCACATAAACACAGTGGCTACACGAGCAGGCCAAAGGCTAAGAATAATGTGATGAATAACTTACCTCCTGACTCCCCAAAGCTTGTTCTTCATATACAAGGTACAAGTCAGGAGTGTGATGGAATACTGTCCACTTGCCTGGATGGGTACAGCAACACCCAGAAGCCATCCAGGACAAAGCAGCCTGCTTAATTGGCACCACATTCACGAACATCCACTCCCTCCATCACCTATGCTCAGTCACAGCAGTGTGTACTACTTACAAGATGTTTGGCAGAAATTCACCAAAGATCCTTTGACAGCACCTTCCAAAACCACAACCACTATCATCTAGAATGACAAGGGTAGCGAATACATGGGAACACCACCAGCTACAAGTTCCCCTCCAAGCCATTTATCATTCTGACTTGGAAATATATCACTGTTCCTTCACTGTCACTTGGTCAAAGTCCAAATACCTAAGGATATTGTGGGTCAACCCACAGCATAGCCACTGTAACAGTTCAAAACGACAGCTCACCACTATCTTCTGAAGGGTAACTAGGGACGAGCAATAAATGCTGCCTAGCCAGCTACACCCATGTTCTACAAGTGAAAAAAAATTAATATATATTGTAAACAGTTGCGGTCCCAGCACTAATCGCCATGAAACCCCAATGGCTGTACGTAGCCAACCTGAAAAAAGAACCACTTATTCCCATTCACTGTTTCCTGCCCCTTAGCCAATTCTCTATCCATGCCAATGGACTACCTCCAAAACCTTGGGCTGTTATCTTATGACTTAACCTTTTATAAGGTACCTTGTCAAACACTTTCTGGAAGTATAAATACATCTACTGGCTCCCCTCTATCCACTCTGGTTAGGACCTCCTTGAAAAAACCAATTAATCAGACATAAAATTTCCTTTCATGAAGCCATGCTGACTCTGCTTAAATAGTTTAGGTTATGATATTCAAATAAATCACTATCTGTTATTTGATTCAAAATCTTTCTAAAACATGCCATATGGTGTTATATAACAGCAATGTTTTCATTTCTACATTCAGATATAGCTAAACGCATCTTTAATTTGCCAGATTGTGTTTACACCTATAATAATGCTGAGAACTAAACATTAATCCCTTTGAATGCTTACAGGTCTTGTATTATGCCAGGAAGAAAAAGAGTACAACTGAACTACCACAGTGTTTTTTTTCTGGTAAGTATGTTTTAAATTCATTTACTTGCCTCCACAGTTACAGGAAGGCAGAAGTAAAGTGGTCAATGGCAATGAATTCTTTTTAGTTTCTTCATTTATCAGCTTCAGAATTTAAGCCGTGATTTAGTACCTTTTGTGTCTTTTGTTTCAAAAAAGAACAAGTTACTTTTGACAAAATTAAAGAGTTCATAATAGCTTTTGCGATACCACAGAGTTAGTTGAATTATTACCCAGCCTGACATAAATTTAGGGCATAGCACTTACACAGATGAAAAGAGTGTTGTATTTACATTTTGCCAAGAAAACCGTGTTTTCCTCTATGATCCAGTATAAGCGCTCAACTCACCTTTGCTCTGACCAATCACAACACTCACAATATTAATGCATTTAGCATGCTAAGTAACATGTTAATGATGCACAATCTCATTTGAATTCTCGGCTGCAATGAAACACTCCACAAAATCCATGGGAATTGGCAGTAGAGACACAGCAAAGACCTGATGGAGACAGTACAAAGCCAGATTCAGGAAGCAAAGATTGACAGTTGAAGCTTGATATAATGCAGGGAAACATTTTTGGAACAACATAAAAAAGGTCCTCACTGAATAATGCAGGAGAAGACCTGGAAGAAGACTGCTTCCAGAAATGTATTAATAATTCCCAGGCTGAGGTTGACTTGTTAGGTAGGGTCTGTTGTTGCCAATAAAGATAAGAAAAATCAGCTGATCATAAACAATGAAGAGGGAAACAGAGAGTGCACCAACTAGGACTAATGTGATCTATTTCTATGTCAAAGTGCTGTAGCAGTAGGATATGATAATCATCAACAAGGAGAAGTTCAGAAGTGCATATTTATTAAAATTAACTTTTTTAAATGTGATTACGGTCAGTTAGAAAATTACATATGAATACATGACAGAATTATTCTACACAGCACCCAATTTGATCAGTGATGCTTTTCTGATTCTGATAAAACTCATACTACAGGTTAACAATCAATGATCATGTTGTCTAGAATGTTCACTTACTTGAGCTAATCAATACAAGCATTAACCTACACCAAAGTATGTAGTACATTGTTAAATGTTCATAATTGCCATGCACTGATTGTATTAATTAATAGACAATAAACTGGGCTATTTTATGCAAACCATCATGAAGTAATGAACATGAAAAGGTCATTCATCTCACTGAGACCTCTCGTACCAACAGACCAGATGAATTCTACACTATCAAAGAATGTCCTCAATTAATTTAATTCCCTGAAGGAGGTAAACACAGACAAATGAAACTGCCAGAGTTGAAGTATATGAAATTATTTTCATGATCCCAGAGTTAACTAAGTAAAACATCAAGATTTCAACTAAATATCTAGAGAGGTGTTGCTGCTGCACTTTTTGCTGTGCGTAACTAAAACTTTTGACCATGTTCCCATGTGTAAATCACCGCAATTTCAATGCTTTTACTCACAGGTAAACAACATGCAACCTCCCTTTCACACAGCAGAATCTCTGATGGAGCATGAAAATCATATTGCTGAGCATTATTTAAGTTACTTAAGCATGCCTTTAAACCACTTTATCAATGATGGAGAAAGACCAAGAGATACCCAGCTAATAACCTGAGGTAAGTGAGGCTACCAGAATGTGAATGACAAGTTAAATGACCAAGTACTGGAGGTTACAAACAATGAAGTTCAGGAAACTAGGGATGACTTATACAGGGTAGAAAGACACCTTTTTTTCAAAGGTGCCTCCACATGTACTCTCTGGTTCTGCAGCTGGGATGGAAGGAATCTGCTTGGTAGAGGAGCATGTTGGTCGTGCAGAGTTAGTAAGGTGATTCCAGAGAGTTTGTGTCTGGGTGACCCTGACATGCAGAGGGCCTTCCTCATTGTGAACTTCCAAGGGAGGAAGGCAGAATGGAGATGGATGGCCCAGCCACCATTGGAGGATCCTGAATGGGGACTTTTTAGGGGGATATGTCTGCTTGCATCCTGGCACCACTCTGTCTCTTTGTGAGTAAGGTGTACCTGGAGTTCTTGCCAGGTTCTCCAACCCCATTGCCATGCTCTTACTCCTGAGGACCAATGGCTAGTCAATGGAGTGCAGGTGTGTGCGTCTCTCTAGAAGACCCTAAGAATGGTCGACCTTGGCTCTTTATGTCAGCTGCCAACCTATCCATGGAGATAGACATTCACATGATTCACTGCACAGCTACAACCTTTAGGCAATAAATGCTATTATATCCCATATACCAATCACAGCTCCCATTCCTCTCTGTGGATGAAGTCTCTTATTGCCAAAACCACAAGATCCTCTCCAGCCTGGGGCTGAGCAGGTGCGTAGTCTCTGGCAGCCCTCCAAAGTGCCAGTGGCCTGGAGCATTATATCTTCAATCAGCTGCAGAGCTGTCTCAGCAAGGTACTCGCTAGATTATGATCCCATACTTTGTAAGCCTAATATTCAGAACAAGGTGTTGGTACCTGAGCTGGTGGTGGGTGCAGGAGGCAACATTGTCAACGCTTCCTCTAAGACCCTGGTGCCCTTGTCCTCAGAGGTCAAAAAGGTGGCTTCCAGAGGAACTCAGATTTGAGTTTAAGTTATAACAGAACCTACAGCGGATGAGGGAAGACCTTGTAGGCAATAGATACAGTGGCAGAGCATCAGCACTGATGGGAGGTGGGTACAGTAGCAGAGGTAGAATGAGCACAAGATAGCAGTGTGATGAGAGTAACACAACCTGGCCCCTAATATAAGGCGGAGACATTATGGTTAATTCTGAAAAGTAAAGTCATATTTTCCAAAACTTTCTTCCAGAGATGCAGCGTTTGTCTTAAGAAGAGAGATTTGAGCCAATCTAAGCCAATACTCTCTGGAGCTTCGAAGAATGAGATGAAATCGAATTGAGGAATATAAAATGTGAAAGCATTTAACAAAGCAGTTGTAGAAAGGATGTTTCCTCATGTGGGGCAATCTAGAATGAAAGGTGACATAAGAAGTAGCAGGTTTAAAACAGAAATGAGGAGAAATTACTTCTCTAGAAGATAGATGGATTTTTAATGAGTAATGGGCTGAATGGGTATGGAGAGCAGGCAGGAAAGTGGAGTTGAGGCCAAGCCTGAACTTATTGAATAATGAAGCAGGCTAGGGGGGCTGAATTGCGTCCTCCTGCCCCTAGTTCTTACGTTCTCACCTGCATGGATCCTTTGGATTGATATGTGGATTTTTCCCTTGATCAGCATTATTTATCATTAAAGTTACGTTCGCATTTCTAACAAATATGTTCTGTGCCGTGTTAGGACAGGAAAATTCCAAGCGTGTGGACGGCCCTCCGATTGTAATGGGAGGAAAAGCAGTTAGATAACCTGATTGCAGACAAGTAAAATCTCCTTTACCTGCATTCCTTCTAAGTTGCTACGGCAGGATTTACACATGTTTAACCACTTACCTCTCTCGTGGCTTCCACTCCTCTGTGCCAATATTTCAAATTCAGCTCAGGTGTATGTCTGAAATCCTCACCCTGGGATTGGACCGCCCTTCTGGGTCAGAACACTGAATGGTACATAAACTCTCAGTTTGATTCGGTGTTTTGTCTCTGAGTGGTAATGTGACAATGTTGATGTGACAGGTTCATCGGCAAAAAATGCGCAATGTTGTGTGTGAATCTGTTCAGTAAGTCTTCAGTTGGAATCAACTCTGGAAGATGATGCCAAGTGGCGCTTATCTTTTTGAAACCACTCTTCAATCCCAGTTAATCAACCCTCTGCACTAAGGCACAGTCTTTAGTTTGGAGAGGTACCCGCTGACAATATCGTCAGGGCAATCACTGGGAATACATTAGGATGTAAATCATGTGAAACTATATTTAGCGTTGCAGACATTAACCAACTTGATAAAATCGATTGTGTCCGTACCCCGTCATAACTTCAGATCTGTTAAAATTCTGCCATGAAAATCATGTTGGAAATTTTATCTTATCACCATTTTTCCCGCTAAGGTGGATCATGTTTTCTACGTTTTCTATGACAAATTAAAATGACTGCCAGAGATTATCACTCCGAAATTGTTTGATGTTCGACATTGTTTGAAAGGTTTTCTATCACGTATTCAGTCGAATCACAATAGGCTACTTTGGACCAATATCAAATGCCGTATGCCTGCGCCACGAAATAAATCAGCGTTAATCCTCACTAATTAGGAAAACAGAATGGTTTTCTAATTAATTGAATGTCAATTTATTTGGAGGAGGAAATGATGCGACGAAGCAATGTTACATATTAAAACAAAATCTTTCCACCGCAGATTTCGAATGAGGGTAGGTGCAAAAATTTCACAGCAGGGACAAGTTTAAGATGAGAAACATAATTGCTAGTCATCGGATGTTGGGCAAAACACTGTCATGTAAACGGTGGGGATTCCTGTTCCCTCCAAAATCAGAAAATGAAACTGCACCATTGTCTAAACATTAATCCTATACTTAACTCTTAAACTCTGGTAGAACTTTTATCAGTGGTTGGAGTATGCTATGCAATGCTCTGCTTGGAAATGTGGTGGAGGAAGGTTCAGTGGAAGCATTCAAGACGGCATCGGATGATTATTAGGATAGAAATAGAGGGCGAGGGTATGGGGGAAGCAGGAGATTGACGCTGGGTGTTGCTGCTTGTTTGAAGAGCTAATGCAGAAAGGATGGGCCAAATGGTCTCCTGGGCAGAAACTGTTCTGTGGTTCTGTGAGGGTGACTGAGAGACCCATCAAATTGGCCAGTGTTTCATGTTCTTGCTGACAAATTTTGAGTATTTGCTTTTGTTATGTACCAGACCAACCCCTGCCGCCAAAAATATATTAAGATAGTCCCGACCCCAAAGTTTTCTTATTTTAAAGGTACATGTAAGGTGTTGTGTTCCAGACGCAATTTTATTGGTCAAACTATTCAACTTTAAGCAAAACATACTTTACTTTTACATTACAGTTAAAATACAGACAAAATGAAAATAAAAGGATTGGCTTGACCGTAACTCCATTGAAATGCTTAATGAAATAGCATATATATTAACTACAACTGATTAACTTCCAGTATAGTAACAGCCCATAAACACACCCTTGACAAAGGTGAATTCAGTAAAATAGATTGTGTCTCATGCAATTGTAGCAGCAGGAAGAGAACCCTGCTCTAATAGAAAAATGAATGTGTTTCCACATCGACCTTCAAGTACGCCAGCAACTGCACGAAAGCTAAAGCGAAAACTAAAAACCTTGGTTCTGTGGGAACAGGCCCTTCGGCCCAACAAGTCCACACTGACCCTTGGAGCATCCCACCCAGACCCCTCTCCCTATAACCTACGCACCCCTGAACGCTATGGGCAATTTAGCATGGCCAATGCACCTACCCGGCACATCTTTGGACTGTGGGAGGAAACCCACGCAGACATGGGGAGAATGTGCAAACTCCACACAGTCACCTGGGGCGGGAATTGAACCCAGGTCCCTGGTGCTGTGAGGCTGTAGTGCTAACCACTGAGCCACCGTGCCGCCCCATTCAGGCCGCTTCGATTGTTCCAATTTATATTTTTTTAACCTAAGGCCTCACAAGGTGTTAACTATTGGCTTTGAGCAGACCACTTGATACCGCTGTCTCAACTTTTCTTCATATAAAAATGACAAAATGCACTTCTTGAAGCTTTGTATTGCCCTAATTATATTCTCTACGAGTGTGTGGTATTGGTGTGTTTTAATTTGATACAATGAGACTGGAAAGTGTGTCATATCAGTTGTAAGTGGAGGTCAAGTAGTTTAGTTGGAAAGATGAAAAGTTTGCATGTAGAGCAATACCAATGGGGGGTGTTCAATTCTTGCACTGACCGAGGTTACATGAAGAGCTCTATTTCTTAACCTCTCCCCTGGCCTGAATCATACTAACGCTCAGGCTAAGCATCACTTGTCCTCCCTCTGTCTAATGATAAAGCAGCTCTATGGTCAGGCAGGACAACAATGACCATGGGATTAATTATATTTACCCTACTTCATGTTATGACCTGTCCACACACTTGAGCTAACCACTTTGTTTTATTCATTCACGGAATGAGGGTGTCGCTGGCTAGGCAGCATTTATTGTCCAGAGGACAGTTGTAAAGTCAATCACATTGTTGTGGGTCTGGAGTCATATGTATTAAGGATGACAGTTTCCTTCCCTAAAGTCCATTAGTGAACCAGATGGGTTTTTTGACAATCGGACAATGGATTCATGGTCATCATTAGACTCTTAATTCCAAATATTTTAATGAATTCAAATTCCACCATCTGCCATGGTGGGATTCGAATCTGGGTCCTCAGAACGTTACCTGGATCTCTGCATTAACAGTCCAGCGATAATTCCTCTAGGCCATTGCCTCTCCGCTATAGATTATGGAACCTCTCCATACCTTCCGCTTGAAGAACATCTCAAGCGCTTTGCATGAGATATTTAAGATATGAATTGCTCATGAACACCTTGGTGAAAAATGACCTTTGACAACGCCTTAAGGGTTTCAGCACACACTGAAACAACTATTTCCGTCACTTCGCTGGGCTACAAAAGCCAGATACTGCAGATGCCTAAAACCTGAAATAAAAAATATAGCGAACGCTGGCAAGACTCAGCGGGCCTGGCCCTCTGAGCTATTGAAAGATTATTGATCTGAGACATTAGTTCTATTTCTATCTCCACACGTATCGCAAGACCTGCAGGTATTTACATTATCTGGTGTGTTCACCACAATTTGCTGATGTCTGTACGCTGTGTCTCATCTGGTTTGCCAGTGAAATCAATTTTAATACCAAGTCACAGAGGATGCAAAGGTTCCTCCCTGATAAAAGAAAAATAATATTCTAAATTGTGCTGATAATATTGTCACAACTGGGTATAACTGCGAGAAGGTCTCATCCAACTGCTACCCAGAAGCAGACTGTCAGTGAAATCCGAACTTCTGCAAATCACTCGTTTTCTGATATTGGTGGCTTTAGCCGAGTCTGATCTGAAATGTGCAAGTGATCATCCGGAGCTACAATGGCCGTGTCTCGTCGCCCCACGCACCGATAAGTAAAAAGTTTCCGATTATAGCGAACGCTAACCTGAAGCCAATAAGAAACTTGTAACCATCTCAGTGCGAGTAGGGTAGATTCATTCTCGACCCTAACAGTGCCGTACCCTATATAATTAGGATAAGACCGTCAAAACCCATTTCTCCATTCGTGAGAGCGGTGAAAGTGTTCGAGGCTCTGACAGCGCAAACACATTTCCAATGGGAACCATCGCTTTTGCATTCGCCTTGTGTAAAAGTATCTTCAAATCAAATCAGACACATTGCAAAATTCGAAATATCGCTTTTGTTATACCTCGAAGTGACCAGTACTATGGAAAAAAAGCAGTGAAATGACAAATGCTGCCACAATTGTCTCAGCTACAAGATCTAACCGCAAACGGTGGGTTCACCGCAATCGTTGAGGTTCGATTCAGCCCCTTCAATCATATTTTATTGCACAGGCATGTTTCTCTAAATTAATGTCACGTGAATAGGTTTCCCTAAAGCTGCCTCCACCTGCCGAGTGTTTATATGTAAGTACCGTCTCCCTCCTCCCAGTAAAGAGGTGCTGTCGTCTGGCTATCGGCTTTCATCACATCCGAACATGGGGCTGTATTGAACATACAACGCCAGCATTACAGAGCGTGCGGTTACTGGTTGGAGCTTATAACCCCTCCCAGTTAAAGACATGACATTTATTCTGAACAGGCCACGTCGTTTCATTGACGTGTATTTGTTTACTGAAAACCTACAGAAATAGGGGAGAGTTGATAACCCAAATTTATTACGAATGTTTATCAGGATGGAAGCATTGAACGTTTTCTTAATGCATCTCCCGTAACATTTGAAGCTATTTGTTCCCATTTTCCAATCACTATCCTGAGCACGGTCATCTTCATTATGAACCTTAAATGATTTGTATGATTGAGAGAGAGAGAGAGAGAAAGAAAGACTTTGTTACAAACGATTCAGTTATCACATGTCATTCACCCGAATTGCATTAAACTGGAATATTTGTAAATAAAACTTTATATCATAATCTATGTGACACTTGCTTAAGAACATCAATGTGTTTGATCAGATATACACTTTTTCTTCGAGTGCTCCTTCATTTAGGAGTACAGTTGCGTCGACTGATCACCCTACTTCTGTCCAGTTTAATTAGTTATTATTAAGGTGGGGTTATAGAGGTAATTTTGTGAGCATTTTGGATGAATCTAATCCTGTTATAACAGTTAACACACACATTTCCAAGCTCATATGAATTATTATTGGGAGGGGTGAAACTGCAGAATAAGATTTCTCTTTCCTGAGAGGTTCGTCCATTTATTGCAAGTGGAAAGTAAAGCCTTGTGTTCCACATTTTAGGAAAACATGGCCTTTTTCTCCTCTGACGTGCGGAAATTAAGAAGATTGGGAAAAACGATTTTCAGTTTATCTCTTACCTCCAGGGAAAGTCCTATTGACTGTGCTTCTTATCTACTCCTGCTTGGATTCCAAATTCTACCCTGAAATTTTGGATTGTGGTGAAATGAATTCGTACGGCTTTTCACACAGAACGTTACGTTTTATGTTTATTTATTTTCTAATGGTTCTGGGGCGTTATCTTTGTAACTGGGAGACTGTGTTTTGTACACTTACATTGACCGAAACTTTTCTTGCCCTGAAGACAAGGTAAATTGTCCCATCCCTTCATTCAAATTAGGCCCAGACTCACTCGCTAACCCTTCTGACCTCCTGTTTCTTGTCGCCATGTAGTTAATATCTTGTTTTGTGGTTGGAATATTGGATGTGAATCGTAACAAATACTACCATTTTCTCATGTAATGGTTCATTTTCACTCTTTCAAAGAGTTAAGCGAACGAACTGCAAATACCGTTGTCACATCATCCCAGTTGTGTATTTTGAACGTTCATTCGAACAGATCGCAATATTTCAATTATTAGGCAGCAATTCCTGATGGTATTACTGGGGAAGCATCAGCGGTATGTATCACTATATCATCTGTGGAAGTGTTCAGAATTCAATCTTCAAAATAAAGTGCCGCCCTATTAAAAATGCTCACACTTCCCACTTGGCGCTCCTACAGCCCATCATGTGTAGCCTCTGTACGGTGTTAGCATGTTTTGAAGTAGCCAGCAAGCACCAATTGCAGCTGGAGCGAAAAGGGGGTGGGTTAGGAGGGGGAAGGGGCCAGTGAAGCGAAGCCCACTGCTCTCTCAGTGGATGTGACTTTGAGATGACATTGACGCTGTGTAGATGAGTGTGGCAGCAGGCTGGGCGCCGCACGCTACGTTGTCGCTGGAGGGAGCAGAGAGAGTTGCGCGGGAGTGTCATCCCTCCTGCTCCCTGCCCATCCGCTTCTCTCCGCTCGGCGAAGCTAAAGCCGAGCACTGGCAGCAGCACATCCACAGCAGCACACTGTCGGACAGAGAATGCGCCCACTGTTCTGAGCTCCGGGGCTCGCAAACACTGAAAGCCAGCAGCAACAACAAAGACTTGGTCTGCAACAGGAGCAAGGGACAACTTCGAGCAGTAAACACGGGCTCAGCCCGCGCTGTGCATCAGTAAGTGGATGGTTGATCCTTATAACACCTCCAGATATGTATCTGTGTGAAAAGAGAGAGGGGGTGGGAGGAGTAACAGATAGCTATATATGACAATAAAGCTAAATTGAATTGAATCGTGCTGACTTGAAGCACAACAAAAATCGCACTTATTTGAAAGAATCCGCGCCACATTGTGCTGCTATGTAGCGATAGCTTCCCTATACGTGAATACCGTTAAGAAAACTTTGAATGTACCAGAATGTACCTGTGTGTGTGGGAATTTGATTTCTGTTTCGAAGACGTTAGAGTCCAGACACCAGGTTTGAGGCGACTTCGTCTCTAGAAATTCAGCAGCGAGTAGGATGGTTGGGGGGAGGGAGGGGTTAGGGTTATGCTGGCGATCTTTTTAAATTGACCAATTCAAAGCGACAAGGGATATTTTTACCCGTATCAGGAATAGGCAGATTGACTGGTAAATTTCAGAGCTCGAGGCTCCCCGAGTTTACGCAGCTGTGACTGGGCTCTGCATAAATGTGACCGCTATCACTTTGTGGGAATGTCCAGGAGAATGCACATGGATTAAGGAAGCAACGAGTCGATTGCGAGGAACCTACACATTGCTTGGAGCGAAGGGGCACTTTTGGAATGTGTAGCCGGCAGTGAGGGACAGATTTGTGGGCGTGTGGACGGTGATCGGCGATGCTGTAGCCGGATGGTGTTAATTTCACGTTATCTTTAGTAGGCAGCCATAGATGGGAAACGATGTTGAGTTGGGGTGACATTATGCTGGAGGAAGATCAGCGCGGATTGTGCTGTGATTATCGATTTCCGAGAAACTCTAACATGACGTGATGCGTCCCAGTTCCATCAACACGAGCAAAACCAGAGTGAGAAACACGTGCCTTTGGCCGTTTCTGTCGTTGCCTATTCTCTAGCCTTGCGTTTCCTTATCTCTTTTGCAGCTTCTCTCGGTCTGGTTCAGTCTGGCTGCTCACCTCCATCGAGTCCGAGCCCTCTGTCCCGCCTCCCCGAGTTTTCTCCCACGGCTAGGATCTGAGTTGATTTGATTTTCTCCCCTTGAGCTGGTCAGACAGAACCGCGAAGCTGCTTTCCACGTGGTCCGGTGCTGAAAATTTCCGACCAACTCCCCGACGTTCGGCGCCCAAGTTGAAAGGGATGGCGAGCAACGGCGCGAAGACCCCGGACGGGCAGATTTCCACCGAGCTCCACGAGGCGCCAACCTCCAACGACAAGCCGAAAACTCTGGTGGTGAAGGTGCAAAAGACCAGAACCATCCCCGAGAGGGAGAAATGGGGAGGGAAATTTGACTTCCTGCTCTCCTGCATTGGATATGCCATCGGTCTGGGAAATGTCTGGAGGTTTCCTTACCTTTGTGGGAAAAACGGTGGAGGTAAACAAAAATACTCACTTCATAATAAATAAACCAGTAAACCGTAAAGAGGAATGATCCATCACTCCTGGATTTGAATTGTAGGCAACAAACTCAATGTTGCATCAAATATCAACAGCTTTGTGTCGTATAGAATATTGCCAGATATTTCTGCATTGTTTTTAATATGTAAAATTTGAATAGTCAATTTCAGGTATACATAATCCAATACATCGTTTAGGGGCGGGAAAAGAATTCCACGTATTGTAACAGGGTGAGTTGTGTACCAATTGGCATGGTCAACTCATTCATGTAACGTTATTTCTGAAGCATCTGTATGTAGCCAGATCCTTATTTAAGAGGTCTCCTATTTTCTATCAATATCTAAAATCCCGCTCACTGTTCTCCAAAGGGGCCTTTCTCATACCTTACTTCTTGACCCTGATCTTTGCTGGGATGCCGATCTTCCTCCTGGAATGCTCGTTGGGCCAATACACTTCTGTCGGTGGACTGGGTATCTGGAGACTGGCGCCAATGTTCAAAGGTACGGTCTGCAGCATCGGCATGAGCGCCTGGCCAGTGTGTAGAAATCAGAACACAGCGCTGCTCTTGAGAGATACACTCTACCGCTCTTTTCTAGCTCAGTGTGCTCTATGTAGCAGCATTGCAACCTCAGTAGAAGTGATTTCTCTCAGTAAGCGCGGCGGTAGTAATGCTTTCGTCACCGCTTCCAAGCCATTCTGTTGGGTTTACTTTTGAAGTCTTTATTGTTTTAAAGCCTGCGCTCAGTGCTGATGTTCGTTTCTCGTGACACATTCCAATCGCTCGAGTATAGTTTGAGCTGAAGAGAAAAAGTCAGCCACAAACACCTACGGTTTCCCAGAAGCTATTCCCGATGACAATAAGACTGTGTACAGGTATTTCATACTGTTGGCCCTTGTCCGGCGCGGCCGCTTTGGTTAACAGGCTTCTTCACACCTTAGGCGTGAATGGTACAACCTGTTGTGTGAGACCTGCTCTGTTTAACATGTCGGATTTCGCCATATCTCTTGTGTTTGCAGGCGTAGGTCTGGCCGCTGCAGTCCTCTCATTCTGGCTCAACATCTACTACGTCGTCATCATTGCTTGGGCCATTTATTACTTGTATAATTCATTCACATCAGTAAGTTGTTTCTGTTTATTGTCGAGTTCAATTCTCTTGGCTGTTAATTATACTGTGGACCTAGAACATGAAGTACCTCGGCGATCAAACACCGCGAATTAATGTTATAATCGACCTGTTCGAACATGGTGTAAAATATCTTGGCGGTAGGTGGGTCCTGAACTTAGAGCGTTTGGCGTCAGAGGTGGTGACACTACCACGGTCCCGTATGGCAATGTTAAAGCTGTCAATAAGGATGGGAAGCAGCGACTGACAACTGAGGGGATTTGGGGAGGTAGTTTGGAATGAACTAGAAAATAAAGGCTGCAAACCGTACAGATTCGTTGGTGATCCTGCCAGGTTCAAGTGGTTAGCTGTTGAGAAATGAAAAATAATTGTACCGTGTTTTATCCTAACCAGGAACTTCCTTGGCAAAGCTGTGGTAACATCTGGAACACAGAGAGCTGTTTCTCAAACTACAGCATGACCAATGCCACTAACATCACCAGCCCCATTGTGGAATTCTGGGAGTAAGATTGCTTTTACGCGTTTGGATTTTAATTTGGTCTTAATATTGCGAATTAAGCTTAACTGTTACAGAAATGGTAGGTCGAGGATGAAACATATTATTGAGATACGCATAACTATATTCACAGACGAAACATGCACCAGTTAACAGATGGACTGGACCAGCCTGGACAAATCCGACCTCCTCTTGCAATAACGCTGGCCGTCGCCTGGGTTCTGGTATATTTTTGTATTTGGAAAGGCGTCAGCTGGACAGGAAAGGTAAAGTGATTCTTTACTGAAAGAGAACAGATCTCCAGCGTCGTTAGTGAGCCCCGGGGGCACCAAAAACTAACTGCAGCCAGATGGCATTAGCTTCTCAGCTGAGACACGAAATCATTTGCCCTCAACGCTTCCTCCATGCTTTCGCTGACCATTTGGAACGTGTAGAGAGTGGCCAGATATAGATATTGACAATCTACCCGCTCTTATCACGCACCCCTGGAACAGGTGGGACTCCTGACCCAGAAGTATGGACACTGCCACCGCGCCACAAACATATTGGGTGTCCAAGGCAGCCAAGCGGCCCATCGAGCCTACGTTGATTTTTTTTAAAACTACAACGATCTGTCTACGGGAGCAGTCTGTCTCCCTATTGCTCTGAAAGCTCCGAGAATTTTGTTAAAAGCAGCCATTCTCTGTGGAGCGGGTATAAGATAAATTTCAGGTGCATAAAAAATTGGCAGTGAAAATTTTCAGAGCTTGGAAACAATCCAGACATCCTGGATCACACTCTAGATCCCGAATCCCCGCTTATCACCATCATTAGTTTTAATGAATGCGGTGCGCATATCTTCTATAAATTCCAATTTTTCTCTTCCTCCTAGACCTAAGAGTTGTCTTCTCAATGGAATTACAAAAAAAAAGTGTCCTGCTAGAATGAACAGGGAAATAAATCCAATAAAGACATCACGACAGAATTAATACTTTGAAGGAAATGTCCCCACAACAAACACACAGTGACATATTTTGCACGAATCCTAGTAGTAATCTTTTACAACGTAGTAATAGAAAGATTTATGAATCAAATCCTGATGTAGATGAAGTATGTTAAAAGAAACACAAACTTTTCCGTAATCTTGAACACTCATGTCTTTCCACAGGTAGTTTATTTTTCAGCAATATATCCCTATGTTATGCTGCTCATTTTGTTTTTCCGCGGAGTAACACTGCCTGGAGCTCGAGAAGGAATCTTATTTTATATAACGCCCGATTTCAGCCGCCTTTCAGACTCAGAGGTATGTCAACGGCCATTGTTATGCTCGCGGTTCCTATAAAGAGAGAAATGAAAACACAATAGTTATCATTTACTGCCTGGACAATTTATCTCTCAGGTATGGTTGGATGCAGCCACACAGATATTTTTCTCTTACGGCCTTGGTCTTGGTTCTTTGGTGGCGCTTGGAAGCTACAACACATTCCACAACAATGTTTACAGGTAATCCTGCCCTATACCTCTTATCTTATAGACTGCACGTTACTAACATCATTCTTCACTCAAAAAAAACCCAAACTGGTATGGACTCAGAATCACGCCACATAGCAGGAGACCATTCAGCCCATTGTGCCAGTGGCAGCCCTTTAAAACAGCCTTCCACAAGAACTTCTCACTCTTCTCTTTCCCCATTGCCCTACAATGCTTTCCTTTTAAAAATAAAAGTTGACTGTTGGCGATCGGGGTTTTTTTACCTGCCTCTTCAGTTCCAACATCATGACTCTTTTGCTGTTGTGAGAATATGATATTGAGCCGAATTTTACTATTAGCATTTCCTCTTCCCCATCTCACCGCCACCTCCTGAAGGAGGGGTGTCCCCTTCTCGATGATAATTCATTTTATCACAGAGTCTGTTGAATCACCCCTTCTTTAGGAATAAGTCCATGAACTATTACCCAAATTGTTTCAATGGTGTACAGAGTAGAAGGTTCGAGAATGTTCCAGCATTGAAGGAGATCATCCACCCATTGTGCGCCCACCAAAACAAAATCACCATTCTCTTCACATTCATTTCCTCGTGGGTTACGACACTTCAAGTGGGTATCCACGTAATTTTTAAATGTTATGAGGCTTTCTGCCTATCCTCCTTTGAAAGAGTGAGAAAATTCCCCTCTCAACCTCTTTTATCTAAATCAATGATCGCTTAATTCTGAAGTTCTAAACCAGGGCTACTAGGGTGTTTTTCTTCACTCAGAGAGACCTTGGAGTGAAGGTTGATAGTTCCTTGAAAGTGGAGTGGCAAGTAGACAGATAGTGAAGAAGGCATTTGGCATGTTTGCCTTTATTGGTCAGTGCATTGAGTCTGGAGTTGACAGATCATGTTGCAGCTGTACAGCACATTGGTGAGGCCATTTCTGGAATAGTGTGTTCAGTTCTGGTCACCCTCCCATGGCTAGGACGTTGTGAAACTTGAAAGGGTTCAGAAAAGATTTACAATGCTGTTGCCTGCGCTGGAAGGCTTGAGCTATAGGGAGAAGTTGAATTGGCTGGGGGTATTTTCCCTGGAGCGTAAGACCGAAAGGGTGACCTTATAGAGGTTCATAAAATCATGAGGGACTGTGGATAGGGTGAATAGCCAAGGTCTTTTCCCCAGGGTAGAAGAGTCCAAAACTAGCTGGCACAGGATTAAGGTGGGAGGGGAAAGTTTTAAAAGGGACCTAAGGGGCAACTTTATCGCTCAAAGGATAATGCGTGCATGGAATGAGCAGCTAGAGGAAGTAGCGGAGTCTCGTACAATTGCAACATTTAAAAGGCATCTGGATGGGTACCTGAATCGGAAGGGTTTGGAGGGATATGTGCCTAATGCTGGCAAATGGGACTGGATTAATTTGGGATATCTGGTAGGTATGGACCAGTTGGACCGAAGGGTCTGTTTCTGTGCTGTACATCTCGATGACTCCGTGACTCCAAACTGCTCATGATTTTACTCAATTCAGTTTGATCTTCCTTTAGCTTCCGCTTCCAACGATAACGCTCCTATCCTGTCCAACCTTATCTTCTAGTGGAAACTTTGCAGCTCAGAAAACACGCTGGTAAATCTCCTGGATAACCTGTGAGGTGGAATAATATCTTTAGTGCAATAAGGTTCAATCCAGTGGAAACTAAGTCCCGATATTTTGTTTGCCCCGCTAATACATGACCGTCTCACTTCATTATGGCTAGTTGGACTATGTTATTAAAAAAAAAACTGTTGAAGGCATGCTTTGAGAAAATTGGATCTTTAACGTCAGTGCTTAATACACATTCATCGCTGGTTTACCATGGTGGATTAGCTGTTATTATAACGATAAGCTGTTATAATGTTCGCTTCAAACTGACCTCAATCTTTTGGGGTTGGATTTGGCTTCTGCGTTATTGGCAGCTGCATATATCTGCGTCTTACTCTCCCCAGTCTATTTCATTGAATCGGGTGAAGACCTGTTAGAAAACAGCCAATTTGAAATTATCAGAGAATTCTTATTTCCAACTACCTCACAATTAAGACAAAACTATTCCAAGAGCTAACTGCAGGACAGGAGGCAGCTAACTGATTTGTTCCCCAGTCTTTACCATTGCTATTACCAACTATTTGGATGTACACAGGGGCCGTTGATGTTGAGACCCCTTCTGAGCCAGTCGAGGTATGCTGTCCTCCCAGATTATATGATTTCATATGATCTGACATATCAGTAACAGTTTGTGGAATCACAAGCGGGAGCCCAGCTTCCACTATTGCATGACATCGCTCCATTCACGTCCACCTCAATACTATTGGTTACAATAAACGTTACAATCTTTAGAGACAAAAGCAATGCTTTTTTTAATCTCTCCCTTATTTCAGGGACGCAATTATCGTCTGCTGCATTAATTCCACCACCAGTATGTTTGCCGGTTTTGTTATTTTCTCCATCGTCGGCTTTATGGCACATGTGACAAAGAAGTCTATCGCGGACGTGGCTGCTTCAGGTATGTTAGAGCGTGTTTACGTTGTTTCACAGGGTAATGTCACCTCCAATGTGCACGTTTAGACCCACTTTGATTCTCTTGGAGCAACAAAGGCGCGGGTAATATCCTTGGTGCCAATTCTGAAAATGATGCTGGTGAATGTTGGTCTTTGTAGACAAGACGCTACGATTTCCCCATTACCCGCCCGCGCAAAGCGACATCGGGTGACCTGGTTTTTGACCTCCGGTGATAAAATAATAAGCTTCTGATTTTGCCCTCCTGTACGCAACATTCTTCCATCCCTCATCGTGTAAATGCTCAAGGATAGGACAAGTCCTTGGTTTATGCAGCTCCTTCTCAACAAATGTCAACAAGCCCAATGGGATAAAGTCTACTCTGATAGGGATGTCATCTTCATTGTGTCACGGAAGAGGATGTAGTTTTCTGAGCTAAGTGCTCTTACTATTGCTCACGCAGACGACAATTTGCTGGAGACCATTTTCACAAAGTATTAGTGAAGCGGTTTGGCCTATTAATCAATCTGAAGAAGCTGGAGGCGTTCTATGTGTCTGAACACGTGCTCCTCAACCTTCATCAACTCTAAAAATATTGCACTGAAATCCGGGAGACCATCTCTTATCCAAGCATGGGATCATAGACTTGGAAGTCTTCAGTGATATCCAGAAGGCAAGACCTAGCTTGTATAACAATGGATAACCTTTATCACCAGCATTGATACTCGGTTGAACCTGAAAATTTAGAGTCCATAATGCCGCAGTGAATGAAGGCGCTAAATTGAAATTGCATAATGTGCGTTGTTCTATGTCAACGAGGCAGACAAATTCCAAACGTGTCATTCCTGCACAATTCTTCATGTCAAATAGCATGTGGAGACACAACACTGGCATGTGGATCTTGGAAGCAACAACCAGCATTGACCTTGTGATGCTGTCATGTAAATGAAACTAAACCTACCACACCCTCCACCTCCTCCAGAACTTCCAATTCCCCGGTCCCCAACACCTCATTTTTACGATGGACGTCCAGTCCCTATACACCTGCATTCCCCACGTGGATGGCCTAAAGGCCGTCTGCTTCTTCCTGTCCCACAGGCCTGACCAGTCCCCCTCCACTGACACCCTTATCCGCTAAGCCGAACTCGTCCTCACCCTCAACACCTTCTCTTTCAATTCCTCCCACTTCCTACAGACAAAGGGGGTGGCCATGGGTACCCACATGGGCCCAAGCCATGCCTGCCTCTTTGTAGGTTACGTGGAACAATCCCTCTTCCAAAGCTACACTGGCCCTAAACCCCACCTCTTCCTCCGTTACATTGATGACTGTATCGGCACTGCCTCGTGCTCCCATGAGGAGCTCGAACAGTTCATCCACTTCACCAACACCTTCCACCCCAAACTTAAGTTCACCTGGACCATCTCTAACACCTCTCTCACCTTCCTGGACCTCTCTGTCTCAGTCTCGGCTAACCACCTAGAAACTGATATCCGTTTCAAGCTCACCGACTCCCACAGCTACCTAGAATACACCTCCTCCCACCCACCTTCCTGCAAAAATGCCATCTCCTATTCCCAATTCCTTCGCCTTCGCCACAACTGCTCCCAGGATGAGGCATTCCACTCCCGTACATCTCAGATGTCCTCATTCTTCAAGGACCGCAGTGGTCGAGAACGCCCTCGACCGTGTCTCCCGCATTTCCCGTTACTCATCCCTCACACCCCGTCCCCGCAATAACAACCAAAAAAGAATCCCCCTCGTCCTCACGTAGCATTCCACCAACCTTCAGATCCAATGCATCATCCTCCGACACTTCCGCCATCTGCAATCCGACCCCACAACCAAAGACATCTTTCCGTCCCCACCCTTGTCTGCTTTCCGGAGGGACCACTCTCTCCGTGACTCCCTTGACGCTCCACACTCCCCTCCAGCCCCACCACACCCGGCACTTTTCCCTGCAACCGCAGGAAGTGCTACACCTGCCCCCACACCTCCTCCCTCACCCCCAACCCAGGCCCCAAGAAGAGTTTCCACATCAGGCAGATGTTCACCTGCACATCTGCTAATGTGGTATACTGCATCCACTGTACCCGTTGTGGCCTCGTCTACATTGGGGAAACCAAACGGAGGCTTGGGGACCACTTTGCAGAACACCTGTGCTCAGTTCGCAACAAACAACTGCACCTCCCAGTCACGAACCCTTTCAACTCCCCCTCCCATTCCTCAGACGACATGTCCATCCTGGGCCTCCTGCAGTGCCACAGTGATGCCACCCGAAGGCTGCAGGAACAGCAAATCATATTCAGCTTGGGAACCTTGCAGCCCAATGGCATCAATGTGGATTTCACAAGCTTCAAAATCCCACCTCCCTCTACCGCATGCCAAAACCAGCCCAGCTCGTCCCCGCCTCCCTAACCTGTTCTTCCTCTCACCTATACCCTCCTCCCACCTCAAGCCGCACCCCCATCTCCTACCTACTAACCTCATCCCGCCCCCTTGACCTGTCCGTCCTCCCTGAACTGGCCTATCTCCTCCCTACCTCCCCACCTACACTCACCTTTACTGGCTCCATCCCCACCTCTTTGACTTGTCTGTCTCCTCTCCACCTATCTTCTCCTCTATCCATCTTCTATCCGCCTCCCCCTCTCTCCCTCTCTCCCTATTTATTTCAGAACCCCCTTCCCCTCCCCCATTTCTAATGAAGGGTCTAGGCCCGAAACGTCAAGATTTCCTGCTCCTATGATGCTGCTTGGCCTGCTGTGTTCATCCAGTTCTACACCTTGTTATCTCGGATTCTCCAGCACCTGCAGTTCCTATTATCTCTAAAAATGCCACATGGCAGATTTTGCAAATGAGTTAAATGAAGGGAAACACTCCCTTAATGCAAGAAGACCAAGCGAAAATAGAATAACAAAAGGTGGAGTTGAAATTTTCAGATACATTTTATTGCTAAGCTTCTGGAAGGACCTAAGGATCTCAGTCTACAAACCTGAAATTAATACTTTTGCAATTATTGCTATTATTTCAGCGATGTCGCCAATCTCAGATGTGTATTAAATTTGTCAGGGTGAATGTGTGTTTAGTACCTGTAAGCTATTGTGTTGAATTCAGACATAGAAGGCCTGATGTAATGGTTTTCTTTAGGAAGTCTTGAATGAGGTGCAATACCCAATTAGTTATAGTACATGGTTCCCAGTGAATTCCCTGACAATCATTTGAAATATATCACATCAGACAGAAAATAGCTAAAAAGCCACTGGAGAATAATGTGGGATGTAAAGTTTTATAGTTTTTTTTTCTGCAGTTTAAAAGTACTTTCCTTTTGTTGGCATGAACTTTGAGTCTTGATCAGAATCTGTATGTGGTCTGCGAACAGTCAGTCTTCTTTCATTTAATTCTTTCTAAAGCCTTTATTTCACTTTCACAGTGTGTGCCCACACTGAATGTTAGATCACAAAAATTATGCTAGAACACATATATTCTTAATCACACAAATATGTTTGATCTTGAAAGTAAGGCAGATAATATTACACATTCTTTTATTTTCAAAGGTCCTGGTCTGGCATTTTTAGCATACCCCGAGGCAGTGACGCAATTACCAATATCTCCACTGTGGTCTATTCTTTTCTTCTCGATGTTACTGATGCTTGGGATTGACAGCCAGGTACGTTTCAGTCCAAGACATTTGAGAATTGTTATGTCTGTTGGGTCATTGATAAGAATTGTTGATTGCTCATTTTTGAATAGAGTTAATTTTCAGGGTTTTTTTTTGAAAAATCAATTCCGGTTCATTAACATTTTGGAAAATAAATGGAAGTGCAACGAGAATCTTTGTACATGTTCATAATTGGTGTTCTGAACAGCTGTTACTAATAACACTTAGCATTTGTTCAAGCAATTAAATGTTTAAAGGTACGCTATCTGGACAATTTTGAATGGTTATATTTACAGTATACGAAGCACTTCACTTTACACCCAATGAAAATCAGGTTGATTACATTTAATACTACAACACAGAATTAAAATGTAAAGCTGCTTGGCTGAGTCATAGATGCATCCTACCATTTGCTTGAAATATTCCGTGTGAATCTAATGAGTTAGCAGGATAAACACCAAGAATGCCTTTACTGATTGTGTCTGACAGGTGCAGACATATCTAAGCCTTGTTTCAGCCACACATCAGCACTGAACAGCCTCCTGTTGCTATGGGTAACGCTACTGATTAGCCCCTGGCTGTGTTCTTGCTGCGATCTCTGGGATGAAGGGCTGTAATAAAAATTGCATTTCTTAGCGAAATCAATGCTTTATGTGTCAACAGTTGTCCAAGCTAGTCTGTCTAAATATGCCAATGTGAAGAATTGTTCTCTTCTCAATTCAAGTTTCCATTGAAAACTGTGCTGTAAAAACAGTCGAAATAAATTCATGCTTGGTTCACTGGTTGAAAAGGTTCCATTTGAGGTAAGAAGAGACAGACTTTGCGAATGGCAAATGCAGCAGCTTGGTCAACATTTAATAGCAAGAGTGATTGAGACATGCAATCTTTTTCTAGCATTTGCCAGTATTCATGTAGGAAAGTACACTGGACATTCAGCTACAAATCAGACAATAAAATTGTTTTGCCTCTAGATTTTTAATGTAAATGAATTTAATAATAAATGGACAATAAACATTTAAAAAATAGAATTTAAGTTGCTTTTTTTTCCCTTTTCGTATTGTTCCAATAAGATAGTTTGATATTGCTCCTGCTGAACCTTGTACCTTGATTTTTCAGCAGTAGGTTCATATACCAACACGTTGAGTACATAATGGAGTAGTTAGGTGGAAATTTACATGTGCCACTCTTCATGCAATGAGTCGCCTAAATCAGGTGTGCTAGCAGAAGAAAAAGTTGAATGAAGAATTGAAACCTTTCCAGGAGTCTGAGGAGCAAATCAACCTTCAGTTAGTCTAAATCACTTCTCATTGTCTAAGCACAGAGCAAGGTTTCCAGATATCATGTCAATCTAGGTATAAAATTTAGAGAACAGCAGAAAATAACAGTAGGGAATTCACTTTCCTATATAAACATATTTTTCAGAACATCTCTCTGCACTTGTCATACAAATGCTATATAACCAATTTGCAGCTTTGCACAGTTTTGCTTGGAGGGTGCTTTGTTGGGGATAGTCATGAAGTTGTGTAAAAAATGGGGAAAATTAAAAGAGAAGAAAAAGTACTTTAACAGTAGAATAAGTTTAAAGATCAGTAGCTTATTTGGAAAACATACTGCACCTCAATGGAAGCAAAAGAAAAAATAAGTCGTAAATAAAAATCAGGTTGAAACATTAGGAAAACTAAAGGGAGACATTGGGTTGAAACAAAGGAAATATTTTCTCCAGAATTTTTTCTTTATTATTCTATCTACTCAGAACTCTGCCATTTGTAAAATGCACTCCTCTTCAGATTACTAACTAATTTCCAAAACATTGCTGTCCAAAAGCTATGATGATCAATGACTTGATAATAGAGGAACGCCCAAGTTGGTGTCTTTCATTTTATATTTGTAAATCAGTTTTGCATTTATACCTGGTCTATTGCTGATTCTGAACAAGGGCTTAATCAGTCTAACAGCAAAATTAATTAATTAAGAAGCACTAATATTCATTCATTTTTAGTTTTGCACTGTGGAAGGCTTTATCACTGCTTTGGTGGACGAGTTTCCCAAATTGCTACGAGGAAGAAGAGAAATTTTCATTGCGGCAGTCTGTGTTATTTCATATTTGATAGGACTCTCCAACATTACCCAGGTAAATTACAATAATTCCAATGAAATGGTTTTAAAGATGAAATTTCTAGATATAGATGGTTTTCATTTGAAAGAGCAACAGATAGTTTAATGGTGTTTGCTGCTGTGTGTTTTAACTACGATATTGGCTCGGCTTAAACAAAGCAAGTTTGCAACATTCATGTATGAAATTTATATTTTTCACAAATTTCTGATCTATTGTATATCACAGAGTCATTTTTAATTCCAACCATTCAATGTAAATAGAATAGCAACTTAAAAATGTCATTGGGTTACACATCCTTGTTTATTGCTGCACTCCATATGGTGACAGTGACAAGGGGCTTTTGTGTTGCAGTGGTAGGGCTCCCATATCTAGGTCAAAGGCCTGGGTTGAAATCCCACCTGCCGCAGAGATGTATCATAACAGGTTGGTTAAAAATAATATTCTGTGTCTTGACTTGACAATGAGTGCCCACTCCTTTCACTTTTACTTTAAAGTTGGATTCCTATTAAATATGTAAGACTTCACCTGAAAATCTAACGGACAAATAGAGTATGCACCATACAAGTGCATCCTTTGTATTGCCATTGAGCTGTATAATTAGTGGAACTTAAAGACCCCGTTAAAACACTCCAGCATGCTACCTGCAACCCATGCATATCAGGGCAATCTTCCCACTTATCTCACAAATGACAGTTAATCTCTAACTGAATCACTATCTCTTAGTCACTGCAGTTCAACTTTCCCATTTTAAAGAGGCAACACTTTATCCGGTGTCATTATAAAATGCGTATCATCTGATTTCAAATAAACAATTCTGTGGCAAGTCTTGCATTGATCATTTCAAATTTAAACAAATGTATAAAAATAACAAATCCTGAATATTGACTTAATTGTTTTGCCAAATCTGTACCACTTTACTTTTGCTAAAGTAACAGTTTCACTTGATGAATGAATCAAATAGCATAACATTCTTAGAGCTTTGTCCCACTGGCCTTCAAAACAGCAGGAAGACTTGCTGCAATTCTTCTGTCCACTAATATACAAGACAAGGGATCTCAGAAAGTTCTATCCACTAAAACGTGAATAGCTGAACCACAAACCATGAGATTACCCAGTAGTGATATAAATTGAAAATATCATAAGATGGTCATTGACATTAATAAAGAATTAATTAATTGTCAAAATTAATAAATGTTACTTATATTAATTTAGATTTAGGCTAGTTTTAAATGTATAACTGGAACTGTAGAGAATTATTAAACTGCCTTTTAACTGGTTCGGAATGAGCAATGAGAATTTCCCTTCCCACGAGGATTCAAAACAAAATGTGTTTGTATTTTCTTAATCCATTCCTTAATGGGTATAAGTTCAGAATACATAAATCAGTTGTGTTTAGCCAGTTAGTGACTAACAATGCTATTTATATGGATGTAGTCACACTGCATTTGTAGAATACCATTTGTTCTTCTGAGGCTAGTGTCAAGATTTGGACAATGTAGAGACATTATTTTTGCCTTATATCTAATGTATTTAGTTCAAATATGTGAAGATTTGATACAGAGTTCAGATTTCAGAACCAAAGGCATTGCAGCGAAAGCTTTAAGCAATATCTCACATTTTAAAAATCTGCATATAAAACATTCAAAAGCATAAGCCAGATTTTGAAACCAAAGGTAAGTAAATGCATTAGGCTTCATTTTAGAATGTACAGAACAGAAATGATCTATTCCACATTGTTTCCATACACTAATCAATGGAAACAATTACTAGATTTACTGTATCACAACTCAATAATCTTGAAGATCCTGCTCAGGTCCCTCAACCTTCTCAGTTTCAGTGAAAGGCCCCAAGTTCTTAAGTTTTTCTTCATATCTCCAACATGCTCCCCTAGTAAAATTACCCTGAATTTCTTCAATAGCTTTTAAATCCTTCTTGTAACAGTGGCCAAAGTTCTACTCAATACTCCAAAAGGGTCTTATTAATAAGCATTAAATTAACATCACTTATTTGCTTTTGGATTATGTGCCTCTGGATATAGAACCAAGTGCTCTATTTGTCTTTTCTTGGCTTTATTCACTTGTTAATGAGCCACAGCAAGAGATATTTGATCCTCTTTTAATTTTGAAATGTTCTCATTCAAGTTGCTCTTGTTGAGCAACACTATTTTCTGCTCCTTTATTTTAAAACTTTATGTGGTCTCCCTATTCATCCATGGTACTCCAATTTGTGATATATAGATTCATCACATAGATCAGAACTCATGACAGGACAATCTTTTTCCTCATTTTTGCTCACTGTAATGTATCTAGTTTGTCCTCTTTCTATCTCTTATTTAAATGTTTCCTATCACTGATTTCTGATTCTAATTGTAGCAAAGAGCATATAGAAAATTAAGTTTTGAATGCTCAAACTAAATTTCATCAAGAAAGTAGTATGATGTATTTGCTATAGTTGGGACAAACAGGCTAGTATTGATATTTGAATTGAGTTATTTTGATCATAATAGACAATATATTTAGTACGGAATTGTCGTATAGCTATATGGCAACTAATTATATAAGTATGCATAATTAGTCATAACTGACTTGGCAAACCTATTTTACTGCATTTTCAATGAGTAACTTGTTATCAAGACTGTATAGTTAATGCTTAACTTAAAAACTGAAATGTTTGAAGAATAAAATTTAGTAGGAGTATAATTCCTTTGATGTTGTCCCATAGAAATACTGCAGAGATAACCAATCAGAACACTGATGACTATTAATCATTGTTCGTCACTAAGAATGAGTATATAGAGTTAATAATGTGTCTATTCTTAAACACTGCGGAGGCATCTGCAGAATATGCATGCAACCACAGAAGTAGGTATTTAAACTTTGTCAAAGCATGTTTAACATGTATCAGGTATAGTGTACAAAATACATCATGGCAACTTTATTTATGTGATCCAAAGTTTTGCACATATTACAGGCTTTAATTTTGATCAGAATTATCCAAGAAGCACCTATTGCTAGGATAGTTAATAGATTATTTATATTCAAGGTCAATTAAAGTTAGGATGCCAAATGTAATCCACAACTGTGCACAATTAAGGGATGCTGAAGTATCATGAGGACTTAAATATTAAAAGTTATCTAAGCAATGTCTTATCATTTTCTTCCTCCAGGGTGGTCTGTATGTCTTTAAGCTTTTTGACTACTACTCTGCTAGCGGAATGTCTTTGCTCTTTCTTGTTTTCTTCGAGACCATCTCAATATCTTGGTGCTATGGTAAGAATTATGATTCTTTTTAATATGTTTTCATATTGTGAAACGTCTATGCTGAAAGTGTTTGAGCTGAACTGAAAGATACCAGTATCTTTTCTTTTAGTGACCATGTGTTCACAATCATTTGTTTCACCAGGCATCTCAGTCTTTTCAGGCAACAAGGGAAAAAAGATTGATACCAGATAGCTTGATATTGGGTCACATCATTGAAGATCTTGCTCAAAAATACTCCGAAAAATGTTACTGAAACAATTTGGGAATCAAAATTGAGCTATGCAATTGGGTTTGTTTCAATGCAAAATCAAAGTAATACCTAGCCACATATCAAACATTTAAGGTTCTGTATTTCCTTTCACAAGAGTCACATGGAATAAGTATGATGTAATTAAATTTGGTTAGAAAAATCCTAGACTTCAATTCCCAAAGTGTATTGTTTTTGCATAATTTTACAATGGTTTCATTACTTAGGTGAAATTGTAAAGAAGTTGTGTTCTAAAGAAATTGTAATTGTTTGAAGAGTTATGTGATTCATTAGATTATAATAATTTCAAACCTTTAGGAGATAAACTCAACTAAATCTGTTTTCTGAAACATTTTAATCATCTCTTTCAAACATACTCTTAGATGTCCGCAGTGTAAATTACAGAATATTATTTGCAATTGGCAATCAGGCATTGGTAATTGATCCTGCTCCTATGATGCTGCTTGACCTGCTGTGTTCATCCAGCCCCACGCTTGTTATCGAGCATCAATACTATACCTGTTGGCTAGTGTCTCACAAATTGTTTTTTGGACATGTGATACGTGGAAGAAAATTGCAGGAAGTGTTGAATATTTGTGCTGGAATCACTGTGTTGATGCGCCCTCTATTTGCAACTCTTCTTACCTCCCTGTTCCCCCATGAAGTTGTCTCAATCAGCCTGAAGAGTACATCATATGACATTGTCAAAACAGCAACTGAGTTGGCACTCTCTTCCACGAACAGTTTGATCAGTACTATCGCAGATCAGAGGAAGACTATACAAACTGTTGTTTGTAACTGTGGTGCTAGCTTATAATCACTACAAATCAGGAAACATTTATATGTTCGGCATGCAAAGTAATCTACTCCAAATTATTAACATAAAAGCTTGATTGTTGGCTTGATATCCAACATAGCAATCATTACATTGATTTGGGATAGCATTCAAAAATTGATAGGGAAGCTACATTTTTGCATATCTCAGGACTAACTAACAGTCAGCAGTTGGTCTTGTCCATTTTGGCATATATAAGCCATTATTGCAGTAAATGACATTTCACTCATTTTATTTTCATAAGTAAGTTTGTTAAAGCATATAACGTGGAAAAACGTTAACATGAGGATTTTCATTTACATAGGAACAAAATTTCTAAATACTGTATAACAGACTTCTCTTCAGGAACATGGTGATGATGCTTTTTGGCTTGGAAATGGAACCAAGAGGACCATTGTTGACTACAATTCATTAAAACAAATGGACATTGCTTTTGATGCCATATACAACCACTATGAACTTGATGCCAATGCAGACTGTCAATGTCAGATAACCAGAAAAAAAATCATCAACATGTCAGATATTTTAAGTGTTCCGTAAAACAAAACATTTTTTATTGACTGACTAAGGGCAATCTGAATTTTCACTGAAAGATGAACTCATTGTTATTACAGCCTTATTTTCCTGCAAGAATATTTCCAAGATTCTCCCTGTTTAAGAATATGGACAATTTGCATTATCTGCAATCCTCTAAACCCAAACCTGAGTAATTAAGAAAAAAACGTTCTGTAACAAACTCAAAAATCCCAGATACTATGACCAACAGGTCTACTTTTGATTGACAAACTACAGAATACAATGGACTACACAATTCTTGGCCTGGCAGTTTAACTTTTTTAATTAACTTTTTTGTGCTTTTCATCTGGTATCTTGCTACCATTATAAATGATAAAGTTCTTAAGTCAATCAACATTTCACACTTTATTTGAGTTATGATGTAGCATTGTTCCACATCTGGGCACATCTTGAAGGCCTGACCCAAACTGTTTCACAGATTTTACATATCTGCCTTTACTTCATGTAATTGGTACTCATTTCCTCATGGGCACCATTTTCTGAAATCCAATTGCATTTCTGCAATGTATATTCATTTTAGGAAAATATGGTTATTTTGGATGGTAAGAACATTCTGTTAACAGTTCAATTGGATATTGATGCTGCTTCAACTTTCAATTTCCCAAGAGCTAAACATCATTTAACGATTTAAATCATGAACAAATTAGTTTACGGCATACACTATGATAACAAATAACAAATCTGCTGAGAATTAAATTGTCATTTACTACTGTTGAATTACATCTTACAAGCAACATGAATGGTATTCCATAAGGATTCTTGCCAAATTATTGCTTTTTTGATTCTAATATTAAATCTTTATTCACTAAGCTGTGGGAAAATCTGACTTGATGTTGAATTATCTGAAGAGATGCAACTGGTCAAGTGCTTTTTCTTTCCCCACAAATTGCCAAAATGCAGCAGGATGTGTTGGAAAATGCCAAAATGCATAATTTACTGGACAAAAATTCCAGAACATCTTTGAATATTTTCTGGACAATGTAGCTATAGAGGTAAATACTTTACCTAGGGTCCAACAAGTTCAAAGTGCAAAGCACACTGATGAGTTCAAATTTCATACTTACTAAAAGAACGTACGGTTGAATATTTGTCATGGAATCTTAAAGTAAATTTCCATACCTAAAATGATTTGTTCTCTATATATACATTTAAGTATCCATTATGATTGCCCACTATCACAAAATGCCCTCAAATTAAAATTTGATCCATAGTAAATAACAGGTCAATCAATCATGAAAAAAACTACTTTTAAATTTATCTATGCCACCTCTCAATGCCAAAAACAAAATCATCTGCCTCAACCCCTTGGTTATTGTTGTGATGTCCATTCTCAGAGCTTGAATTAATCATAGGTTTTGAACCTTCAGAGCATATGCAATCTCAGTACCCCAAAGAAGTTCAAGTCTCTGTCAATTAAAACAAAACCTAACAGGGTTCTGCAGTTTAATCATGAAAGTTTAGACTGAAAATCAAATCCAAATTTTTTTCTTGCTATAGTGACAACAGGAATCTGTTCTGCTTTCAAATAAAGACATAGTTTCCTTTTATGCAAAGGTACAGATATCTCATTGAGTATATGTGGTAGCAATACAAACAAATTTTGACATTAGATGCATTTTGAATAGGAAAGATACTTTCTCTTGGATAGGTTTAGGCTGTTGTAATGGCAGGTGATGTTAGCGTAACAATAAGCCTTTATTCAAGTTTCTGTTGACGTAGGCAGGACGGACAATTGGTCAGGAATGCATCCAAAAGTTAAGATAATGCAGATCCCAGCATTGTGTCATATGACATTAAAGAGACTGATGTCAGCTGGAATATTAGAAGGTAATGCGACAAGTAAAGAGATGATAAAGAAGGACATCCAACAGCAATTGAGAAGAAAAAAAACCTTTGGTTGAATTATCTCATATTCTAGTTGCGTGTCAGTTTCATGAATGATTTCCCTCCATGGGCCATGTCAACTCTTCTCATGCAGCCTTCCACTGCTCACCTCAATAATTATACATCCAGCCTCCATAGCATCTTTCTATTTGAATCGTGCACTCTCAGAGACAGAAACATTCATCACTGCTGGGACCTTCTGCTGTTTGATCACAATGTGAAAGGATATGGTTAAGAAAGCAATTTGGCACCTAGGTTCCCCAAGCAGGGAGCAGCAGGTCCTACTGAAAAATTGGAGGAGTAGAGGGATGTTCTCTTTCTTCAGGATTGCCAATGGAAAGCACAAGATCTGAGGAAGCCAAAAGGGACGAAGATGGCTGCCCAGGTCAGTGTCATTTCAAGAGTCACAGAAAACGTGCAGCAATGGCATAAGAAGATCAATGACGTTCTGCACTCCACAAAGAGGAACGTCCTCTATCTTTTCTCAACTACCTCATGTTCCATCTCACTGTACTGCAGCACACATCTCCCACCAAGACTAATGCCCTGCCGCTTGCAATATCGCATGCATCATCTTCCCTCAATAGCTCCCACCCATCTCATCCTCCCAAGTTACTAAGCCTTGCTGCTTTCTGCAATTCCTCCTCATTCATGTGAGACACCTCCTGTTCTTGAATCACAATTAACAACTCTTCTAGCCAGTTTCCTTTCACTCAATCCCTCCATTTAGCTCATTGCAGGAGAAAATGTCTCACAACTAGTCCAAAAGGTCAGAGATGCATGGCAGGATGAGGAACATTCATTTCCTCACCCTCTATGCGGAGAAGATCCTTGATCCAGTGGGAAAAAATTGACTCTGCTCAGATGGGGATGCTGATATGTCTATGTTGAGAAATCAATTGAGTTTCATTGTAATGTAATATACTACTCTCCCATTACCACCACTGTAAACATATCCTTAAGCTGCTCAAGCTACTATCCTCATTGTGCAACTCATTCTCTTCTCCTATGCATTCACAAGCAGCACCAAAACAGCTTCTGCCATGGAGAGACAAATCCCTTAGCCAACAGGTTCTCCTCCAAGCCTGAAGAAGGATGCACTGGCAAGTCTTACTCCTGCACCCTCCACCAGTTCAGAGACTCGCGCATTGGTGGGTACTTTACATAGAATAGACTTGGGAGCACAATCTAATGGATGCCACAGGTGCTTGAGGAAGAAATTCCCCAGACCACTGGTACTCAGAGGGCTGCCAGAGCCCAGGCACCTGATCAACCACAGGCAGAAGATGACCCCATGGTGTCTACCATTAATAGCTTCATAAAATGCACCGACAGTAGCGGTATCAACAGGAAGGTTTGTCGGAGAGACTTGGTAAACTGGATCAAACTTTAGATAAGTTCATTGACATTGTCAGAACCATGCTGGTTTGAGCATTCATTCACTTGTCCGTCTCCATAGAGACGTTGGCAACTGCCTTGGAAAGCCAGGCTCAGCAGAATACTCAGTGGTTGTTGGAAATACACACAGAGCTGCACTCCATTGCTTCAGTCATTGGTGATCAGCAACAGCAGCAAGCCAATAGGGGGATAAGGAACCTCAACCTCACTCCAGATAGTCCTTCCTGTCAAAGAGTCAACGTGGTATCAGCAGATACTCAGATGGAGGAGTGACCACATATAGCTCCTTGCACCTGCCCTCCCCTCACCATGCAAAGGCCCCGGAAAGACAATACAGAGGTACCTAGCTCGTTTACCTCCAAACTGTTTTCCCCAACCCTGTGAAATTTGCAGTTGAGGAGTGTGAGCCTGCACCTGTGCAGAGCACTCTCAGCACTTCTATGCCCTGCAGCTAAAACACCCACTGGGGTCATCTGCCCAAGTCTTCCAGGCCAACAGGCTCCAATACAGAGAAGATACCTTCCTCCCAGCTGTCCGTTGATATAGTGGAGAGTTCAAGGAAAAAGCAAACCTTTTGAATGCATGTAGATAGCCCTGCACTGTAAATGGAATCTTGCATCTGCAAATATATATTCACATTAAAGCATCATGGTCTGATCAACTGTCATTTTAGCAGTAAGACCAGGTAAGTAGATACCATTGTCAAAGTGAAGCAGCTCCTTCATACATCCCATCAGAACAGACAATGTTGTTATTCTTGAATGTGAGAGCGGCCAATGTTGTGATGCCTTCAAAAAGTTAATAAAGGTAACTTTCGTTGCACAATAGGAAGATGAAGAAAGAACTAACGAAGAAGCTTCATTTTCTTTTGTGCATAAACAGGGCATGTTTGCCTTTCCAACAATAAAAAAAATCTACATTCAGCAAATGCCTTCACCCAAATTAGATCTTTTGGAAGTGGGTATCAGCTAAGTCAGGCTTGATGTGCACAATGCTGCATCGCTGTATCATGGTGAAAGTGATGTCCTTCACGAATAACGTTCTCATCTTGCTCCTTGGAAGAATGCTGCTGCATTCTGAGCTCCTCAGCGTCTCATATTTCCTGATCGCCTGCCCTAATTGTTCAGAGCACAGCATGTGACGCTTCTCTAAATCAATCCAAGCATCAGAATTTCCTTGAGTAGCTGTATTGGCTGTTCCGCAATGGACTTAATGGAAAACAGGGCTGCTCTGTCTTGGCCAGTGGATTTTGTAAAAGACCCATCAGCTACGTTTGGAGAAGGTAATCCTTGGATCCCTGTAGCTATTGTTGTATGGCATTTAGCCCTTCACATGAGCCATGCACTTGAGAAATATCAAGAATATTGGCATCATGGCAGCTGCCAGGATACCTGATGCAGATCTGGGATGGGATGGTCTCCCACTCCTTCAGAGCACAAGTGCTGCTTGAGAAGATGGCAGAGTTCTGTAATGGTGCTCCAGGGCATGCTCAGTCTGTGTCTGCGCTGAGCTCCGGTCACGTGGAGGAAATGACAGCAAGGTCAGCACACTCTTGGATTTCTAAAATTCCTCCACATCCTGAGGGGGATCTTCTGCCGCAGCTTCTTCATGTGGAAGGCATTCGGTATTTGCTGGAGGTTGCTCTTGGCCCTGGGCTTGCTGACACTTTGACACTCTTCAAAGTATCGACAGCAATGATAGCACCTGCTGTTAATGGACCCATTAGGGACTGCAGTTCACTGCAGCGAACCTGCGTGGGAATATCAGAAACCGAACACCTTATAGGGATGTGAGTCCTGACAGTCATGTCAAACACACACACTGCTGTACAAAATGACATGGAGGCCTCCTAGAAGAGGGCCATGAAATGCCTCTACATGGGTCTCTGTGATATTATACTTGATGCAGGTGTATGCAGCACAAGCCATGTCACTCAAATATTTTGAGATATAGTAACTGTGATAGGCGTATCTCTTCTTGGATCCCTCCCCCAAAATTACCCATGAAACACAACATTGAATATAAGGGCCTATGTTCTCATCTAGTTACATTTTGCTGTGACAGGAGAACAGCTCTGCCTCCTTGCAAAGCTATGAGAGCTTTGCAGTGTGTTTGAAAATTTAGGAACACAGGTGACACAAAGATTAGTGGAAATAATTCATCATCACAGTCATGATAGCTTGTGACTAAGGTTTCTAATATGTGTCAATGCATGAGCTGTGCATGCACAGCAATTAATGGCAGACGTCTTATTATGTTTAAGGGTGCCTGGTTAATGTAATTGTCCCTTGAAGAGCCGTTCATTATCCAAAGGTGCACACCAACCAACAAAACAAACTTATTCCACCCACTGTGAGTGTGCTGGCAGCCATTTTTCATCCTTATTCTGTCATTGAGATTTGGTTGAATTTGGAATGGTGCCCAAGTCATGATCCTTAGAAACAGTTCCAGGCTTTCTTGAAAGTCAAGATTTCCACCTCCCCCTGCCTTTCACCTAAACTTATGTGTTGTTGTTCTCTCATCCCCATCTACTGTGAGGCATCCCCTGTTCCCAGCTAACCATTTTATCTAATTATCACTATTCCCTCATTCCCTGGCCCACCTCATCAGCATGCCCAGTATCGTAGCTCACTATTTCCCCCATTGATGCCACAATGGTAGTGACTTGTGAAAATAGTGAAAATACAGTTACTTCCCTCCTGCTGTATCTCATGTAGTCCCATGCTATATCAGATCCTACATTTATAATTGGATTTCTCCCTTTACAGTCAATTAAAACTTCTGCGTCCCGACATAATTGTTCCGTTCTCCGCACTTGAGTTTCCTATTTTCCCCAACACAGTATGCCTTTTGATAAATCCCTTGATATCTACCACCCAAATCCCCGGAACAGACCATAGCCCACCCCTAAAACTGACCTGTGAGGACAGCTCCAACTGAGGATAGTCCAGAGCCCTGACTGGTCTATTTACAGCGCTCCAATGACATTACCTGTAGAGCCTGGACTTGTCAGGGCCTGCAGAATGACCCAATCTCCAAAATGGAAAAACACAGGTCCCTGTACTTTGGTTGTATTGAGGCTGCAATTGCTAACACCATAGAGCATGTGCAATATGCTGTAAGGAGATGCTTGCACATGTGCTTGTGAATGAATTGAACCGAAAGGTCTGTTTCTGTGCTGTACATCTCTATGACTATTACACGAAATGTCTACGCTGTAAAACTCCTTTATAATCTTGTATGTTACAATTAGATCTCTTTCTTCTAACCTCCAGAGAATACAGAACTATCTACAATGCACAATACCTGCATACATTTTGTACAGTTTTCTGTACAGATCTAAAACTAAACTTATATATTTCATTTGTAACCAGTTAAATTCTGAGACTGCTAGCTTTGAGCTTTTTGAATGTATTTCAGACTTCCTACTTTGAGCATTTTCCAAGATGCAGTGTTGCTACCACTTTACATGGATACAATTGAAATCCAAGTGTGCATCAATACTGGTGTCAGTACAGCCCAGGGATCAGAACGCTATCTCATGTGTGAACATACAGAAGCAAGCTCTGAGACCACTACCTGAAGCTTGTCTCAGGATGTGTTTACCAGTTTGAGCTGCTTTACTTGTTTAATGTAAATCAGGAGTTACGTTGTAACCTAGCTTCATATTGATAGTGAGGATCTCACTCTGGGTTCGTGGCATTTTGCTACTACAGCACAAGTATTAGGCAAAACAACTTGACAGTGATTATAGTGTTATAGGGTAAATGCTCTCTTGTGCTACTTTGAATTGGTGCTGAGCTCCAATGTAGGTCAGCTCAATGTACAGTCACATGCTAAATACTAATTCGTATAATGTTGGTTGCCAGCCTAACAACATTTGATGGGTACATTCACCGCCACCAATCCCTCTTCTAGGTACTGGCGGATAGCGTGAAATCAGGAAAACACTTTATCACACAAAGTGTTGGACAAACCTGGCACTCACACCCCAAATGGCTATGGATACCAAGTCAATTAAAATGTTCAGGATTAAGTTGGATTGATATTTATTAATTAAAGTTAGTCAGGGATGTGGAACAAAGGCAGGTAAATGAAGTTGAGGTACAAACTAGGCATGATCTGATTGTATTACAGAACAGACTTCTGGGGTGGAAAAGTCTACTTCTGTGTTCTTACAACAGCAGAGAAATTAATATGTTTATAAATAAACAAGTTGGCACTGTAAAAAGAATGATGAAAAAACAATCAACGCAAATTGTACCCTGGTATTCTGTGACATACTTTCAGGGCCATTGAAATAAATTGCTTGATGAGCATAAGTTCAAGGAAAAATGCAGCACTGCATGGCACCTGACCTCAATGTGACCAGATACAATGTAATTCAGATTCAACTGATGCTAACAGCGCATCATACTGTGCAGCTAATAGCCTAATAATGGCAGCTTCAGTATAATTGCAGTTCTAAGATTATAGTCATAAAATTGGCACCAATATATAATGCTTCCATTAAATTATCTGCAGCTGTCATCAAATTATTACAGTTCTTTCGTTGTATATGATGCTATCAGCTATCTTACATTATAAATGAGGAAATCTATTAGGGATATCTGTCTTCATTCCGTAGCTGTGGTAACCATAAATGCAACAAATGACAGAAGCAAGTGTTCCATCTTTTACGGCAGTGTATAAGCATTATTTGAGGCTCCCTGTTCACCGTGAACAATGTTTGAATGTTCATCAGCGCTTATTGCTTTGTCTGCTGTGCTTGCACATTTTGGACAGAGTGGCTCATAATTTTTGTGGTAGAACCGTGAAAAATGAACTAGAATTTTCAATGGACACTTAGCCTTAATGCAATCTTTTTACCAAGGCAGATTTTAAACACAACCTTCATTTTCCACTCTTTTACTCAACTCTGTCCAAGAACAAGACAAGATTCAAACCATCAGGATAATCAATCTTCAAACTAGAAATAGAATGTGTCAGTAATACTCAATCATTTCAGCAGCATCTATGAGAGAGAAACATTATCAGTGTTTCTGGTCGATGACTACTCATCTGAATTTATAGTTAACAAGAAGTTGCACATTGTTATTGGCGTGAAATATTCAGTCATTTTAATGGGAAAACATGAGCAATCTCCTTTTCATTGCTTGTGTTGTTAAGGGAAAGGCAAGGGATTATTTTCTGCTGAAAAACAGAAGAGAAATGGGTTTACAGAAAGAAACAAAACAGAACTTGCATCTAAAAAATGGAAATGTGAAGAAATTAAATTTAAAAAATGCAACATGATTTCAGCTGCCAATTGGATAGAATTGTTTTGTGACTGTCCCAATTATGTTAGGATTTTGGAAGAAAGAGGTACTCCTGCAGAAAGTTTCACAGCCTGGGAGAGACAAAAGTGAGAAAGAATTGAAGAGATCAGTGGCTCAGTCCTAATAGATGGGAATAAAACTGAATATATAAGGCAGATGAGTCTTTGAATGAGGAAAATTTCTGAATCTGAAGCAAGACAACAAATTAGTAACAACGTAGAAATTGTCAACACCATTGCTCATCAGGGATAACAGCCAAGCAACATAAGAACAATTAAGCAATTAACTAGAGTTGGATGGTTGTCAGATTTCCCTCCAGCAATACTCAGCAAGGTGACCTGAATTATTTTTCATTGTATTAAACTTAAGGAAACTTTAAAGTAACAATGAAGGCTCAAACAGTAGCCAACTCAGTATTTCAACCAAAAATCTCATGAGAAAAGTGTTCAACTCAGTACTTGTGGTATAGCTCAGTTGGCTGGACAGCTATTTTGCAATGCTGAACAGCATTAGACAACATAGTTCAATTTCTACACTCGTTGAGGTTAGCACAAAAGACACTCTATCTCAACCTCTCTCCTTGCCTGAGGCATAGTGACCATCAGGTTAAACCACCACCAGTTGTCTCTCTCTAATGGGAGAGTAGAACCATGGCGAATTTACCCTACCTTTTACTTTTTGCATACCATCATATCACAGTATGTTTGATTTTCTGCGTCTTCAAGGAGTGGTCTATCAAACATAAAGCTGCCTAGTATTTACTTTCAGACATCGTCTGCACCCTTATGCTTTTCAAACGTGTGACAAGATTGTTCTTAAACAGCTCACCCGTCTTACCTTAAAGTAATAATCCTAACACTAATTTGGTTCATGGGAAAAGATTCTGCTGCTGGCTGCAATCTCCTAGGAGAGCATTAAAAATGGTTGCCAATCAAACATGAAATTCATTTGAATGAAACAATTTTTTTTTTCAAATGGATATCTAAGAACAAATTCTCAGAAACTAATTGGTCTTCAAATACATCTAATCAGCTGTGGACCATCTCAGGCATTTTCTTGGCTTTCCCTTTGTTTATTGGGAATAAAAAGCAATGGAAAGATATGATATGATATTGAAATACTGTCTTGTCACCAGGACTAGAATATCTGACAAATTAATTTTCACCTCAGTTTGTGTGTTTCACGATTTGCTGGAAAAGAAGATTTGTCTCCACTGAGATTCCATTTATACCCAGTGGGAGATTATAAATAATACATATTAACGTTATCTTTCCACCAGTGAAACAAGAGAAAAGCCCATGTTTTGTCTTTGTTCTATGAGAGAAGCATCAAAGGCTTAGAGAAACAGTTAGATTGGTGGGCATTATAAAGGATGCCAGCAATAAACAATTACAGCAGCTGGACACTTATTGATGACCTGAGAGAATTGAACTACTGTGCAGTCAGACTGGAAGACTTTTGAAATTAACAACTGAGCAATTTATTTGGGCAACTTTGAAAAGAATAATAGATAATTAATCCAAAGAATGTGCCATAATTTTCAAATGGTCAGTTATTAGTAACTGAAAAGAAGTTTATTTCATTCACAAACTAACTATAAACATGCATTTCAAGTGCACCTTGTTCAGAAACAGTCAATTATGGAAGATTAACCTATTTGTATATTTGAGGAATATACCTTGACATCCAGTCTCTACAAAAATATGTTTGCTTAAACAATACCATTTACAAATCCCATCTGTTCTCAGAATGTCATTATGCTAAATTGGTTTGTCCACAATGCTTTAAAAATGCCCAGCAATAAATTATGTGCCATAAAACACGCAGATGAGCTCCCACGTAGTTTTCAGATCACATCTTAATTATCCTGCACTGTTGGGGAAAAAAAACCATGTTAGCAATATTGTATTCAGTTGCAGAACATTTTATAATATTTTCACGGTTTTAATTCACATATTGATTCTACCCTTTACACAGAATGCACACTGTCTATAGTAACATTTTATTTATTCAATAAGTTAACAGAAGTTTTACTTATTTAATTATTATACTCAAATTAAGTATTGTTGAATGAGTTTGTTTCTATATGGATATGAATGTGCTTCATTTGTTTGCTTATTTACTAAGTGAATACCAGTAAATTAATATTTTCTTCCTTCAGGAGTGAACAGGTTCTTTGACAACATTGGGGAGATGGTTGGCCACAGACCTTGCCTCTGGTGGAAACTCTGCTGGTCATTTTTCACTCCAATTATTGTGGGGGTAAGGCAAAGCTTGCTATCTTGATGTCAACTTATTCATTTTAAATAAATACAAACTGCTCATGTGTTCCGTTACAAACATCACAAAAATTATTTCACAGGTCAGTCATAAGGTCTGCAGCCATAAATTGCAAATGTTTTCAGGAGTGACCCAGTCACTGGAATGGTTTGAGAGCAGTGTACACAATGGATTGGGTTGGATTTTGCTGGGGCAAGAATGAAGGAGGACAGGGTGAAATTACAGGCACTAAGTGACTTACAGGTTTCCTGACACTTTTCCTGGCATTGTCCAGTTTCACGAGGACTCAGGAGGCAAGCCCGAGGTTGTAGCTGATTCATTATTTAGGCCAATTAACATTACTAAAGAGCTCATCGCACATTTATTAAGGGGGATGTTGTCCATGCACTAAACTGGAGCAGGCTAGCTGAAAGGAGCAGAATCACAGAGGGGAAACAGTCATGGTCACCTGAGGAAATTTGTTGGGTCTAGTGTTTGAATCCATGTTTATATTCCAATGCATGTTCAGATGGATTTAAAGATTCCATGGCAAAAAGAGCAGGTGAACGGTCCCTCAGTCCAAATCACAAGAAGCAGCCTACCTGGTCATTATCACAGTGTTTGTGGGAGATTGCTGGGAGCAAATTCACTGCTGCATTTCCTAAATTAGAATAGTGAAAACATTTCTAAGGTCATTCACTGGGTGTCAGTGCTTTGATATACCTGAAGAGTGCTATGCAAATGATAGATTTTTTTTATAATGAAAGAGAGGGTCTTGCCCATTGGGTAAAATGCTACTGATTCAAAGCTGGTAACAGGGAAAGTTGGCAGATCGTGCTTGACAATGCAGAGCATCAGCATCCTTTTGGAACAAGGGATATAATTTGTGGATCAAGCCTGCCAAGCACAATTGCAGGGATACCTGACTGCAAGGAGCACTGTAGCTGGCAGTGAGAACAACTTGTGCCTGTTTTGGGGTGCGACAATAAGCTGAGGGCCTTTATTTCAAAGAAGGACAAAGAAGTTATCTGCCCAGTATTTATACCTAGATCAATATCGTGCAAATAGTTTATCTAGTTGAGACACTGACCACCCTTGATTGGCTACGATTGATTGGGCATGTTGCCCACATGACCGACAGGAGAGTCCTGAAGCAAGTGCTCTACTCCCAGCTTCAAAACGGTGAGTCAGCCCAGGTGGATAGAGGACATGCTTCAGTGATACACTCAAGGCCTCACTGATGGGGTGTGACATTCCCAGAGACACCCAGGAATCTCTGGCCCAAGACTGTCCAAAGTGGAGGGAGAGAATCTGGGAAGCACTGCAAGCCTTGCCATGGGGTAAAAGTGGAAGCCAAGCAAAACAGCATAAGAAGCATGCTGCCATACTCATGTCCCACCCATCCCTTCCCACGACACCTTCTGCCCCATGTGTAACAGAGCCTGCGGAAGCAGCCACCTACAGATTCTCCCTGAGAGTGGAAGAGTCATCCTCGTCTGTAAAGGACCACTGATGACATTTATTTGTGGGAGTTTGCTGGGTACAAATTGGCTTCTACATTTCCTACATTATAACAAATAATTAATTCGTTGTGAAGCACTTTCGGACATGTTGTAGTCATGAAAGAACCTGTTTAAGTGCAATTCTTTCTATACTTTTACTTTAAGATTTTGTTGAACTGTGCCCATTTAATAGCATTAAGTATAAAGCAAATAAATACATTACATGTCAAGTGTTTTATAATGTTTTTGCATGATAAAATAGGATGTTGTATGAATACTAGAATTATTTGTTTCCCAGGGTGTATTTCTCTTCAGCGCGATTGAAATGACGCCACTTACGATGGGAAGTTATGTTTTTCCCAAGTGGGGCCAAGGTGTGGGCTGGTTTATGGCTTTATCATCCATGATATTAATTCCTGGCTATATGGGTTACTTGTTCCTCACTTCAAAGGGCTCTTTAAAACAGGTAAGTGAAAACACCTAATGTGCCACATTCGACACATTTTATTGTGAGCTTAACTTCTAAAAAACAACCAGGATTCAATCAGTTAAAGAAGCATCCAGATTGAAAAGTAGAAAATCAAAATACTGTAAATGCTAAAATTCTGAAATAAACGAGAAATACTTAAAATACAAAGTATTGCAGGAGATAGAAAGACACAATAACACCTGATCAGGACAAGAAAATTGCTGGAGAATTATCATTGGATTATAAATCCTATGCAAGCATCTATGAATCTTATCTTTCCAGCTGTTAATTGTTTTATTTTTAAAACTTAAACATAAAGCTGGCTTTGTTGTTCCTGTTGTATGAACCTCGATCCAGATACATCTGTTAAACATCAAATCCTGTAAAACCTGCAAATAACCTATATTTGGCATCTCCTCTTTGGTGACAGAAGAAAATGTTAAAGTTTTTTTAATGTAGTTGCACATCTTTACTGATAAGTATGTGTTCTACTTGGTATGGAAATTTTCAGGGCAATCAGTCATTCACTTTCACAACTTTAGAGACTTGGCCTTTTAAATCTCCATTCATTTACATAACTTGTTAATGTAAGTACAAGGGTGGATGTGAACAGGGTATGAATTCTGCAGTATTTCTTGCATATTCACTTGCATATCAGTTGATCCTTCAGTCTGAGTTAAAGTGAAAAAGGAGGTGTCTCAAGACAAGAAAAATTGAGCTTGAAGAGTCTGTTGTAATCTCAGCAGTACAACATTTCCCTGATTCGATCACTCTGTATGATCATTGAGGCCACTTTAGAACACCAAGTTTTATTGAACTGAATTAAGCATTTCATTTATCACATGAATGAAGTGTAAATGGCAACTAGAAAATATGTTCTTTATTTTATTTTCAACTAAACAGATGGAAAGATTCATCACATTCAAAATATTCCATTCAATTTTTTTAAATTTAATTATAAGATTGATGCTATTTGCTCAAAACAAACAGTAGCTTTGCATTTTTGTTAGTATAACTCCAAGGTTTTCCAAAAGAACTGTTACTCTTGACATGAGATTAATGCATAATATTTGAATAATAATGATAAATGTCCACATTCCAAGCCTTTAAAAATTTTTTAACTTTTATTATTTTGGTTCATAGCGTCTTCGACTTATGACTCAACCAACTGAGGACACAAAATGCCGGGAGAATGGACCAGAACAGCCTGAGCATGGCAACACTCCAAGCGATGAAGCCTATATGTAGATTATTTATTAAATATAAAATACTAACACTGCCCAGAAAATGAATCTTTCACCGGTTGATCGAGACCAAGGACTGTAGTTACATTATTGTGCACCTACCTCCTATCATAAATATGATCAATAGTTATACAGGCTCTAAACCTTTGTTGATGGACATCAGTAAAATGCTTAACAAAAAATGTTTCAGATCAGGTTTTGATAACAAGGTAATTTTGGCAGAGAACCATCAATAGAGGCAGACTGTTAGCATTTTTTTAAACTATAGTTTTCTTTTCAAAGAGCTGGTACAGACATGATGGGCCAAATAGCTTCCCTCTGGGATCTAAGACTCTTTGATTTTATGACCATGTAGACGTGGTTATTTTATACACGTCAACATATTCAGTCTGTCAAGTTTATAGCATGAAGGCCATTAATCAGAATTATGGTTTTGCAATAAAATCATAGAATTTTCTTATCTACTGTTTAATGGTCCTGTCATATTTTCCAGAATAGTACTTAATTTTCTTCCTGTAACATTTACATTCTTGATAGTGGATGCTGCAAACTGTAGGAATTCCCTGTCCACTTGACATCCACTTTTTTCAGCCCTTTCCCCATGTTTTCTTCTTCATCTCCTGGTCCACCCAAGTACCACTGTCAGACGCCAATGTGAGGATTCACTTTTTTACCAGTGACAGAAAGCAAAATATTGATACTAGAAGAAATGGAAAGAAATTCTTCTCTATATTGTTAATGGCATTTTATAGTTTAAATTAGTGTCCAAGATAGTTCCAACCTTTAATAATGTTCATTTATGTCTCTTACTGAGGGCGAGTAGAAAGAACATTAATTTATTGCAGTAACAATTGACAGCACAGATCATACAGACTGGCATAAGAAGCATAGGTTTAAAGGCTAGGCCAGTGGAAATGGGGAATGCAAAAGCAAATGTAAGTAGTCTGACAGAAGAACAAGATGTTGCTGCACAGGTACAGGGAATGATAGAGGGAGAAAGTGCGGTGTACAGTTTAGAAGGTGCCCCATGGTATCATTGTCCTGGCTTCTCTAGATTTTTCTTCATTAGATGTTGGAAAATTTTAGTTTTGTGTCATTTATTCATTTTCCCAAACTTCTATGCTCAACTATCTCTAACCAAATTACGACTTGGTGCTAAAGCCAAGTCATTAGTATTGTAACTCAGCTTTGACTAATGAATTATTCAAGAACACCAAATCCTCATTTTCTTTGCTTTCAAATACCCTATGGTGAAAAGCAGCCGTTATATCTTGATCGGGCAAGCATTTGAATATACTTAAATATTAGTATAAAACTTTTATTAATCTGAGCATTATCTTTCAAAGCAGCCTGTATTGAGTAAGTAGTCGAAGCAAGTATTTTGAAATTGCTACATTTGAAGATCCAGATCCGGGCATTAACAGTGTACTTTATAATGCAGGGAGTGGTATATGACTATTGATTTCATAATATCATGTAGCAGTAGATCAAGGCAGTGTTTCAAAAATTTTCTACTTTGAGACAGACATCAGCTTGTGTCTATGGCAGCTACGCAAATGTGACAGGGAAACAGAACCATGGAAGAAAATTTAGTATATTGTACAATGTATTCTAAGTAAAAGCATAGAAAGTACATGTGCATTGATTAAACATCAGTTGCTTTTAAAGGAACTATTACAACTATATCTGTCAAAATGTTATTGTATAGCAAGTGTGTAAAAATTAAGTGTAAATGTCTGCATCTTATTTAATGTAGTTTTGTCAAAGAAATAACAATTCTTCCATCATAGACCTTAACACTGCAATAACTCTTAACACAAACAAATAATTACTCTTTAAACGTCAGCTATGTATTTAATTTGTATAAAATATATTCAATATATAATGAGTCTAGTAAAAAGAGTATTGTTTTGTAGATTTATAAATGTTAAATTGATCAAATGTACAGTTTTCGACGTATATATTGAATGGTGTAGTTAAGTTCTAAATGGTGTTATGATACCAGGGCATGATTGTCATACATATGTTGTCAATTTTTTGGAAAGCAAATAAAAACTTTATCTTACACTGTAATTACATGGAGGTATATCTATGTTAAAAATCTGATTAGTTTCCTTACATAAAAGCTGAACCTGAAGCAAAATATGTTTTGCAGCCAATACCAGAGTTGATGTCTTCACATCATATCTGTGCTGTAGTTGGCACTTTCATTAATGTGTTGCTACTGGAAAAATGTCAGAATCCTCTCATCTGAAGAATTTTATCCAACTCAAAGTGAGTTTTTCAATAAATTATCACCAGATGTACAATTTTTGCAAATAGAGTCATAGAGTCATACAGCAGAGAAACAGACCATTCAGTCCAACTCGTCCACGCCTTCCAGACATCCCAATCTGATCTAGTTCCATTTGCCAGCACTTGGCTTATATCCCTCTAAACTTTTCCTATTTATATACCTATCCAGATGCCTTTTAAATGTTGTAATTGTATCCGCTTTCACCGTTTCCTCTGGCAGCTTGTTCCATACATGCACCAACCTCTGCGTGAAAAGGTTTCCCTTCAGGTCCTTTTTAAATCTTTCCCCTCTCATCTTAAATCTATGCCCTCTAGTTTTGCTCTCCCCCAACTAGGAAAAAGACCTTGGCTATTCACCCCATCCATGCCCCTCATGATTTTATAAACTTCTCTAAGGTCACTCCTCAGCCTCTGATGCCCGGGGGCAAGTAACCCCAGCCTATTCAGCCGCTCCCCATAGTTCAAACTCGTGAAACCTGGCAACATCTTGTAAATCTTTTCTGAATACTTTCAAGTTTCACATCTGTCCTATAGCAGGGCAACCAGAACTGAATGCAGTGTTCTAAAAGTGGCCTCACCAATGCCCTGTAGAGCCCCAACATGACCTCCCAACTCCTATACCCAATGTTCTAATCAATATCAGATTGCCAAATGCCTTCTTCACCACTCTGTCTACATGCAATTCCACTTTCAAGGAACTATGCACCTTAACCCCTAGATCTATTTGTTTGGCAACACTCCCCAGGACACTATCATTGACCGTATAAGTCCTGCCTTACCAAAATGCAACATCTGCCACTTCTTGGCCCATTGGCCCATCTGTTCATGGTCCCATCATATTCTGAGATAATCTTCTTCACTGTCCATTACACCACCCATTTTGGTGTCATAGATTGAGATAAAGCCCTTCTTGAAAGCCACTTCTAACTATCTTCTTCCTATCCAAATGACTTTGATATCAATGGACATTGTACCACCAAGTGTGATGCTGAGCCATACAGAGTAGAAAGATCCCAAGATTGGTCTTTCATTTATATTAAGTTCGCTCAACTCAGTAGCTGTAACACTATTAGGAGCAGTAATACAATGAGACTCACCAAACTCAGGCAAAATTGGAAGAAATTTCACGAGAATATTGCTCCTGATTTTGATTAATTAATGTCTGTTGATAAAGGTTTAGGTTTGTAAGGAATGATAACAAGATCAGTGTCAGGTCTGATGCACCTTCTATTAATCTATTGCTACACAATATACATTAAGGATGAGCAAAATAATGGTGGGCAACATCCAAGATAGATTGTCCTACTGGATCTGTAACACTAGGAAATTAAAAACAAATCAGTTTATTACAATTAAGTGGTTTTGTCTCAAAGCTGTCTGAAGTCAGTCCGTTGAACCATTCCCATAGGACGGTAAACAGCTTATTCAAATACAGCGAACTAAGCTGACAAACCAAGTTTGTGGAAGTTGTTTGCTGCACTGTTCAGCATGTCTTACATGTACAGATACTTGACTTCAATGTATATTGGTGTTCACCATAAGTTTCCATAATGTAACACAACATTAGATCCAAAGTCCAATGATCTAAATTCTTCCCCTATCCAAACAGAGTAATGCACAACCAACTTGAATAATCAGGACACATACCTGAAATGTTCTCTTTTGTACTAAAACTGCATAAATCATAATAAATTTACACTAACACCGTTAGGTCCGCACTTTTTATTGTTTAGGCTAAAAATCTCACTGCTCCTAATACAGCCACTGCTACTGAGTTGAAAGAAGGAATAAAACTGAGGACTTAAGCTGATACAGGCAGTCCCCAGGTTATGAATGGATTATATTCGCGAGTACATTTGTAAGCTGATTTGTACCCAAGTAGAAACACAATACAATATAGTCGCTCGCACATACAAGAAAATATTTGCAATTAGATCTTTAAAATTAAGATTAATATGGGACCTTATTTGTAAATGCAAGCATTTGTAAATCAGGCATATGTTAGTCAGGGACTGCCTGTAGTCAGATTCTTTGGTATTACCACTGCCAAACTCTGATATTACCTTCTGTTGCTACTATCACATACTTAGGTGTTTCATGCATAGTATTTTTCACACCACCAACTAACTTAAAGAAAGAACACTGGTATTTTACAGCAACTCTCACTACTACCAGCCATCTGAAAGTGTGTACACTCAATGGATATTTTTAAAGTGTGTTCATAACTGAAAAGTAGGAAAACTGGCAATCCGAAGGCAAGCTCCCGCATAAAATATGCTAATGTCCAAATATTCTGTTTCGTGAGTTGACTGGATAACTATTGGTCAGAACACTAGACATAACTTCTCATTCTTCTCGGAAGGAGTACAATGAGATATTTTACATCCACTTGAGAAAGTCACAAAAAAGGCATCAGTCATTCAGAAACCGAAAGAACTGCAGATGCTGTATATCAGGAACAAACACAAAAGTTGCAGGAAAAGCTCAGCAAGTCTGGCAGCATCTGTAAAGAAAAAATCAAAGTTAACGTTTTGGGTCCAGTGACCCTTCCTCAGAACTGATTGTAGCTAGGAAAACATCAGTTTATATGCAGAAGATAGGGAGTGTGAGAGGATGGGGAGTAAACAATGGATGGGGATAGAGTCCAAAGAGAGAGAAGAGCAGTTGGATAAACAAAGGAGCTGATCATGATCCAGCTAGGAGAGTGACTAGCTGTTAATAGGCAGTATTAGTGACTAATGTTAGGCAGTGTGAAATGGCAGGCTATGTGATAACAAGGCCTGGTGTGTGGGATAGGGGTTAGGATATGGGAGAAAAATTATTGACCTCGATATCGGGTCTGAAGGGTTGCAGGGCTCCCAAATGGAAAACGTTCTTCCAGCTTACGCTGGGTTTCACTGGAATGCTGCAGCAAGCCAGAGACAGAGATTTTGGCGAGGGAACAGGGTGGTGTATTAAAGTAGCAGGCAACAGGTAGCTCAGGGTCTTTTCTGAGAGCAGAACGTAGGTGTTCTGTGAAGCGGTCACCCAGTGTATGCTTTGTTTCCCCAATGTAGAGGAGAGGACATTGTGAGCAGCAAATGCAGTACACTAGATTCTAGGAAGTGCATGTGAAGTGTTTCTTTACCTGGAAAGTATGTTTGGGCCCTTGGATACTGGAGATGGAGGAGGTAAATGGGCAGGTATTACACCTTCACTGGTTACAGGGAAAGGTGCCATGGGGCTGTGGGGCGTGTTGAGAGTGAAGGAAGAATAGACCAGGCTGTCCCGAAGAGAACATTCCCTGCAGAAGACAGACAAGAAAGGTGGCGGGGGCTGAAATATGTGACTGGTGGTGGCATCTCGCTGGGGGTGGCAGAAATGGCGTCTGATGATCTCCTGGATGTGGATGCTGGTGGGATGGTAGGTAAAGACAAGGGGAACCCTATCGCTGTTGCAGGAGGGAAGAGCCAGGCTGAGAATGGAAGTGCAGGAGGTGGGACGGACCTGGTTGAGGGTACTATCAACAACAGTGATGGGGAATCCTCGGTTGAGGAAGAAGGTGGACATTTCGGAGGCTCCCTCGTCGATGCTGGCCTCATCTCAACATATGCGACAGAGACGAAGGAACGGAGAGAATGGGATGGAGTCTTTACAGGGAGCAGGTTGCGAGGATGTACAGTCCAGGTAGCTGTGGGAGTCACTGGATATATAGTGGATGTTAGTGGCCAGTCTTTCCCCAGAAATGGAAACAGAGATGTCAAGGAAGGGAAGGGAGGAGTCAGAGGTAGACCAGGTGAAAGTGAGGGCAGGGTGGAAATTGGAAGTAAAATCCATGAACATTTCCAATTCCGGATGAGAGAGGAAAGCAGCACCGATGACATCATCGATATATTGGAGAAAGAGTTGTGGGTGGGGGCCGGAATAGGACAGGATCACAGATATCTTTGTGATGTTCAACATTCCACAAACAGCTGCTCTCGCTGTGTTCTGAGAGCCACACTCAGTGCAATGCAGCGTCATGCATGCTCTTGACCTTTCTCTCCAACAGCATCGCATCACACTGGTTCAGGGCTGCACCACTCCACAGTTTCACTTCATCCTCCAGCTCATTTACCGTGCTAACAAGAAACTTTTCCTTTTCCTTTCAGGCATCAAGGCTCAAAAGATGCAAAAACATAGAGATATCCATGGCCGTCTGGAACTTTCCTCCCCTCCCCTTCAGAAGAAGGGTCCCGACCCGAAACATCAGCTTTCCTGCTCCTCTAATGCTGCCTGGCCTGCTGTGTTCGTTCCACTCCACACTGTGTCATCTCAGACTCCAGCATCAGCAGTTCTTACTATCGCAAAGGTCTCAGCTTTATCCCTCTACATCCTGACCTTAAAATTTCGGTCACAACATGACATTGAACTCTTCTTCCATCGTCTTTACCTCCATGCCCATTTCTTTGGACAAGAGTCCTTTTCCCTTCCCACAGACCTCTTTGCCCAGTTCTAATAGAGGTGTTGTCTAGCTGGAAGACAATACAGGAAAATGAGCACATGCATGATAGATAAGCAAGGTGCACAGCTGTGGGTACACCACGGTATAAAAAGAATGTGAATGCATTTTTAAAAATGCAGAAGCAATTTACAAAGATAATTTACAGGAATGAAAAACTTCAGTTATGAGGACAGACTGAAGAAGTTGTGATTGTTCTTGGAGAGAAAAAGGCTAATAGGAGATTTGATAGAGGTTTTCAAAATCATGAATGGGCTGGACAGAGTAGATATGGAGAAGATGTTCCCATTCGTAAAAGAAATAAGAACAAGAGGACATGGATTTAAAGTGATGTGCAAATGAAGCAAGGGTGATGTTTCCTTATCCTGCCCCATCAAGCCCTTTGTTTGTCTCTGTATTTCCTTATAAATGAAGTCTCTAACTTCCAGTTTTAGTTAGATATTAGTCCTGTTTCTCACTTCACAGATGCTGCCTGACCTGCTGAGTGTTTCCAGCATTTTCTGTTTCTGTTACTAGTGAAACTATAATCTATGAAATAAATGAATGCAGATATTGTCCCAAAGAGTTGGGTATTGGAGCTATGGAAGTTAACTTGAATACACGTCGAATATGGTTAGGGTCTGAGATGTGTAATTAATGGTAACTTGTTCATTGCAATGAAAGCAGGATTCCCTGCATGCCCATTTTCATGATTGTTACAGGCAGACAGTGCTTCTACACTGTTCATTGGCTGCATGCACGAGTAAGGAGCCCACTATCATGAGTGCCGAACACTTCCAACTTCCAACTTTACATTCATATCATTTACCTCACTTTCACACACTTCGCACTGGACTCAGTCTCACACCTACATTCATAGCTTGCATAACTGGCAGCTATTCAATCAAGACAATTTATAGTGCATTTTTTGCAATAAAACATTTCTTGGTGCTTCACAGGAGCATTATAGAACAAAATTAGCCACCAAGATACATAAAAAAAGTTTATAGCAGAAAGCTAAAATCAACAGGTAGGTTAGAACAGCATTTTGAAAGAAGAAACAGGAGGAGGGAAGTGGACGTTTTACAAAGATTATTCCAGAGTGTAGGTATAGAATTGTTGAACAATTAAAATTGAGGTTGCTAAAGAAACCAGAATTAGATGAGCTCAATTACCTGTGTGTTGCGGAGCTGGAAGAGATTACAAGGAGGGAAGTGATGGGAGGACACAAAGGGATTTAAAAACAAAGATGAGGGTTTTTTTAAAAAAGGTGTTGTCTAACTTAGAACCAAAGTAGTTTGGTGACCACAGTACAAACGAGACTTGGAGTGGGTCTTGTGGAACTATGGTAATGTCTAAAGGCCTGTGTTCAAGTTCTACTTGCTCCAGAGGTTGACATCACATTTCTAAACAGCTTGATCAAAAATATCTATAAATAGGATTTGGTGCAAATAAGGACTTCAGCAGTAGAGTTTTAAGGATCTCAATTTTATGGAGCGGAAGTTGTGGGAATGTAATCAGCTACATTTCTTCTGGATCAATCTTTTGTTTCTTTACTTATCCTTTGTCTGCCAAATCACCCAAATATATTATACATTTCCTTCTTTGATGCTGCAGAAGGTGGTACACAGAGGGGCAGGATTTTTTTTGGGAAGAGTAGAGGTGCATCTACATGTTTTAAATCCTTTGGTGTAGATAGTGCTGACCACTATGGGAAGTATTGTTGCTGACACCTTAGGCACACTTCACAATTTGAATGAGACTGCTGTTTGTGAGGTACTAATGTTTTCATACATTAAATTCCCAATTTGGCACATTACTTAAAAGTGAAAATTCTCCAGCCATTTTCTAACTGAAATAATACTTTATATTGCTGTGAGGACTGCAAATCCTCTAGTCTAACTACTATACCTTTCTGATCAAGGCATCCACCTAAGGTGCCTGCAGCTCTCAAAACATTGGAGCTATATGTTTACTCCTTGAATTTCCAACAATGCTAACAGGTCCTGCTGTGCAGGTTTGTGTTGGTTTGGGCTGTCAAAACTGTTACCTGTGTTAGCTACAAAATAGAAAGAGGATCCATTTTCAGGAAAATCTAACAATTCTGTCAGTATAATCAGACTGAGGGATACCCAACTCTCAGGACAGCATGAAATGTAATGTCGTTAGAAAACAATGTATTGATTTTCATTTTTAAGTAATTTGCAAAGTGACTAATTGAGAATTTGGTGTGTGAAAACATTGAAATTTCTAAAGCTACAAACGCTAGTCACATTCAAAAAGTTGAAGTCAAAGGAATGAAATATGAAATACATTTTACTTTGCAAAGTAACAACCTTACCAATTGTTTGGAAGTTTAAGATGTTTTATCACCGGCAGCTGTTGGCATGATTGGTACAAAATCTCGTTCTGCAAGAGGAACTAGTTCCCTCTTTCCACAGAGACAGAGAAGAATAAGTTTTAAATTACAACCGTATGACCGCGTACATTCACCCTAAAATTAGGACTGTTCCCCAACCCCCCACCCTGGCTTGTGCTTCTGGAATTTGTTCGGCACGTACAGAAGGAGCGGGGCGCGGGGATTGCAGAATTAGAATGAAGGCCAGAATTTTGGAGCTGCTAAGGGGTCCTGCTTTTGGGAAACAAACAAAAAAGTCCAACATCACCCCTGGAGCAGGTAGTAGTTAGTGGCGGCAGCTGTTGAATTACCCTGCCCCCAATCGATAAATAGTTTTTCTCTCTCGCTATTAAAAAATGTGCAGTTCAAAGTGGGTGGATGAGCTGAACTAGTGAAATGTTTGCGTTCCAAAGGTACAGTAAGGCACAGTAAGGCAGCAAAGCAAAGTTAGACTGGATCCAATCGCACTGTTCTTCAAGCGGAGGCACATGGAGAAAGGTGTCTAAATGATCCTATTGCAGAGACTGTCTTCCCCCAGGCGGATCCCGCTCGCATTTCTTGGCCTCGGGGTCATTCTGAGATCGTACACACTTTCCACCAACACCACCCCCCACCCCCCGTCTCTTTCCAGCTGCTTTCTTATTCAGCCTAAACCCCACTCTGCAGTTAGAACAGTCCGTTTATCGCCGGAGATTGTGTTAGCAGCGAGCTGGAAATCCTGTCTTTCAAAAACAGCACTTCGCAAAAAAAAAGTTTGAGGCAGCAGCTGGTAAGAGGGGGAAATCAATCCCCTTTCTGTATTTGTTGGCTCATTTTAAAGACGGTTTAAACGATACCCCCCCCCCCCCCCCCCCCGTGATTTCCACATCCCTTCGGTTGGATGTCGATTCGGAGTGTCTCGGATACTCGTGTTAAGAGCAGGGAGGGAGAGAGAGAGAGAGAGAGTCTCCCTGAGAGCTCTGGGTACATCCAGACAGGAACATCAGTTCTCTGTCAATCTGTGGGATGGAGCAGCAGCCGCTGTGTAGAAAGTTAAATCTGATCATTGTGTCAGCAGCAGTTATAGGACTAATCCAACACACACAAACAGATGTATAGACATATATATACGTACATATATATAAACTCTGCCTTCACAATTAAAGAGTAAACACGCCTTGAGTTTCTTCATAATTAAGGGGTGCCATTTAAATGATTGCAGTCTGAGTGACTGCACTGGAGGTGATATTAAACATCATTGAACTAGGCCATCAGATGCAGTTTTGAAAGGGGAGGGGTAAGAGGGTAAACTGGCGACCAGCTCCCCTTTTGGTTCTATCCCTGGGCTCCACATGTGTCTCTGAAGGGCTGTAGCTCTGGGGCATATTCCCAGCAAAATTTTTGTTTGTTTGAAAACACTGTGATGAACAAAGGAGCTCAGAGGGAAGATAATGTGCGGTTGTTGACTTGCTCGCCGAGCTGGTAAGTTTATTCACACACATTTCGTCACCACACTAAGGAATATCATCATTGCGCCACTGATGAAGCAACAGTGTTCTGTCCTGCATGCTACTTATGTGTCCCAGTTTGCTGGAGTGGGTGGCATAACTTCCAGATTTATTTCTTCATGCTTGGTATATGGGGTCCAGCTCTACATGTTTATTAATGGAGTTCTGGTTTGAGTGCCAGGCCTCCAGGAATTCTCATGTGTATCTTTGGTTGGCTTGTCCTAGGATGACTGTTCTCCCAGTCGAATTGGTGGCCTTCTTTGTCCATGTGTATTGAAATGCGTCATAGTTTGTCATGTCTCTTGGTAGCTAAAAACCCGAAAGAACTGTGGATGCTCTAAATCAGGAACAAAAACAAAAACAAAGTTGCTGGAAAAGCTCAGCAGGTCTGGCAGCATCTGTGAAGGGAAAAACAGAGTTAATGTTTCGTGTCCGATGAGGGTTCTGAGGAAGGGTCACTGGACTCAAAACGTTAACTCTTTTTTCCTTCACAGCTGCTGCCAGACCTGCTGAGCTTTTCCAGCAACTTTGTTTTTGTCTCTTGGTAGCTAGTTGGTGTTGATGAATCCCAATAGCTAGCTTCCTTCCGGTTTGCCCTGTGTAATGTTTCTGGCAGTCTTTGCATGGTATCTTGCAAATAACATTGGTTCTGTTAGTTGTGGTTGTTGGATCCTTTATTCTCATCAGTAGCTATCATAGTGTAGCTGTAGATTTGTAGGCTACCATGATTCCTAAGAGGCAAAGTAATCTGGTGGTCATTTTCAGATATGTCCTTAATGTATGGTAGGGTGACTAAGGTCTCTAGATGTGTTATGTCTTCCTGTTTTGGTCTGTTCTGCAGGTATCGGCAGACTACGTTTTTCAGCTAACCATTGTTTCTAAAGATGCTGTACAGGTGTTCTTCTGGGGCTATGCGCAGGTCCGGAGTGCTGCAGTGGGTTGCAGCTCACTTGGCTTTGATGCAGCTCTGTTTGCGCATATTGGGATGATAGCTAATGTAGTTGAGTACCTGATCCACAAGGGTGGCCTTCCTGTGTACGCTGGTCTGGAGCTCACCATTGTCCATACGTTTGACCATTACATCCAGGAAGGGAAGTCTGTTGTTGTTCTCCTCTTCCCTGGTGAATTTTTGCTGGTGAGGATGTTGGTTATGACTAGCTACTAGACAGACCAGGGATACAGACATCTGACGCTATCAGCAAAGACGGCACCTTCAAACTACTGGGTCTGTGCCTCACAACCCACTTCACCTTCAACAGCAAGATATACAGACAAATCAATGGAACACCAATGGGATCACCAATATCAGGACTAATAGCGGAATCTATAATGCAAAGACTGGAATGGACAGCCCTTCCCATCACCCAACCAAAACTATGGATCCACTATGTGGATGACCCCTTTGTTATTATCAAATGCTCTAAACTGGAGCAAACTTGTACTCATAAACAACATCCTCACCAGCATAAAATTCACTCAGGAATAGAACAACAACAGACTTCCCTTCTTGGACATAATGGTTGAATGTATGGCCAGTGGTGAGCTCTGGATCAGCATACACAGGAAGGCCACCCTTATGGATCAGGTACTCAACTGTAATAGCTATCATTCCAATACCCAGAAACACAGCTGCATCAAAACACTGTTCAAGTGAGCCGCAACACACTGCAGCACCCTAGACCTGTGCAAAGCACCGGAAGAATACCTGTACTGCATCTTTAGAAACAACAGTTACCCAAAAAACGTAGCCTGCCAATACTTGCACACAGACCACAACAGGAAGAAAGAACACATCCAGAGACATTAGTCACCCTACCATACATTAAGGACATATCTGAAATGACCACCAGATTACTCCGGCCCTAGGAATCATGGTAGCCCACAAACCTACAGCTACACTATGATAGCTACTGATGAGAATAAAGGATCCGACAACCACAACTAACAGAACCAATGTTATTTACAAGATACCATGCAAAGACTGCCAGAAACATTCCATAGAGCAAACCGGAAGAAAGCTACCCATCAGGATTCAGGAACACCAACTAGCTACCAACATACATGACCAACCAGCGCTCATTTCAATACACTTGGACAAAGAGGGACCCCAATTCGACTGGGCAACAGAGCCATCCTAGGACAAGCCAACCAAAGATACACACGAGAATTCCTGGAGGCCTGGCACTCAAACCGGAACTCCATTAACAAACATGTAAAGCTGGACCCCATATACCCAGCACTAAGAAACAAATCTGGAAGTTATGCCACCCACTCCAGCAAACTGAGACACACAAATAGCATGCAGGACAGAACACTGAAGCTTCACCCGAAGCGCAATGATGATGTTACCTAGTATGATGACGAAATGGCTGCAAATAAATTTACCAGCTCGGCAAGCAAGTCAATAACAGCATCGACAAATCTGCTCAAAAACCTGAAAGATACATGCTTGACGATCAGGACTGTCCTCCCTGAAGCTGTAGTGGAAGCAGATTCACTTATAGTTCTTTGAATAGAACGCAGGGACACGGGGAACGGGAAGGGAAATGGATTATTTAACAAACCTTTCAGAGAGGTGACACAGACACGACGGGCCGAATAGCTCCACTCTGTGTTGTCCCTGTTTGCGAGTTGTTCGGCAAGATTCATAAATGTGTACCCCAGTCCATCTCGCTTTCAAGACAAGTTAAATGCAGTTGAAAATCTAAGAACGTTAACTTCCACCCCCCGCCCTCTTCTTCACTTGTCTGCTGGTGTTTTGATTGGAAATAAAGTCATTTCGCCCTTTCATTCGGAAACTGACTGAGCCATTCTGGAATGAATTGCTGGAACTGCTTCCAACACACTTATCATTGCTATGTGCCAGAGAGCCCAGGCAGAGCAAAGAGAAAAGTTAAGTCTCAGGCTACACTCTTTCCAGTTGTTTTTTGTTTACAGATTTCACGATGAATTTCCGTCACTTCTGTCTGGTTTTCGTCTCCTGGGCGGCTCTTGCCTACGGAACCCCTCTCCCCGTTAACGAGCGGGAAGAAACCTTCATTCCCCCACTAGAGGAAATCAAGCCGTCCACACAAGAGCCTGGCGTCTTTCAAATTGTTGGTAAAAATGTGCATTCATTTTCACACCCTGGGAAGGGAAAGCCAGTGATGTGTGGGTGCAGTGGAATTCAAATCTGGACGCTTTATTTATTCCCGTTTTAAATTTAGAAGATAAGATCGAAGTCAGACGTCGTAATGTCTCACTTTAAAGTTAATGGCAAGGAAATTGTAAAGTATAAATTAGCTGTAAATTAACAAGTATTAAGCTGTAATAGTGTCACTCTGGTTTCAGCTGAGTCATATGAGTTAATCACAGTCAGCAGGTGAGAGTCAGATAACATCGATAACTCCTTTGGCGTCTGACTTGCAAATACAGCCCATTTTAATTACAACTTCCACATAATACAAATATTTTCTTCAACTGTACAACTATGTCATGGTAAATCCCTACAGCAGAGAACAGGTGAGATTTGAATTTCTGATGAAGGGTTTAGGCCCGAAACGTTGAGTTTTCCTGCTCCTATGATGCTGCTTGACCTGCTGTGTTCATCCAGCCCCATGCTTGTTATCTCGGATTCTCCAGCATCTGCAGTACCTATTATCTCTGAGATTTGAATTTACAACCTTTCACCTCTAAGGTAGGGATATTCCCAATGTGCTACAATAACCCCATGCAGGGTTTATGCTATGATATTTCACTACTATCTAGACCATTTCGTGATTAAACAATGATGAAACATTTCACACCCATTGAGACTAATACAGCACCAGACATGCCTGCTCACTGCTGGTCCGAATTCCAAGGTATTTAGTGAACCATGTAGTCAAATCCAGAGTATCAATGAAAAGCTTATTCAGGAAAGCAGAGCAAGTCACCACTCTGCAAAGTGTAAGCTTTAAACTCTACAAACAAAAACAAACAGCCTGTTAACACTCAAGTGGTCATGGGTTGATGTTACTAAAGGGCTGGCTGACCTCTGAACTTGTTTTCTTAAGTCCTTGGTATTATTGTACCTTATAGGAAACAGCCCATCACTGCACCATACCTGCATCTCCGCAATGTGGATCCAAAGTACTGGTTAAATTCTGCACTACTAACAAAATGCACCTGAAATTGAGATCACTTGAACCCAAAGATGACGCTTTGACGAGTGTTTTCTTAAAAGATCAAGGGAGCAGAGGAAACCCATATTTTCTCAGCCGGGCCTTAAATATGTGCTGAGAATATGTGAATACATGTGAATATAAATATATATGAAAGAACAGTGGAGATATTGCAAAAAGTCAGTGATTAGAACAGGAGCCTTTCATGTATTTTTGACAGAAACAGAAAGAAGTGGATTTGGAGATACAATCGTAGTTCTTTCTCTCTCTGTTCTCAGACACTCTTTACTCGGTGTACTGGGAAAACTTTGCCTTGGCCTCACAGAGTTCCTCTCATTCCAGCTTGGCACTGAGGCCATGAGTTTATTGTAGGTCCAAGTGCAATCCTGGCACTGATCTTCACAGCTAGCCCATTGCTTCCTGTTTGCACAGCTGCAGTAAAGTGCATTGCCAGCAACAGTCTCTGTGTCTGAAGGACATTGGTAACAAGAAATAGACATGAGCAGTAATTAAGCCAACATAGAATTAACAACACTGAGGAAAGAGAGGATAGGAAATATTTAAAATGCAAAAGAATACAGGATTAGGTGAAGAAGAAGCCTTAAAAAACACAAATTACAGAGCCAATGAGGAGGTAAATTAGAGAGGGGCATTTAGGAATAAGCAGGAATCAGCAAAATGAGTGTAAGTGATTATGTAAATAATTGTTAGATGGTACATAAGACTAGTAAAACAAGGCATGAATTTAAAGTTTTTTGTCCAGCACTCATTAGGACTGAGCTGCAAGAAACCCAATTTGAAAATCAAATACCCATAATACAACATAAGAAGATGCTTATTGGTTGAATGGTTATTGGTATGGAGATGCACCAGGAAATATTAACTGTCAACCTCAGCTGAAAAACTCCAAACAGATAGGTAGACTCTGATTGGTTAGAATGTTGCCATGTAGAATACAGCAGGGATTGACCTTCTCCATAACCTTCTACTTCATGAATAAAGTATAATGTATGGATGAATTATTATAAAATGAAATATTTAAGTAAACATAATAAAGAGAAAATTTTAAAAATTTGAAAAATAAATAAGAACTGATAAAATAAATAGGAAATGATGAATAACTCATGCCTTTAATAGTGGTTATAAACCATGGTCATTCTGTGACAAATATAGTTTGTTGTTAGTTCAAACTATCCTCACATGGAATCAACAATTTAAGGTAGAGCTTCTGAAATTCTCACCCATTCCAAAAAGGAGGATCACGCTAAGCTAGATGCAAGATCAAACCAGATTATGGCCAATTGCATCTGATCGTGACCAGTTTACTGAGGAAATATGACGCAACATTTACAGAGACGGGTATCATCCATATGTTTTAATCTGAAATCTGAGGAGATTTGTTTGGATGGAGAAAGTTATTTACATCTTTTTGCGGGTCTAGTCTTATGTTCATGATATATTATTTTACAAATATACAAACAAGGAACAAGTGTATGCCACTCAACCCTTTAAGCCTGCTCCACCATTCAGTTAAATCACAGCTGATCTGATTTAAACTTCAACTCTAGATTCTTGCAAATACCTGATAATCTTTCATCCCCCTTGGTGATGAAGAATTTATCTACCTCTGCCTTTAAAATATTTAAAGGTTCTATGTTTACTGCCTTTCGAGGAAGGGAATTCCAAATACTCTCAACCCTCAGAGAAAAGAAATGTTTCATCATCCCTTTTAAATGGGTGCCATTATTAATAAACTTTGATTCCTAGCTCTAGATTCTCCCACAAGAGGTAAATCCTTTTAGCATCCACCCCTCAGGAAGATTATAGAGTTCCCTTAAGAATTCCTTTTTTTTCAATTAAGTCACCTCTGACTCTTCTAAACTCTAGGGGATACAGGCCTAGCCTAGCCTGTCCAGCCTGTTCTCATGAGACAAATCACGCACGCCAGATATGAATCTAGTAAACTTTCTCTGAACTGATTGCAAGGTATAAACATCCTTCCGGTGACCAGTACTGTACACTGTACTCCAGAATGCGGTTTCACCAATGCCATGTATAACTGAAGCGTAACTTCCCTGTTCTTGCATTCAACTCCCCTCATAATAAACCACAATATTCTATTAGGTTCCCTGATTACTTGCAGTATCTGCATACTAGCCTTCTTTGACTCATTCACTAGGACATCCACTTCTATGCATCTGGGAGAATGGCAACTTTAAGATTAATTTCTAGAAAGAGTATAGGAAAAATTGAAGCCATAAAAGTGAAAATAATGACAAAAATATTTTTGGACATATCAACTATTTACATATCTGAAAATGTTGCTTGAATTGTTGTATTGAATTATTGTGCACATTTTGCCTGCATAATTTAAAAACAGTTTACATTCACTGAGAGCCTTTCACTTCTTCAAGATGTCCTAAAATGTTTCACAGCCAACAAAATACCTTGGAAGTAGAATGGAACACAGTAGCCACATTTCACACCACAAGCTTCCACCAATGATGATGAGCTAAATGACCAGATCATCTGATTTTAGCATTGGTGACCAGGAATAAATATTAGGCCGGAGAACTCCCTTGTTCTTCAAATAATGCCAGAGGATATTTCACATCCATTCAAGAGGCCAATGGGTTTCATTTTCACATAACTTTCATTCCTGGGGTGTTTCTTATTGCATGAGGTCATCCTTTCAAGAAAGAAATGAATCAAGATTTTTACAGTCAACTGTAATTGTCCACACTAATGGTAAAGTAGAAACACAAGTGAAAACACTTGTTGTTTTACAAACTCACACTTTGTATATATCCCACAGAGATACCAAGTGAATTTGTAATGTATGATGTGAACAAAGATGGATCAATCAGCCTCACTGAGCTATCAGATATCACCGAAACAAATGAAAATGATGCCATCCAACCATTCCACATTGCTGATATTGATGGTAAACGAACATTCTATTTTTAATTATTTGAGCAATATTAGTCAAAGACATACATGGTGACGTGCCCCACAAAACTACAAATGAAAATCTTTAAAATTACAGCAATACAAATAATCAACATGTACCATAATGTTTAAAATATATTTTACAAAAACTGATGCCAATGAGAAAATAGTCTGTGTCACTGCATTTTGATTACTTTTAAATTGGAAGACACTACATAGAACCATTGTTTGTGAAAGAATCCAGAGCAAATGGGATTTTCTTTTCATCGATTTGATATCCACAAGCAACATGAAAGTGTGGGAGTATTCTGCTCCGTTGTTTTTAAGTACACATGTAATTTGAGCCATTGAAAAACAAACATTGTGACATTAACTTGCTGAGGGAGATCTCTTTGTTTTCCACAATAAATCCTGTTTTTCTCTTTGTCTATTTGCATTGCTTTTTGAAGAGTACAGCCTGTTCCCTGCCAGTGGGAAGAGTCCAGAAATTACCGTCAAATTTTGGCACATAACCTAATGTTCATCCATCATGTTGGGATTCAAATTTGAGATGTAATAAAAGAAAGGTCTTCTCAAAATTATACCCATCCTGTTTCTCTGAAATGAAATCTCCCTGAAATAATGAGCGTGAAATTTGAAAGTAGGCAGTTTTGATTCAAAAAATGGATACAAAATCACATTTTAAAATTTTATGTAGATATCTCATTGCATCTGAGCTACCTAACAATGTTGAGTAAACACACATTTACATTCTCACTAGGCTGAGGAAAATTCTGAACGCAGTGATTAATTTGACATATTTCACGCAAGAGATATCCAGCAATTAAATGCTTGTAATTAGGGGTCATATCAAACTGTAAGGTAATAGCAGTTTGTAATGAGACCTGTTGCTAAAATAATGACAATATCAGGTTCTAAACTGCCATGTTCAGAAACAGATACAATTTTCTGTCATTGTTATTTGCATTCTTCAGCTTGCAAAGTAATTTGTTATGTTTTGTCATTTAGTGAACTCTACATGTATTCTGATCATAATTTGAATTAAAAATTATAAAACATGAAAAGATCTATGTACATGACAGACTTGTTCTTCCAAATATTCTGTAATTTGCCTTCAATGGACTCCATCCAGTCTTTATGACCTGCCAGCATGTGCCACAATTGAATATACCAACATATTTTATTATTTCCCAGATTAGAGAAAACTTATTATTTTGCACAACCTTAGTGTTTAAGTTATCCATTTTCAATGGTTCCAGTAGATCAGCTCAGAGGGTAGCTGATCACATTTACTTTGCCTTTTAATTCCAGAAAAAAAAAGTCCTGAGTCAGATCTCATATTGACATTAGTGCTGCATGCAGATTCTTCCTATTGGAGTAAAGCAAGAATGTTGAAATTTCTGTCAATTGCTAACAATTTTGGGTAACTTATTCCTTTTACCTCCTAGGTAATGACCTTCTCACCAAACAAGAATTCGAGGTAGCTCCATGGGTATTTCATATTCCAGAGGATATTGTCAACCCAGTGAAAGAAGATGAGAATGGACACCTACTATTTGAAAAAAAACATCAAGAAGTTGAATAATTCATAAATTTTGGAGTTCCTGAGTTTTGCATTCAAGTTTGTTCACTGTAACGCTAAAATGCTTAAAATATTGGATAATAATCATGTGATTACAATAGCTTTATAGTGTGATATTAATCTGCTTCGAAAATATCTAAATAGGTTTTGGAAGCTACATGTCATGAGTCAGTAGTATTTCTGAGGGCTTATCTTCAGACTTGAACTTCCTGACAATATCGAACACATTTACCAACTCTAGTCTGAGGAAAATAAAATGAATGCAGTAATTTTAACTCCTTAAGAGCTACTTCTTGATGATCAGGGGATACGTTTCAGTTTTGGGGTTATTGTTTCATTATTACTAACGAATTTAGTCATGTATTAATCATCCTTCTGTACTAGTATTGGCATATGGGGTATTCAGGCTCATACTGAAGCAAAATTAAAAGAATTCATCAAGATCCTCACCAATTGCCAACTCTTCATTAAACAATGCCATCTGTGGGGAAGAATTCTTCCCTTATTTCTTGAATGGCCTGCACCACAACGACCAGGAAGGTACTGCTGAATTTCAGAACCAATCTTTGTCTTATTGGAGACAACCCAGGGTTGGGGTGATCAACCTAAGTTCTTTTGGTGCTGCTGTTTTGCAGTAAGTATAGGCCTGAATGGATAACCTTTAGATATAGTGTCAGAACCATCAACTCCAGAAGATCCAAGCAGGGATGTAACCTCCTCACCACTCCAAGTGGTTCCCTGTTCTCCTCGTTCATCAACTCTCACAAATATATAATGAGGAAAAAGGTGATTGATCACATGAGCAAACCCATCCTGGGACCTGGTGGAATTGACAATCTCCCAATGGAAAATCCCAGCCAAAGTCTGAACAAAAGGATGAGTTAGCTAACAGCATTGTCTAAAATAAACACATTCTCATCACATGAATGACAAATTTACTTTATTTCCTTTTACAAGTGCATTTCTTATATTCCAATCTTTCCTCTCTTCACCTCAAATAGACTTTTTACCATGAACATATCTAATATAAATTGGTATAAACATTAGCTTTGTAGTGTGTTGCATATAATTTTAATTGTTGAAGGGTCTAAGTTATGACCTTATATGTATGGCACTCACAAGTTAAATGTATATTGTAGCTTTGATTTAAATGTGATGGTCATATGATTATTCCAATGCATTGTAGTCTACCTATTATGAAGTAGATAGTTCAGTGTAATTACATAAATCGTTGTGATTTTTCTTTATTCGTTTACTTATGAATGGTTTTATGCAAACAATTATTTTCAAGTACCTTTGTGTTGAGAAGAAAAAAAAGAGGCGTTTCAAATCTAATTTCATAAATCCTAATAGAAAATAATGTTTCTGCATTGATTAGCTTTATGGATGGTACACACAATCTTTTGAATTTGATCTGATTCTGCAGTTCTCAGCTAGAAAGAAAAGAAAATTAGGGAATTCCAAACATATCACCTAACAAATTACTTGGACAGCACAATGTCAATATATTGTGATCATGTACTGTTATCCTTATGTATAAAGACAATTAGGCAATGTTGGAGATAACACAGTGTGGAGCTGGAAGAACACAGCAGGCCAGGCAGCATCAGAAGAGCAGGCAAGTCCCAACTTGAAAAGTCAGCTTTCCTGCTCCTTTGATGCTGCCTGGCCTGCTGTGTTCCTCCAGCTCCACATTGTGTTATCTCTGACTCCAGCATCCGCAGTTCTTATTATCTCTAGACAATGTTGGATACGAGTCCAGCGCAGTTCAGAAAATATTTTCTGCCTAAGAGGTTCAGAAGTAGAATATGAGGCCTCCCAAAAATGGTGCTGATATGAATTTCCATCTCATTTCCACCAGGATGGGCCATTCTCCCTTTCTGATAGATTCAAGGGGGAAAGCTGAGCACCCTCCACCTCCACCATTCCCCAGAAACAGATTCTAAACTACAATCCCACGGTAATTGCACTAATCTCTACACTACTGAAGGCAACCCGTGTCAATTGGCAGCCTCATATGTAATGCAAATAAGATACTTAACATTTCGGGACAGCGCCCAGTTGAATTGCTGGCTCAAGAGTTCTCGATAGGTATGTCTTTATGTGGCTAGAAGAGTAGAAGTATTCCTTTCTTCACCATAAATCTAGCACTGGCCCTTCCACTGCACTGAAGATCAACCACAATGTACCAACCTTCTTTTGGCCCAGAGGTTATCCAGTACTGGCCAATACTGAAGTGCTGTAGCTCTGTGGGGCTGTGCTGGAGCAAGTGGATTTCTGCCAGTAATCAGTCATCTGATTCTGAAAGACCTGGGCTACAGACAGAACCAGGCATGCAGTCAGTGCTATAGAACAGCCATCTGGGTGGCTACCCTGGTCATCCTTCCAAGCTCTTTACAGCAAATAGGATGTTATAAAAGAGTCCTGGTTCTCCCATGGTATTCTTACTAGTATCTACTCAGCTCTAAAAGCCTTGCTATGCTAGATTATGTGGATTTCTGCAAATCAAAGAGTTATCACCATAGTTTCTGATATGTATGAAGTGCTTAAATAAATAAATGATGTTTAAAATAAGATGTCTTCGTTTCAGAAAAGGAGGGAGTTTTAAATTGCTCAAAGAAACTAGCCACATTCATGAGGGAAAACAGGATAAAAATATATATTGAAAGGTTGAGATGAAGTAGGTGAAGAGAAAAAGACTTGTGGAATAAAAACACCAGCACAAACTAGTTGCAGCAGTTTCCCTGTTTCTGCCTTGTATATTCTGCATAATTCTATGAACCACTAAATCTGCCACATATTTCCAGAATCTTAAAAAGAATGCTTCTATTGACCCTTGTCTGAAAGGAGTTATTACATTGTAGCATACAACGTTCTGTCTTGTAAAAAAGAAAAATCCTTCGTTTCCATGGGCAAAATTACATCTAAAATATTCGTACTAATTAGTTATTAGAATGGTGTTTTCACATCTGTTCCATGGTCAATTTTGAGTTCATTGTACTATGAAATTGAAGCCAAGGCATTTGAGTCACAAAGATTATTTAGAAATTTGAACTAAATAAAAGGTACTAAACCTTTCATGAAGTGTAATAAACCAGGCTAGCTTCAAATATACATAAAAATAATCAATAAAAATTTCAAAAATAAGTAAAAATTGGCAGAAATAAATTATACCAAAAAAATCCATTAATGTCATAAGCTTAATATTACAGCATCTGTGGGATTCAGCGAGAGAATCGTTTCACAAATAGTCGAGATCATCTCCCATTGTCCTGTGATTACATAAATTCCAGTTTGAGTGGAAGACCAGCAGAAGCCCCAGAGATATCAGGATCAGTGTTCTGACAATCAATTACTGTACAAATCAGGTGTCTGTGTACAAGGCAAACTACACTCTGTTAAAAAGGTTTTACTATTTCCATGCAGCTGCAAAATTATTCTTGCCGTTCATTCTTGGGATGTGGGTGCTGCTAGCTGGGTCAACATTTTGTGCTCATCCCTAGCTACCTTGGAGATGCTGGTGGTGAGCTGCCTTTTGAAGCACTGCAGTTCATTTGGTGTAGTTGGACGCACATTGGCCCCAGTGTAGGAGTTTTAAATTTTCATCCACTAACACCAAAGGAATAGCAATATTTTTCAAAGTCAGGATGGTAAGTGGTTTGGAGGGACACTTTTAGGTGCTGGTGTTCTTATTGATCAGGCACCTTTGTCCTTCTACTTGTAATTATGGGGTGATGATGTGGATATGGAAGATGTGGGCTAGATGGTACACACTGTTGTTTTATACATTGGTGGTGGAAGGCATAAATGCTTGTAGGTGTAGTACCAATCAAGGAGACTGCTTTGTCCTGGATGGTGTCAAGCTTCTTGAATGTTGCTGGAGCAGCATCCATCCATGCAAGTGGGTTGTTACCCATTATATTTTTGACTTATGCCTTGCAGATGGTCAACAGGGTTTGGGAGTCAGGAGGTGAGTTACTCTCTGCAGGATACATAGCCTCTGACATCCTGCTGTAACCACAGTATTTATATGGTTAGGCCAATTCAGTTTCTGGTCAATAGTAATCCCCAGAATGTTGATAGTGGGGTATTCAGAGATAGAAATGCCATTGAATGCCACACAGTGATGGTTCAAATCACTCTTGTTGAAAATGGTCATTCCTGGCATTTGTGTGGCATAATTGTTGCTTCGCCCTTGTCAGCCCAAGCCAGGACAGTGTCCAGGCCCTATTGCATTTGTACATGGACTGCTTCAGTATCTGAGGAATCATGAATGGTGCTGAACATTGTGCAGTCATCAGTGAACATCCCCACTTCTGACCTTATCATGGAGGGAAGGTCATTGATGAAGCAGCTGAAGATGATTGGGACTAGAACACTACCCTGAGGGACTCCTGCAGAGATATCCTGGAGTTGAAATGACTGACCTCGAAAAACAACAATCATCTTACTTTGTGCTAGATATGACTTCAACCAGTTGCAGTCCAATTGGCTTTGGTTTTGTTAGGGTTTTTGCAGCCACACTCAGCCAAGCGTGGGCTTGATGTCAAAAGCAGGCTTTCCCACTTCCGATTTGAAAACAGCATTTGAATCAATATTTGGATCAAGGCTATAATGAGATCAGGAGCTGAGTGACCCTGATGGAACTGAAAGAGACATTTGTAAACTTGAAAAGGTTCAGAAAAGATTTACAAGGATGTTGCCAGGGTTGGAGGGTTTGAGCTAAAGGGAGAGGCTGAATAGACTGGGTCTACTTTCCGTGGAGCATCAGGAGACTGAGGGGTGACCTTAAGGAAGTTTATAAAATCTTGAGGGCCATGGATAGAGTGAATAGTCAAGCTCCTTTCCACAGGGAAGGTTTGAGGGCATAGGTTTGAGGTGAGAGGGGAAAAATTTAAAAGGGACCTAAGGGACAACATTTTCACGCAGAGGGTGGTGCATGTATGAAATGAACTGCTAAAGGAAGTGGTGGAGGTTTGTATAATTGCAACTTTTGAAAGGCACCTGGATGGATATACAAATAGGAAGGGTTTAGAGGGAAATGGGCCAAATGCTGGCAAATAGGAATAGATAAATTTAAGCTATCCAGTTGGTATGAATGAGTAGGAACGAAGGGTCTGTTTCCATGCTGTACACCTCTATGACTCTATGAATTTATTGCTAAGCAAGTATTGCTTGACACTGCTCTTGAAGACCCCTTCCATCACTGTACTGATGATCAAGGGTAGATTGATGGGGTGATAATTGGCTGGGTAGCTGTCCTGGAACATGTTGACTAGGGGCACTACTAGTTCTGGAGCACAGGTTTTCAGACTATTGCCTGAATGTTTTCATCTCATACTGTTTGCAGTTTCCAGTGGTTTCAGCTGTTTCTTGTTTTCATCTCAAGTGAATTGAATTGGATGAAGACTGGCATCTGTAATGCTGGGACCCCTGAAGGAGACTGAGTTGGATCATCCACTCAGCACTTCTGGTTGAAAATTCTTGCAAATGCTTCATTATCTTTTACACTGATATGTTGAGCTTCCTCATCATTGAGGATGGGGATATTTGTGGAGTGTCCTCCCCCAGCATCTGGTTGAAATATCTACCACCATTCGTGAATGGGTGTGGCAGGACTATAGAGCTTAGAACTCAGCCACTGGTTGTGAAATTGGTCACCTCTGTCACTGGCTGCTTCTCCTGTATGGCATGCAAGTAGCCCTGTGTTGTTCCTTCACTGAGTTCACAATTCATTATTAGCTATGCCTGGTGCTGCTCCTCGCAAGTCCCCCTGCACTCTTCATTGAACCTGTGTGATGGCGTTTGTAGAGAGGAGTATATGAAATTACAGACTATGTTTGAGTACAATTCTGTTGCTGCTGTTTTTGGCCACAGCATCTCTTAGTTGTGATATCTGTTTTAAAGTCTATCCCATTTAACATGGTGATAGTGCCACAGGCCACAATGGAAGCTGGGAGCTCCTCTCCACAAGGACTGTGCCGTGGTCACTCTTACTGATGCTATCATGACCAGAGGCATCAGTGGCAGGCAGTCTGGGGAGGATGAGGTCAAGTCAATTTTTCCCTCTTGTTACTTCTCTGACCATCTGCTACAGATCCAGTCTAGGGGCTTAGTTATTTAGGACTCAGCTAGCTTGTTAGTAGTGGTGCTGCTGTGACACTCTTGGTGATGGACTTTAAAGTTCGCCTGCCAGAGTACATTCTGTACCCATGCCACCCTCAGTGCTTCCTTCAAATAGTGTTCAGCGTGGAGGAGTATGGATTCATCAGCTCAGGGACTGCGCGGGGGCTGGGGTGGAATGATATGTGGTAATTAGCAGGAGGTTTCCTTGCTCATATTTAACCTAATGCCATGAGACTGCACTGGCTCTGAAGTCAATAAATATATTTAATTAATTTTAACATATTTTAAGGTTGTGTAAATTAACAATTGTTGATGTTTCCTGTAGGACATGATTACTATATTCTCTATTCATTTAAATGTGAAACTATTGACACATTTATATACCAAGTTTCAAAATAACTCTAAATTTTTACTTCTACTGATCTCTCTTTCAAAGTGTATATTTCTTAATTTTCTAGATACTTTACTCTAATTAACGGTAAAAAAAAGGGTTTCCTCACTCTCTTCAAGATCTGTTCTGAGTAATGTTGGTATTGAAATAATCCACCAGCTGTATAGTACTGCTTTGTCCCCATGCTGTGAGCAGACTAGCTGCATGTTGGCGTCCATCAAATTGAAGTATGAATTGTCCGGCCTTAATAACGCTATTGACTTTTTCTTTGTTCCCCTCAAACCCCAGCTGAGTGCCTTGTAGACACAATCTGTGTTCTGCTGTTGCATGTTTTCAAGAATGCACACAACATAAGAACTAAAACAGATGAATTATAATTCATCTGAAAGGATATCGTCTGGTGGCCAATGTAGACTTGGCTACAAGCAAGGTATGTTTGAGAGTTAAATATTCCAATTTGCAAAGATCTCTAGAGAAGCCTGGGTAATTGAGAAAGGAAGACAATCGGAATATTGGTGAGAGATGTCAATGTAATGATGGAGAGAAAGGATTTCAGGAATGGTAACAAACAGCATAACCAACATGGACAGAGTTCAGACATAGTTAAAGGTAGAAGACTCTAGTGGTATTTTTTACTGGCATGTTGATAGTAGGTGATGGATTGATTTGTAAATTCTGAGAGCCACAGTCGCAAATAGCAGAAAAAAATGTGGTTGTTGTAACCGGTTTAAATTTCCACATTTGCAGGTAATGATTTTCTAAGAGTAATGGAGGATAGTTTTTCTGGAATGTGAGTATTGCTGAAAAAAAACATGTTTTGTTAATTTTTTTCTTGTTTATTGCCTTTTTTTAAAGTTTTCCCTTCTAGAAAGCTTTCAAGAACACCAATAAAGTGGAAAACCAACATTTATACTGTTTGATACAACTGTGTTGATAAAATAGCAAGTGACAGGGCTTTGGCCGTAGAGAATGCATCAGGTAATGAAAAGTGGCCTTCTTACTGCCAGGCTTTGCTTGAAATTTAAATCAGGCAGGTTCACTCTGATCAACCAGAACAAAATAAATAAATAAACAACATCTAGTTTGTTGATTTGAAACAGGTGCCTACACATCTCTTTGTCTGGAAAGAACAGGGTCCTGTGTTTTATAATGCAAAGTGTCCAGTCCTATAGGTGCATCACACTGCAAGCCTATCTGATAGTCCTAAATTACCAACCAATCAGCACATTAAGTGTAATAGGAAAGCTTTGACAAGAAAATACTCACATTCTATGCTACCAAATGACTAATTTCTGGAATGATTTTGGGTTTAAATATTGAATAATGAAGCAAAACCAATTAACATGGAGCTAAGAGACAATATCAAGCTAAAAGCAACAGAATACATCAGATAAATCATGAAAAATAATCTTGCAATGAAAGAAGTTAACAGTAAACATTATGATAAGTGTGTGAAGAGAAAGAAAATGGTAAGGATATATAGTAGGATCATTACAAATATGTCAGCTTAACAACAGAATATGGGGAAGATACTAAAATGTATTATTAAGACAGAGTGATTCAGCATTTGGACATGCTCAAAGACATTTGGACATTTGAAAAGCCGAAGCTCAGAAATGATATTTACAACCAAATTTTCAAATTTTGGAGAGACTCTGACCAAAGCATGTGAGCTAGCTAAAATGTTTTTGAGCAATGCTCAACAACCAAGGTAAACTAGAGTAAATAAAAAGGCCAGATATACCTGTCTCTGGGAAACCACTGAAATCAAGGTTCACTGGACCTCATCAAATCAAAAAAGAAACTCAGGACGTGAATTAAGTAGTGAGTTCTCCAGAGAGAAGTAAGAATCAGTGAATGTGTCATGTTATGCTGAGAGAATGGCTTTTAGAGTTACATTTTATCCTGGTACTTCTTTATGAAGAGGGGTTGAGACAGAGGTATCGAGCAGTCAGACCCAAGCCAATAATGAAAGCAGCTTATGAGGCCTTTTTTTTTAAAGTTGGAACAGTAGAAGCAGCATGATTGGGTGGCTCCCACAGATCCAGAGTTTTAGTTTATGTTTCAGTAGAAGTTATTGGCGTTTTGAAGCTGCCATACATCTCTTAAAGCCATTGTATCAGCACACTGTTAACATGTCAGAAAGATATCATGACAGGGACAATGGTCAGAGAAAAAGTATACTTATTGAAAGAAATAGGGAGTGAAATAAAAATATCAGCACATTTGGAGAATAAATCAGTAATCAAAAATTCAAAGCCTTCAGCAACTAGATTGGATAAATGGAAGTGTTTAAAACATTAAAAGGCATCATGTTTTATCTTCCAGAAAACTGTTGAGGTGACTTATGAAAATTATTACACAATAATCAATTAATTCATATAAAAATACCAAGGAAAACAATTTTGGTTATTCATGATGTTAGTGTGGGAAATATGGTATCTATAAAACAACACTCTTAGAGACTCAATCAAAATAGGAGATCCTAGTGAAGTCTCCAAGGCCCAACCATCTCAACTGGTTAATAAATGACCTTCTGTGCCTCATAATGTCAGGAGGGCAGTGTTTGCTAATGTTCACACAAAGTTCGGCATCATTTGCAATTCCTCAGACACTGAAACAGTCCATGTTCAAGTGCAGAGAGGTGTGAGCTATATTCAGGCTTGTGCTGACAGTTGGCATAAAACATTTGTGCCATACAAGTGCCTGTAATGACCATTGCTAACAAGCATGAATCTAAGCATCATACCTTTATATTCAATAGCATTACCTTTGCAGAGTCAATATTATCAACATCCTGGGGATTGGCATTGGCCGGAAACTGAAATGGACTAGCTATATAAATGCTGTTGCTACATAGTGGGTCAGTGGCCAGGAATCTTGCAGTAAATAGCTCACCTCCTGACTCCACAAAGCCAATCCACAAAGAACAAGTCAATAGCTTGACAGAATATTCCTCACTTACCTGAATGTGTACATCACCAACAACACTCAAGAAGTTTGTCACCACCAAGGACAAAACAGTTGAATGATTGGCATCCCACTCACCACCTTCAACATTCACTCTCTTCTTCTGTAGAGTGTTTAATCTACAAGATGCAGAAATTCACCAAGCCTCTTTAAACAGTACCTCCCAAACACATGACCACTAGCATCTAGAAGGACAAGGGCAACAGTTACTTGGGAGCACTACACCAAGTCTCTCAGTGCCCTGCTGTGCAAAGATATCATCATTGGTAAGTGTGGCTGGGTCAAAATCCTCGAATGTTGCCCCCCTCCCCACCCCCAGATTCTCCATTTCCTACATAAATATAAACTTGGGGGAAGAGTGTGGTCATTCCTACAGGAATAATCCTGATCATCCACTTTAATTTTAATACTTTTGAAATCATTATTTTCCCGTAGCCTTTTTGCCAAAGTTACAATAGACAAGCTGGAGTACTCCTGTTAGGAATTAACACACGCGTTTGGTATAAGATTGTGAAATTTAGTTCATTATTCTTAAGTTTTCAAATATATCTTTCGTTACAGGGATTGGAAGTTTAACCATAGAAGGTTAGATAAATGCAATTAAAACAAATTTGGAGCTATTATACTTAAATGTTTGGGACTTTTTGACTTAACAGATTAGCCACTAGAAATGTATAATCATAAGAGTTAATGTGACACCACAGAATAAGGAAAATTAACTAAAACTTTCCTGAAAAATGAAGATAATTGTGTGCAGTTCTGGACGCCACACTATAGGAAGGATGTGGCAGCTCTGGAGATGGTATAAAAGAGATTTATTAGGATGTTGCCTGGATTGGATTGGATTGTATTGGATGTAAAGAGAGGCTAGACAAACTTAGTTTGTTTTCATGGGAGTTTCGGAAGTTGAAGCAAGGCCTGACAAAAATAAGGAAATTTATTGAGGCATGGCTTGGGTGGATAGAGTCTTTTTCCCAGGACGGAAATGTCAAATACGAGGGAGCATAGGTTTGAGGTGAGAGGAGCATAGGTTTTTAGGTGATGTGCAAGGTAAGCTTTTTTAACACAGAGTGTGGTAGGTACCTGGAACATGCTGCCAGGGAGGTGTTAGAAGCAGATAAGATAGCAACGTTTAAGAGGCATTTAAACAGAGACATGAAAAGGTAGGGAATAGAGCGATATGGACCATTTGCGGCAGATGGGGTAAGTTTAGAAGGGCATAATGGTTAGCATTGGCATGGTGGGGTGAAGGTCCTGGTTCTATGCTGTACTGCTCTATGTTCTATGTTTTCTAACCTATTAAACTGGCTTACTGAGCTAAGCAACAGGAGACATGATGCCTACATTCCTTGTGGTTAGGGGATCCACTAGAAATGCTTTTGTTTTGGGACATAGAGCTAAATTAATTTAAAACCATTCAATGAACACTAAAAGCCCATTTCCTTCATCATGTCAATGGAGAAGTTGTAAATGAGGAATAATTAACCTAAATGTTGAGTTTAACAACATCCCAGATGTTAGCTTTAACCAGAATTAGTTTCTGATCTTCAAAAAGTAATCTGAAATTAAAACAGAACAATACATCTAAAGGTCAACACCTGTTAATGGAAATTTACTTTCCTATTGTTAATGTTCTTGAGAAACTGCCCCTTAGTCAAATAGCACCTTATTTTGACCACAAACCACCCACATTTGTGTGGCTCTGTTTCAAAATAATGACTAAGCTATGCAGACTGATGAACACATTGATAGGCACAGACTTCAGCCTCACAATGTAGTGACAAAGTTCATTGACATTGGCCGCTAATCACACTTTGGGATATATTTGGTTGCACTATTTAGACTCTCCAGTTTTTTGGAACTGTTTGTTTTTTGTCATTGATGGAAGAAATTTTGCAATTCCTTCCCAGAAGCAGTACAAATCATGTCCTATTCCCTGCAATGAAATGCTTGCTTAATTATTTTTGTATGAATATTCTAACATATCAGAACTGTATGATGATTTCTTATCCTCTCAACAATGCCTTTATTTATACTAGAGTTCTTTTTATTGGTTGTTCAAGCAAAACCCTCAAATTGACATTCTTGGCAGATTAGGTCATTATTGATCAAGCTAAATTCACTCTGAGAAACCTGATCAAAAATCACAATGTTAGCTACTGACCTAAGTTTGCATTGGAACAGTTACCATCCTTGAGTTGGCACAAGCCTTTGCCATGTCATTTTGCGGTAATTGTTATGCTTTATAGTGATTGGCAATTAAGAACAACAGGGAGGAGTTTTCTGTTCATGAGAGCATAAGAGACATAAGAATTTTAAGAAAAATATGATAAAATTAACAGTATATTATAGATACATAAATCATTTCAATATATGTAACAGAATATTTTTCTCCAAAGACTGCAGTCATATCTTATGCAATTTCCTGCAAATAATGTCTCCTGCATGGTACCTATCCAATACTAGAATGTGCTAGTTATGTCTTAGGAAACTCATTTCAACTAAACCCAATTAAATTCAAGTTTAATAATGAAAGCTCCATTTTAATTTTTATCTTCTTTGGCTGCTAGATGTAACTTTCCCAATTGCAGTGGTTAGCTGGAACAATGATCCTTTCAGGCTTCATAATACCACTATTGTGTATTTTCAACGGCAACACTTTAGTAATCATGCCCAAAAAGACAAAAAAAATTCAATTTTGCTTGAGTGAATTACTCTACACCTTTTTGATTCCCACATGACACTTTCTATTAGGAATTCCTTTCTGGATAAAAGATTTGGATAATTTGATTTTTTTTTGTTCATTCATAGGATGTGGGTGTTGCTGGCTAGGCCAGCATTTGTTGCCCATCCCTAATTGCTCAGAGGGCAGTTAAGAGTCAGCCACATGGGCTATGGGTCTGGAGTCACATATAAGCTAGACCATGTAAGGATGACAGTTTCCTTCCCTAAAGAATATGAGTGAACCAGATGGGTTTTCCCCAACAATCAACAATTGATTCATGGTCTTCAGTAGACTCTTAATTCCAGGCTTTTATTGAATTCAAATTCCACCATCTGCCATTGTAGGGTTTGAACCCAGGTCTCCAGAATCTCTGGATTAATAATCCAGCAATAATACACTAGGCCATTACCTCCCCATTAATTGTTTGTACTTTAATGGCTTTATTTAGTATTCAGTTGCCAAACCAGGTCAAACAAAACATGAGAAGTGATGTACAACTGAAACTTACATTTTTCCTTTCTCGGCCCGATCACGTTGAGTCTTATGGAAGATTTGGCTGCAAAATCTAGCAAATTTTCTTGCCCTATCTTACCAGATTCTCATCTTACCACACCCTGCTCCAGGAACAACTGATCACTCAGTGGATATGCGGCAAAAACTTGGTAACCCTTGGCCTACACCATCTTTAAATGCCTGCTGTACACCCAGATGGGCACTGGCATTCCAAAGCTGCCATGCTCAGTTCTGTACGGAATCTGAACATGTTGGGGAAGGGGAGGATGGCACCACAATTCTCTACATTGACCTGGAGGTCCTGGTGGACAGGATGGTCCAGAGGACTGGCACGGGAGGCCTCACCACCTGACCTTGCCAGCCTGATCTGAGGTCACTACCCATGTCAGTGATGTCTCCAGGGTGCAGAGGAACAACCAGCAATGTAGAAAGAAAGTTATTGATCACCTGCACTCTGCCAGGGGAAGTGCCACACTCTTTTCTCTGCCATCTTTCACTCACCCTATCTCTGCCTACCAAGGCTGATGTTCTGCTGCTGCAACGATTGCTCGCAACACCTTCCCTCATTCACTCTCAATTCCCTTCCATTCCCATAACCTCAAACACCACTGACTCTGCATGCCCTCTGTGCTGCCTGCTCAATCCTTCAGTACTCCTTACCCACATGTGCCAACACTAACAGCCATGCCACCCACTATAATCTCACTCGTTTCACCCCATTTTGCTCATTGCAGAAAAATAAAGCCCATTATGGGGAGAGAGAGCCCATTCAAGAGGAGAGGTGCACAACATTTGTGTCTCCCCCGCCCCTACAAGGCACGTGTTCTGGCCTCACAAGACTGGGACCACTGGGAATGCTGACACATACATTTCGCGCCAAATGAGTAAATTCAAATCTTCATTTCACTGCAACTCTCAGATTAACCACACTGCTACTCTCAATCATTGCACACCACTGGCTGTGACAACTTTGGTCTTGTAATTTCCTCTAGCCTGCTGATGAACTCTATGGAGAAAGTCCACCAGAAGAGCCCTCCTCAACTTCTGAGGGCAAGATACAGGAGCCTCAGAGGAAACATCAGCAAGGCTGCCTCCTGCACCCCTCCACCATGCCAGATACTGACACCCTGGGGGGAACCATAAGCACAGAGAGGGAGAGTATGTAATCTGGCGAGAACCACATGGCAAGAACTCCACAGCTGGCTGAGGAAGCAAACGGCCCAGGCAGCAGGCATTTGAAGGGCTCCTGGAGATCAAGCATCTGCTCATCCCCAGGCAGGAGAGGATCCTGTGGTGTTGGCAATCAGGGACTTTGTCCAAATGTACAAGGTGGCGCAGTAGCATACAGGAATATGGGACACAATGGCCCTCCTTACCCAGAAGAAATCACATGATTGTCTGGTTACCTCTATCAGCCAATTGATGGTTGTCATGGAGACCAAGACCCAACATGCTCAGGGACTGCTGAGACAGGTGTACAAGCCATCACCCAGCCATTAGTTCCCAGGACCAACTCAATTGTGACAGAGAGGCTGGGAAACAAACCCACATACTGCACTTTCCATTCAGGACATTACAGAGGTGGCAAGGCCTTCTACTTCCATCCTGCCTGTGCCCTTCTAACACTTAGCAGTTCATACCACGGAGGGTCAACCAGCCTTTGGGCAGGAGATCCTCAGCGTATCTGGGTCATCAAGAACAAACGTCACAGGGGCCCCCCACCAAATCTCTGGAGCCAACAGGTTCAACAGCCAAAACAGAAACAGAAATTGCTGAAAAAACTCAGCAGGCCTGGCAGCATCTACAGAGAGAAAGCTGAATTAATGTTTCAGATCCAGTGACCTTTCTTCAGAAATGATTCAGCAGCTCCAAAATAGTTGGATTATATACTGAAGATGGGGTGGGACAAGGAGGGAGGAGTAAACGATAGCTGGAGATGGAGCCCAGAGAAGAAAACAGTTGAGCAGCCAAAGGAACAGGTAATAGTCATCTGAGGAAAGTCAAGGGAATCATTAGTAGCTGACAATGGGTTGGATGTGGCAGCAGCCTATATGATGACAACGCCTGGTGTGTGGGATAAGGACATGGGAGAAGGTACTCAGGTCCTAAAATTGGCATCTCATTTTCCACATGGGGATCCTGGAGCCTTCAGGACTCAATATTGAGTTCAATAATTTTAGGGTCTGAGTAACACTCAATAAGGGCCAATGCTGTAAATGGCCAGGGAGTAAGAAGCCTGTGTGCCAGTGTGCTGCACATTGCATGGGCCTGTGACCAATGTTCTTTCCCTTTAAAAAGGATCAGTGTTAGTTGCAGCTCTCTTCCTCAAAGGTCATGTCACTTATTCCGCCCATTCCCAATCTGATTACAGTCATTTTTTTTCAATGTCGCACACTTTCAATTTCCAGTCCAATGGAAGGCAACAGTGAGTGCTCCTCTGCCAATGGTTGCCAGTATCCACCTGAAAGTGCCCATCAGCTTCCAAATATCCACATTGTCTTCCTGGTAGGCCATCCAATAACCCACAGGCTTCACAAATCCCAAACTTATTTGCATGCACCTACACCCAACTACCTTTTCCACCCAGCCCCCTGACACATCTTGGGTCCACACTAAAAAGAAAAGGTGCAAATATTGGAAACAGAACAGAATTACAAAGAAAAGAAATATGTAAGTTACTTGCATCAATAAAAAATAGTTCAATGTTTCAGAAATGAACTAGTTGTATTTGGATCTTTAGTTTTTTTTCAGGCACCAACTGATCAGCAACTGCAGTATTTATTTAAAAACGCAACAGTACTTCTTCTTTCAGACACAAATAATTGGGTCCTGGCAGGTCTAAAATAAATTGAAACCTATCTCCGTCCAGGGTCAGCAGTGGCCTTAGTTGGCAAATCTCTCACCTGTTGATCAGCAGTTTAACCGCATAAACCTAGGCTGAACCTCCAGAGCTGTACTGAGGGTGTGCTGCACTGTCAGATAAGTCATCTTTAGGGTACAGTGTCAGATTGAGGCCACATTTACCTTCAGATGAATGTAACATATCCAACGGCAATACTTTGAAGAGGAGTGCAGAAGATAACTGCAGTGTTTCAGCCAGTATTTATCACATGTTCAACATCACAAATAAAAATTGTCTGGTCATTATCATATTGGTGTCTGTGGGAACATGCTTTGTATAAATTAGCTACCATTTTCCTTACATTATGAAAGTGATTACACCTCAAAAGTTCTTCATTAGCTGTAATCTACTTTGGAACATTGTGTCATCATGAAAGTGCTATACAAATGAAAGTCTTTCTTTGCCTGAGTAACAATGGTCTACTTTCTATCACAAAAGGAGAGGCTGAATAGGCCAGGGCTATTTTCCCTGGAGTTTCAGAGGTTGTCTGGTGACATTATAAAGGTTTATAAAACCACGAAGAGCATGGACACTCTGAACAGCCGAGGTGTTTTTTTTTCCCAGGATAGGGAAGTCCAAAACTAGAGGGCATTGGTTTATGAGGAAAGATATAAAAGGGTCCTATGAGACAACTTTCTCATGCAGAGTGTGGTGCATGTATGGAATGAGCTGCCAGACAACATGATAAAGGCTGGTACAATTATAACATTTAAAAGGCATCTAGTTAGGTACATGGATAGGAAAGGTTTAGAGGAATACGGGGCAAATGCTGGCAAATGGGATGAAGTTAATTTGGGATTTCTGTTTGGCATGAATGAGGTGTACCGAAGGTTCTGTTCAGGTCTGTTTCCATGTTGTACAGCTCTATGACTCTATAAATACTGCTTAGAATAAATACAGTGGGAGGTACAGCTGAGGTCTCAAATTACTAAAGAAAACATTCTCACCAGAAGAGTGTGGAATACCAAGGACCAAGAAGACATTCTTCTCCAGGAACTTACACTGTTCCAAACAACTTGAATGTGATATTGAGCTTGAGTGGACCAATATAATTGGTCAAATGGGAAGTGACCAGTCAAAAGAAAGGGAAAGCTAAAGAGATGAGTAAAAGCTCACAATGTGGTTCATCTGAATTTGTTCTCCAAAAGATGATATTGCACCATAAGCAGCACCCTAGACTGGAAGAACAGCAGGTAATAGGTGTCATAATTGAAAAAAGCATTTGGAGGAGGGATATAAACACACATTGCACTATAAAATGCAGGATCACACCTGGGAGTTCATGTAATGAAGTGGCCTGGAAAGGGAATGCTTCGTCTGGGAAGAAATTAAGGTGGGAAAGGAAAGATACGCTTTGTGGTGTATCCCATCACTAAGTCACCCTTTACTTGCACATGGACGGTCCTTGACACTGATCCAGCTCCATCAGGACCAGCTCTCAGAGTGAGAAAGATGTCTGACACTCCTGTTTATATCTCTCAGCCAGGGGTCCCTGATTGGACCAGATTAACAGCCTCATTTAGGGAGCTTATTCTCTATGAGGTCCACCTGGCTGACTTTGTCACCATCACAACAGTACTGAGGAATGAGAAGATTTTTGGAAGGTTTTTGTTTTGGATTTTCAGCATGGTCAATGTTTTATAAATTTATTTCATTTGCACAATACTTTGAACGTATTAGACAAACTTTCTGCTGATCAGGTATCAGATTTCAGAATAATAACTTGAATAATCAGATACATCGGTTAAAGAAGATATCCTGTCTTACAAGGCTTTTTCAACTGATTGAGATATCACTGTAGATTGCTAGGTGCTTAAACTGAGTGAACTGAACTTTAAGCTGCACTACGCCTGCCAGCTCACTGTGTGGAAATGCAGCTGAGTTGCAACAGTGCGGATGTTGATGCTGATCCCAGTTTTTTTCTGCTATATAGAAGGTTTGTGACTTCTGTGTCAATTGTCCAAGAATGTCTTTTTAATGACAAAGAACAGAATGCCTATTATATTGACTGTGATTACCAGCCCACAGCAACATGCTGTTGCTGAGAATTCAGTTTCAACATTTGATCATTAATTATGGAGAACAGCAGGTATTCTTGTGTTCTTTGTCAGAGGGAAAGAAAAGTTCCCCCTCTGACTTTGCCATGATGGTTAATTATAGTCAAGGGAAAACTGTTGCTACTGCTGGCTTTGATCCAGCTGATCACTAGTAATTGTAAATTAACCACTGTAGGACTGAATACACATCAGAGATGAAAAGTATATAAAATGTCATTTTGACAATGTTACTTTAATAACTCAATTTATTTCCTGTTTGTACTCTTCACATTAAGACACACTTACCACATATCTTACAATCGATTTGAACTAATGAGTTTCCATTCAATTATATTCAACATGCAGTTCATTGGCAGAAATTGGCAAGTGAAAGAAAATTCTGTGGGAAAGAATTTGCTCTTTACACATTAAGATTTGTAGCTAATAGAGGCTGACGGAAATGATTATGCTTTTTTCCTACATAGACACTGGGAATCAGTTCAGAATGATTTAGATTAATTTACTTTATTGTGCTTTGAATACAAAGGGACAAAAGAAACCAAGGTGGGCAATATCAAACACACATTAATCATTTTGTCCATGAACTAGATTTCAACTGGGCAAGTTACCAAAGACTACACTGTACAAGAACCAACAGAGGATACTGATGGAAGGCTGTATAAATTGACACCAAAAAAAACACTGCGTGTGTGTGTGTGTGTGTGTGTGTGTGTGTGTGTGTGACAGAGAGAAATTTCCATACAGTGTGTCACTTGAATCTCTTAAAACTTGAAGTCAATTGTTGCTAAATGCCCGTAGGGGAGAATAGAAAGCACAGGAGCTCAAATTCTGTTCCAGATCTAAGGTATGTTGGGATTTGGGTTGTTTTTTTCAGAGGTATGTGTATAAAATACATTATTAAAAACTAAGCTAATTCTCTTATCCTGACTGTAATTATGGGTACTGAGTTTTCATTCAGTTGAAAACTGAACTTGATTGGGCCCCTCATATCCTTGAAATAAGAGCCGTACTGTTCCAGTGATCTCTTCACAAAACAAGAACAACCAAGTTCATCTAGAACAGCCGTGAAAATCTAACTAAGGGAATTTGCTAAAGAATTGAGATCTCAGAGACATGGCATTGGAGTGAGGAATGACCTGATTGTAGAGGATCATGCAGGCATTGTTAGGCTGATCACTGTTGGAAAGTGGGGGAATATACTTGCCTCAGAGGGAGTGCTGCAAAGTTTCACTGAACTCATACCAGGAAAGATTGACTCGACTGGGCCTGTATTCACCGTAGTTTAGAAGAATGCGAGGGTATCTGCTTGAAATATATAAAGTTCTAATGGGGCTAGACAGACTAGTTGCAGGGAAGACGTTTCCCCTGACTCGGGAGTCTAGAACCAGAGGTCCCAGTCTCCAAATACGGGGGAGATTGTGTAGATCTGAGATGAGGAAACATTTCTACACTCAGTGTGTGGTCGACCTATAGAATTTACTAAGATAGAAGGCTATGGAGGCCAGGTCACTAGGTGTATAAAAAAACGTGATTGATAACTTTTTAGATATTAAAGCATCAAGGGGTATGGAGAGAAAGTGGGAATGTAGCATTATTTTTATTCATTCACTGAGCATGGACATTGCTGACCTGGGTGGTACTTATTGCCCATCCCTTATTGCCCAGAGGGCAGTTTAGAGTCAACCACATTGTGGGTCTGGAGTCACATATCGACCAGATCAGGTAAGGATGGCAGATTTCCCTTCCTAATGACAGTTAGCAAACCAAAATGGTTTTCCAATCAATTGGCAATGGTTTTGTGATCAACTTTTACAGATGCACCATAGAAAGCATTCCACCTGGATGCATCATATCTTGGTATGGCAACTGCCCTGCCCAGGACTATAGGAAAATACGGAGAGTTGTGAACACAGCCCAATCCATTATGCAAGCCAACCTTGCATCCATTTATTCCATCTACACTTCTCCATCTCTTGGAAAGGCAGCCAACGTTATCAAAGATCCCCCACCGTCCTGGTTATAACCTCTTCCGTCAGGCAGAAGATAAAAGAGCTTAAACACATGTACCAACAGGTTCAAGAACAACTTCCTCCTCGCTGTTATTAGATTTCCGAATGGAACTCTCGAGTTTCAAATCTAACGTCAATCTTGCTTTTTGCGCACCTTCTTTGCAGCCGTAACTTTGTATTCCTCGCTCTGTTTAATCACCCTTGATCTTTGTGTATTATGATCTGCCTGTACTGCATGCAAAACAAAACTTTTCACTGTATCTAGGTCCTTGTGACAATAATAAAGCAAATCAAATCCAAAACATTAGACTCATAATCCTGGATTTTTTTGTGAATTCAAATTCTATCATCTGCCATGGCAGATTGGAACCTGATTCTACAGGACATTACCTGGGTCTCTAGATTAACAAACAGCTTAGGTCCATCCAAATTAAGACAGGCAACACTCAAACTTTACTGTCCCTCTTCATTTCCACCACTGTGGCATTCAGCTGACTGGCTGAATCTCAGTAAGGGGCTGAGCAGAGTGTGCGGCTAGAAATATTACCCCTCTTGAAGGCATTCTGTTCCTTTAAAGGGCAGCTGCACTGATTGTAAAGAAGCAGTGACATTACTGTCTGCAAGATCTGCAGCAGCAACAGAGTGAAGGAGACCGAGCCTGGGGGTGAACAGCAGGATAAATACCTGAGGAGCGGGGTCAGTCAGAGCGAACCCTGGGGGTGAATGGCAGAATAAATACCTGAGGAGTGGGGTCAGTCAGAGTGAGCCTGGAGCTGAATCTAGCAGCAGAGCTCTGGATGTGACATCACGGTTCAATAAGTGACCTAAGCTTGGCTGCTGAGGAACATGACTTGCAAATTGAGTGAGTCATATCTGGAGAATGATTAAGTATTCGTTTTTGTAATTGTAGTCTGGTAGCAATTGAGAGCAGGAGTGAGAGACTGGAATTTGGTGACTGGTGGATTAGGTTGTGTAATCAGTTCCTGGATTGTTGTCTGTAGTTGGGAGGAAATGGCCTCTCAGGAGAAAGCAACCAGATCAGCGGCACCATGATTGGCTCTGCTGTACAGCATGGAGTGTCGAAGTGTAGGCGAGTAGTAATGACAGGGGCCTCTATAGTCAGGGGCACAAGTAGGCTTTTCCTTGGCCACAAGCAGGAATCCAGGATGGTGAGTTGCTTTCATAGTGCCAGGGTCTCTGAGCAGGTGCAGGCTATTCTGAAAGGGGAGGGTGAGAAGCCAGAGGTCCTTGTCCACAAAACCAAACTCTCACATTGCACAATGTACCATACTGATGTCACTCACCCAGCAACTGTCCATAGCAGTCAAGATTCAGCTCTTAGCATCCAGTCACTGCACTTCACCCTTACCCATCAATGATGCCAGCTTCACCAACACCTCATGCTGCTGCTTTTAGTTAGGACTAGTAAGGAGGGATGGAGCATAGGGGTATCAGTCCATCGTATAGACGTACACATGTTCCTCCATGGGTGCTTGAGAGTAGATATCAACAGGATTTCTGAGATCCAAAATGGCAAATCATGTGCCAGTTAGCTGAGTGATGTCACAAAATCCCTAGTGCATACAGATGTCATACACATTTTCTATCACCTTTACAAGCCTTTGGCGTTGCAGTATAGGCTGCATCACAAGTTGGCAAAAGTATTCTTTCCAGAATTTTTGATGTTTCACACTTCTGTAGTGTTAGCATTGTTATACCCTGAAGCCAGGCTTTTCAGCCTTTGTGCCTGAGCATCTTCTATATCATTCACACAATGTCTATCATGTCATAATGGTTAGTAGTCTAACACCCAAAACTATGAGGCATTTTATTCAAAATGGTCTGGGGGCTCATGTGTGTGCACGCAAGCTGCCTGCTTTTAGTTTGTGAGTGATTCAATTTGAAAAAATAGCCAGCAGCAAAACTTTAATCTTAATAAGGTAAAGGCTCAGTTATTACAAAATGCTGCTGTAAATTACTTAAGTAAAAGTAATACTATTACAAACTAAATTCATACAAGGATGAAATGCAGATACTGATTAAAGATGCTTTTAAAGATTATTCTGTTCAACCCTTGAAGAGATAAAGTTAAAGAGCTGTGTTCTGCAGCTGAATGTTTTCTGCAGTCAAATATTCAGAATTTTGCCTTTGTAGATGATTCAGTGGGTACAGCAGCTTTAGGAAGTGACTGCAAGTTACTTTTCTTTCCTGTTGAATTCAGCCACCCAACATTTGAAAACTGCCTAGATTTCTTTTCAGTAGAACTGGGAGGACTTCTGGAAAAGCTTTCCTCTGTAACTCCCAGGATCAGAATGATAACATAACTTTAACACACTGTTCAAGTTAGTTTAGCTGTGAGTGGTGGCTGAAGGTGCCTACACAGATCCTCCTGAGTTGTCTGCACAAAATGGTTGTTCCCAGCCAGACCTTTGTACAGCACACGGCTGTATAATAATAGCTGTTATCCCAAACTGTTAAATTGTGCTTTCATATGAGACATTTGGTTAGACTAGGTCTGGATCATAGTTCCACCATTGTCATTCCACCAAAATAATTAGCTTTTTAACATTGACTTGAATGGCTTCTATTCTTCCATCCTTGGTGAGTTGATAGTAAATATGATAGCTAATGATCTGCACCTATCAGAGTATGATATAATGTTTACATTACCTTCTTTAACATGATTATGAGATGTGGGTGACAAAGTGCAAACAATTCAATGAACTTTTATCACAGTTCCTGATACTTATGTGTGTACACTTAAGTCACAGTCATGAGCATGTTTGGACTAAACCTAAGCAATTTGAATATGCTAAAGCATGCTTTCCCTCAGTGAGTCATGCTGCAAGAGGACAGAGCTCAGTAAGATGGAGACCAATATCTTTGTACCTCTGGGTCATATGCCTTGGTATGGTAACGACATCATGAGCATGTCCCTTAAAGGTACATCACATATTTGCTGTGAAACATCATACCATAGAGCTAGTCACACCTTGAAGGAAACTGATGTTAATGAGTTTTTGTTAGCCCTAAGGAAATGCTAAGCGGTGGAAAGGTTAAATGTCTTGAGTGATCCTTCTTCAGTCCGGCACAGTTGGAGTCCAATTACAATTGAATCCACAAATCACATCACTTTATCGATGTCTTTGTTCATAAGTCATGGAAGCTGATATACGAGCACAGCAAGCAATTAGGAAAACAAATGGTACCTTGGTCTTTATCGCAAGGTGATTTGAGTACATGAGTAAGTATGTCTTGCTTTGATTGCATAGAACCTTGGAGAGGCTGCACATGAAATATTATGTTAATATTAGTTCCCTTACTTGAGGAAAGTGTGTACTTTCTATAGCGAGAGGGCAGCAGAGATTGACTGCTGGAATGGCAGCACTGTCCTATGAAGAGAGGTTGAGGTGATTGGGCACTATCATCTAGAGTTTAGAACAAAAGGAGTTGATCTCATCAAACTTTGTGAAACTCTTAAAGAGCTAGTCATTGTAGATGCTTAAAGAAGTTTTTTCAAGCAGGGAGTTCTGACGCCAAAGACAAGAAATCTCAGGTTAAGGAGTAAACCATTTACAACTGAGATGAGGAGGAATTTCTTCATTGAGAGTAATGAGTCTTTGGAATTCTCTATCCCAGCAGGCTGTGAAAGCTCAGTCATGTTCAAGAAAAGAGTTTGGTAGGTTTCTATATAGTAATGACATAAATGGATATGGCAAAAGTGAGAAAAGTGGCATGGAGGTGGATGATCGGCCCTGATTTAGAAAGGTGGAGCAGACTCAAGAGGCCAATTGGCCTAGTCCTTCTCCTACGTTTCTATGTATCTCAAACATCTGTGGTGGTATCTAAGTGATTCTATTTATTTCTAGATTTCAGTGGCTTTGGCCTATAGTCCTTCCTTTCAATGTTGAATAATAGTGGTATAATTTGCCATTCCAGAAACATCTGTGTTCAGCACTCACAGTACTTCCAGCTTTTTCTTTCTTCTTTTATATTCCTTTGAATACACTTTTTCCAGTTTGGTTATGCAAAAGCCTGTTCTTGGAGTGTGATTAGTACAAATCAAGGTGAAGTCTTCACTTTTAAAGTAGTTATGCATTGAATGTACTTGATCCTGAATGATCAAGCAAATTCTCTGCTCCAGCACAGGCCTAGGCCTAAAGCTGTTGGATTAGAGACAACTTGTACATTCTGAGCAAATATCTAAATATTAGGGAGATTGAAGCAGTTGTCTTTGGTCCTTGCTGCAAAGTAATCTTAACATATATTAATAATATTAATATTTACCTTTTTGACCAGGAACCGTGATAATAATGACTTATATTTGTGTAAACAAGCATGGGGCTGGATGAACACAGCAGGTCAAGCAGCATCATAGGAGCAGGAAAACTTGACGTTTCGGGCCTAAACCCTTCA
>JAHRHZ010000065.1:20168375-20273406 GCA_024137785.1 Ginglymostoma cirratum
GTTTAGGCCCGAAACGTCAAGTTTTCCTGCTCCTATGATGCTGCTTGACCTGCTGTGTTCATCCAGCCCCATGCTTGTTATCTCAGATTCTCCAGCATCTGCAGTACCTTTTATCTCTCATATTTGTGTAGTTCATTTAACAGAAAGAACTTCCAAAGAATCTTTACAGGATTGATAGCAATAAAAACATCACTGACATTAAGCCACTGAGGGACAAATTAGGACATGACCAAAGTCTTGATTGATGATGTAAGTTTTAAGAAGCAGCTTAAAACATTAAAGAGGTTTAAAGAATGAATTCCAGAGTTTAGGGCCTGTAAGAACAAGAAAAAATCCCCAGTATTAAAACATATGGACAAAACCTTGGCTTTTGGGCAGAGTCTGGGACTTGCAAAACTTTTGAAAGCAAAAATTAAAGCTGGAATGAGTCTGCGGGAAATACACAATCAGCAAGCCTGAGAATGGAGAGGGCTATCTGAGACTATTGTTCAGTCTGGAATCCCAATTTACACCTCCTCTCTAAAAGAACAATTAACCAAAACCAGAGCCCCTAGACTCCAATCCATTTTCCCAATTCTTCCATCACTGTCGCATCTGCTCTAAAGAGGAGACGTTCCACTCCCAAGCATCCCAGATGTCCTCCTATTTCAAACAATGCTCTTTTCCCCCTCTGTTATCCAGACAGCCCTTCACCATGCCTCTTCTATTCCCCGTCCACAGGTCTAAACCGCCCACCCCAAACATAATAAAGATAGGGTCCTCCTTGTCCTCACTTTCCGCTCCACCAGGCTTTGCCTTCAACATATCATCCTCAAACACTTCAGCCAATTCCAATTAGACCCCTCCACCCAGAACATCTTCCACTCCCCACCCCTCTCTGCCTTCTGCAAGGACCATTCCCTTCGCCACTCCTTAGTTCGCGCCACACTCCCCACCAACCACTCCAACCCACCCAGTACCTTCCCCAGTCAACACCCACCTGCACACTACTTCCATCCAGCGCCCTAAACAGTCCTTCCAAGCGAGAGAGCTTCATCTGCATCTTTTCCAACATAGTCCATTGCATCTGGTGCTGCCAACGTGGTCTTCTCGTGAGACCAAATGTAGACTAGGTGAGTATTTTGCCAAGCATCTTCGCCAGGCCTGAAATGGCCAGCCTAACTTCCCTGTCACTGTCCATTTCAACTAACCACCCTCCCACGTCCCCTCTGCACTCCTCGTCTGATATGTCCACCCTCGGCCTCCTCCAGTGTTGCAGTGAATCAGACACAAATTTGAGGAACAACACCTTAGCTTCCGCCTGGGCACGCTGCAGCCCGGAGGGCTTAACACTGAGTTTTCCAACTTCAAATAACCTTCTCACCCATCCCCGAGCTCCCTTTACAGCCCTACCTCCTCCCTTCCATTCCACATTCCAACCGTCTCTTCCAACTACCGACCGCATTCATCCCTCCCATCGTCTAACCAGGTCGCACCTACCACCAATATCCACCTATCACCACTATTCCACTACCCTCCCCACTACCTTTATCTGCAGCTCTCCCTACCCCCACACCCAGTCCTGAAGAAGGGTAATACCCAAAACATTGACTGCTCCTTTCCTCCAGATGCTGGCTGGCTTGCTGTGTTCTTCCAGCCTCCTCCTGTTTGTCAAGCTTACCTTAGCCCAAGGCAGCTTTTACACCTTGGCTACACAGGGCAGATAGTATAGGGCCTACAGAGATATTGGACATTCAACCTTGATCAAAACCCATTAAAACATACTCAAACCATTAGAAAGCCAACTAATTTCAGAAGGGAACATCAAGATGTAACTGCCAGCTGCTGGCCGAACAGCTGCCCATATAAGCAACTTCAGAACCAAGAACCACAGGGGCTGAACTGAGAACAGGGAAGCCAAATCAAGCGCCTCAGCGGAAGACAAAAAAGAGACAGGGGGAAACCAACCAATGCTGTCAGAACCACAGCTCCCAGATATGGCCTGTTCTGAAGCAGGAGAACCAACTGCAAGAACCTCAGCAACCAATCACGACCAGCAGAATTAAAGACCAACAACTCTGAGAAACAACTAACTTGACTGATGCCACAAGTCCTTCGACATAAGCTCAGGTGAAAACTGGGCTCGCAAAACCATCAGGAAGTAAAGATACTCACCCGACAGCTCCAACACACACCCCACTGCATCAGCGGACTCAACCCAAATTGAAAAACCTGCGCAGTCTGAAGTCTTCATCCAGGCTTTGGGTACAGCAAGCAAGAGTAGCCTGGTGCACGCCAAAACTGCATTTCTGAGTAGTCAGCATAAACTTCCAAAACCCCAAAGTTCTGACCTGGCAAGCAGGGAAAGGAAGGTGAGTGATGATAGTGCATTGGGACCCTACAGGTAGGAATTCTGATTGAAGAGTCTGAAATTAAACACTAACAAAAACAGAAATTGCTGGGAAAGTTCAACAGGTCTGGCAGCATCTGTGGACAGAAATCTGAATTAATGTTTCAGGTCAAGTGATCCTTCCTTAGAACTCAAACACTGTTAATTTCTGTGTATGTCAGTAAGTTAGTGTTCCAATAATGTTAATCTAGTTGATAGTATATTCAAAGTACAATTGCTCTCCTGTATAATTGATTGTGTTAATTTCCTTGATGTATTGCATTGTCTATTTTCTTGCATTATCATTATCTTTTGTATTTTAAATAAATAGAGTTTCTTTTGCCCTGAAACGTCTGTCAACTGCCTCTTCATGTCACATCCTCATACATAAATCCAGTGTACATAACCAAGGGTCTGGGAGTGATTCGAACTGCTTAAAGATCAGAAAATAATCGATTGCAAACCAGAACTCTACAACCAAAACAACTGTAGATGCAGCCTCCAATTTTGAAGCAATTAAAGTCAGGATATATAAGATGCCAGAATTGGAGTGGGGTAGTGGTGGGAGCAGACATTTCAGAGACTTGTTATGCTGGAAGAGGCAATATGGCCAAGGACGGGCAGGACTGCAGAGAAATTTGAAATAAGGATATGTATTTTCTTTTGAGGGGTTGTCAGTCGGGAGTAACTGATGGCTAGTAAACTCATTGGATGTAAGTGATTTGGAGTGAATTAAGATATGGGCAGCTGAGTCTTGGAAGGACACGCAATTTCATTGGGTGGAATTTGAAAGGTCAAATGAGACAACTGATGAAGATTGATATTTAAATGCATACTAATAGCTTAAAATAGACAAAAGTAGCTCTCACGTTCTCAGAATGAGATGGTAAATTTATCCGATGCTGTAGGAAAGATGGGATAAGTTTCCATTCCTGTGGGGACCTAGATAAAAGTGTAAGTTATAACAATTGCTTCACAGTTGACAGAGATAAGGGAAAACCAAATGGTGAGTTGCTGTGGAAACCAGCAGACCCATGGCTGAGATTGAGATCAGAAGGAAGCCCTGTGTTAATTTGAGAATTATAAATGGTGCTGAAATGTTAGTGCTGGTGCAGAGGGTACCCAGGTCAACCAGGTAAAGTTTGTCCCCAAATAAATGCTTGAGTAAAATTCATAAAAGCTGAGCCAAAGATTCAAAAGTGGATGTTTTGAAATCACCACAATAGCAGGCCAGCCAGGAAATGGATTCAAATAGTCAAAAAGTCAAGTCTCAAGACAAAAGGTATGGATAATTTTCCAAAGCAGATGAGCTGAGGTAGGATTGGAATTGAGTGATGTTATTGAGATGGAAGTCGACAGTTTTGGAAATGGTGTGGATATGCAGTCCATGAAACCTATCTGAGATCAAACAGCTCATCAAGGATTGGATTCCATAGGGTTGTCCCTACATCCACATCCCCATATCTAAAATCATTAGCCTGGAGGCAGGATTTTTACATTTCAGAGCCAATCGGATCGCCAACAGCTCTGTACTCTCAAGGGGTCAGTTATCTCAACTAGCTGGTCTGTAATGTAGAGTGATGCCAATGGTGTGGATTCAATTCCTTTACAGGCATGAAGGTCCCACTTTTTCAAACTTGTCCCTCACCTGAGGCATGGTGATCCTCAGGTTAAACCAGCACCAGTCCTTTCTCTCTCTCTCTCTCTCTCTCTCTAATGACAGATTAGAAATATGGGACTTTGCTGACTTTAGCGTTAGCCCCCAGTGGAGATCACTGGACATCGAGATAAGTGTTGGGAGGAGGGGTCAAATACACTGAGTTAGGGCTGACAGAGGCCCCCTCTCCTGTTTGATACCAACCCACACAGCTAAAGCATCTAGACAATCTGCTCAGCAGGGGCCTTGCTGTCTTTGGTAAAATAGTAGCAGGGGCAAGAGGAAACGCTTAAGTCGCCAATCATTGGCTACTTGAGAGCTTCAGTACACCCGAGGCAGTGATCCACTCAATTTCTCTCTCTCACCTCACGTAAAATTTCAGACAGGATGGAGGCAGGGAAGAAATGGATAGCTGGACATTGCTGGATTTTATGAGCACCTCCCCCCCGATAGTGGTGGAGCATAAATCTGGCACACGATCATAAATAAGATTGCTCAGCTTCAGGCTATTGCCAGGGACAGAAACAGTGAACAGGGAACAGAATTTGTGGCAGAGACAGATAACAATGGCTTCAGTCTTGACCTATTTAGTTTGACGATCGCTTCTTTCTCAGCAAATGCTTTCAAAATTAATGTTGATTTCTTGCCTGTTGGATGATCAATCATGGGATAAGATTAAGCACTTAAAATGTTTAATCTGCTGATATTTTTTCTAACAGTGGTGTCATCATTTCGAGCTTTCTCCTTCAGTGACTTATTTCCCCATTAACCTGCAAAGCTGGCCCTCTGCTTGCTTTCTCAGCATGGCTTGATTATTTTTATGCCATGCTTGATAGAGGCAGTTTATCGGACAGAAATATACATGGGAATTGAAAAATGAAGAAAGAAAAACCCAAATGTGCTATTTCATGTGGAATTAACTGGCAATCGAACATCTGGAACTAATGTTCCCTTTAAAAGCTTGCAAACCAAAATGGATATATTCATGCATCTAATCAGAAACAAAATGTAGTTTAAAAAATATATTTCACCTTTAAAAGGTAGGTATTAAATGCTGCTTTATCAAAATGTTCAATTTTAAAGACAACTGTCCGAAATATTCTTTACAAAATACTCATTATATATTGTTCACTGGGTTATATGTCATTTGTAGTTGTAACTCACCATGCCTCATCATCTTGTGCCAAGGTATTGCCTATTAAGGTTCATTTCAATTTTATAAAAAAATTATCTTCACAGCAAATTTGTTAAATATACTTTTAATTCACTGTTTAATATACTGAAGAAGGGTCACCGGACCCAAAATGTTAACTCTGATTTTTTCTTCACGGATGCTTCCAGACCTCCTGAGCTTTTTCAGCAACTTCTGTTTTTGCAACTGATGAAGCTGTTTTATGCTTTACTTACCTTGCTTTCAGTAATGCTTATCAATAATTTCTCATTCCTTTGGACAAAAATAAATTGTTCACTTACTGCCACTGAAGATGTTATGCTATTGAGGTACTTTTGATTATCTTAATCTCTCAATAATCTCAATGACTCCCAACTCTGCCATCTTGGAATTAACTGGGGAGGGGGGTATTTGGGTAGCATTTAAAAGGCATCTTCATGGGTGCATGAATGGGAAGAGTTTGGAAGGATATGGGCCAAACACTGACAAATGGGACAAGTTGGGCCAAAGGGTCTGTTTCCATGCTAACAACTCTGTGACTCTATGACTGGTGTCAAGGGAGTCTCCACCCTACATATTCTTGTCCATTGTATGACCATCCTGCTTCCCAGCTTTGCTCTGAGGTGAGCATTAAATTCCACCCTCTATTTGTTCAAATACTTTGATGGTTTATTTCTGATGTTCAACAGTTTATCATAGCGGTACTGTTAACGCTAAAGCCCCTGGATGAAAGTGAGTGGAGCAGGGGCTCTGAGGCCAGTTATAGAGATCTTGGAAATGGAAAGTGGGGTGTTTGTGAAGGGCTTTGTTAAATTAGTCCTTCACTTATGACTGGCAGGTACCTCTTTGGGGCACAAGCTGCATGAGGAGGGACCACTCACCCACAACCCCCATTCCGCTGGGCTGCAGTCAAAGCTGATAGTTTGCCCAGACGGCTTAAACCCCACTAGTGATCAGAGCATGCCAGGGTAGATGGTCTCCAGGGGGAGGGAAGACTAACTTTGAAGGCCTTCTCATATCAGACTTAACTAGGGGAGTCAGGAAGGAGATAAGGTTGCCACTGTGCATATTCCCTACTCATTATTAGGACACCGTGACTCCTGGCCTGACTCCAAGGGGAACATGCTTGTTTAAATACTTTTTTTACTTCTGATGGTTAGCAGTTTCTGATTGGGCCCAATGTTCATGCAAAATAATGAAAGCTCTGTATTGTGTTTTATGATGAATCCTGTCGACCTGGACTAAAACAATGGGGATGAGGGCATTTCCAGGTACATTCCCAAACTGTTCATGCGGTGTACCTTTCTAACGTTTAACTTTTAACCTTTTATGGAGGCTAATATTGCCAATTCTTCTTGGGAGTATGCCTCGAGTTCTTTCACATGGCCTCTTTTTTCCAAATGCTGCATTTATCTAAACAACATTTTTGCATCATCACTCCTCTTATTGATAATAAATAGAGAAAATGAGACAAAAAGGCTGCAATTTGTTTTTTCTGGTTTGCTCAAGGTAACCATAGAGGAGACCACAAAGTCAGTGAAAATATTCATCCTTGGGCCTTCTTCTGTACCATCAGTGGCTGATTCAGGGGATCAACAAATTTTAGCTGACAACTTGCTCAAGGACTGGGAAATGAGGACATTTTGTGTTATGAGATGCACAGCATCTCATTTTATTATTGAAAACACTAATCTCCCTTCTTTGTACAGCTTGGCTTCCAGTACCCCACCCAAACTCAATCTAGCTCCCAGTAAAACCAGAAGTGTATATTGCATCAGGTTGTATGGGTCTGAAAGGGTTAATCCTGAGGGTGTTAGAAGCCCCAACCACTATGATGATGTCATATTGATTATGTGCAGAACAGCTTAGGGTCTCGAATTGAATGAGGAGTCCGATGAGGCTGATTTTGACATTAGGAGCATCTCAATGCGTCTTTTACACTTTTCAAAAGGAGCGTGGTGAGTTTCTTGCTAGGCAGTGGTGAGTTGCAAATTATGCGGGATTATTGCTTGTTAAATGTACTGCTGATGACCCAACTTTCCTCATTAATATTCAGTTTTCTATTTTACCAAATTCATCAGAGAAGTTAGACACTAAGAAACCAAGTGGGTACCTAGTGAATTCAACTAGCCACTTGCTCCAAAGGACCTCCATGTTGAACACTGGGCACCAACATCTCACAGCATGGTCTATGGGCACCAGCATTCCATGTCCATAGATATTGGCATCTGATATGTGCCAGCCTCCAGGATCCTTCATGGCACATCTATGAACCATGGAGAAAACTCTTCTGCACTTTAACACTGCACCTTGGGATGCACTGGGGACTTCATTGTAAATCTGCAGCAAGCTCATGGACTGGACCAGGCTGCATCTCCAAGCTCTTCACTTAATATCACTCAGTCTGAGCATAACTGTATGCTCATAATATCCATGCCTTGCATTGTTTTGCCTCTTTATACTTTGCCACCTCAGCTAGAGATACCGGACGTATAGTACTTCTGCCTTGCCTCATCATTTACTGCAGGCCCAAAGGAAGGAAGCATGTCATGATTGTCAGCTGGTCTCAGTCAATTCAAGGGAGAAAGCTTTCACTTAGGTACTCCTGGCATATTAAGTCAAGAGCAGCCATCAATGACATTCCAAGAGCTTGGAAATAGTCAGCCACTCAGGGCAGTCAGAATCAGGACACTCTCCACATAATGGTTGAGAAGCTGAATGTCAGGCAGGTCACCACCCATCTTAATTCTTTCTGCCCTGTTGTGGTCAGTTTTACTCGTGCAGTGAGAGAAAGGCAGGAAATAAGGGAGATGGAAGTGGGTGGCACAGCTATTACTTTTGGTGCAAAAGTCAGGAGGTGCCATGAGCAAGAGAACAGGCAGTGTAGAGAGCATGCATGGTTGGTGGTATTGGAGGTTTGGGTGGGTGATAGTGACTGGAGAAGATGTTGCAAGTAATATTGAGAGTGGTAGAGCATGGGTATTGGTGGGAAGTGGGTTCAGTAGCAGAGATAGAATGAGTGTGAGGAATCAGAGAGAAGATGATGGTATTTATACTGGTGAAGTGGAAATGGTCATTAACCTCCTTCCTACATTCCTCTAGACAGTTGAGGGTGCTCTAACCCAGGTTGCAAACTCTGACTAGTATAGCACAGTCTAGTATTGTGATCTCCACTGCTGTCCTGTGGGAAGGGGAAGTCCCACCATTCAACACACCTCTAATCTGAACCAAACCAACTCAGGTGAGTTTGTCATTGTATAGCTATCTACCCAAGTATCATTCTGTGCCATTTGATTGCTTGAATTACACTAACATATCCTGAGATCTAAAATGTTAATAGATTTCTTCATATGCCACAAGGTAATGCCGGAAGCTATATTTGAAATACATCAACTATATTATCCACTTATCCGGTCGTTTCCATAAAAGACTATTCATGACCTCATTTTGTTTCAACTAATGTGTACATTGAACATGATTAGTGCTTTTCATCACAGTATACTATCCTGTGTTATGGTCTGTAGCTTACTTCTATTAAAAATAATTGCCTGAGGGTGGTTTTATACATTACTTTAGGATGAGCTATTTAGCAGCAGAGACTTTGGACTACAGACTGATATACTGAGTGCTACTTTGTAGTTGTGCCATACAAACATACACAACATATTTATAATAAAAGCGGGAGTTCTGATAGACTTAATGAGTTCAGACCAGAATATTGCAACAAAAGAGGAGCTTTATCTCTTTACAGGCCCTGCAGGTTCTGATTCAGGTTGTGTAATTAATACTTCCTCCAGGCATAGTCCAACATTTGCAATTCAAACCATCTCACGGATGCTTAACATTAAAGTATGATGAGTAAATTGATTACCTTTAATTCAGGAGACAACAAGGATGATTTCTGCAGCATATTCCAGACCTAAGTTGTCTGTTAACTAAAGCTTTTGAACCTATTAATGAAACAAATTTTAGCCTGTGTTTGCTGCGGCCCAGTTGCAAGTGGATTTGGGGTGAGCGATTGAAACCTGTTGGCAGGAGGGTCCAGTCCACCAGCTTCCATGGGCCACTGTTTATTTGGAAGTTTCAACCACGGAGCATTAGCTCTGATGTACTTCTTATCATCCCTAGCCTAACAATGCTGAATATTCAAGAGAAACTCGATACATTCCTGGGAGTCGGTGGTTAGAGGTGAATTGAAAATGTAAACAATCCACCAGGCTGTGATTAATACCCTTTCCTTAGGAGGTGTAGTTGTTTTCTGGAATCTTTTCTTCCTTTACACTGGGCGAAGATGTCCACACTTTGTGATTTCCCTTCGCCTCCTACAATATTCTCCTAAGCTGCCAAAGGGATTCCAACATAACAGTAAATTTGCAAGCCCTGGGGTGGGACAAATGATTTAAAGCATGCCTCACCAGAAATGCACTGGTTTTCTGCTGAAAGGCTTCATGTTGAGAAAGTATGTTTTCATTTGAAAGTAAGACTTCTGAGTTCTTGTTCCATAGCTTTTGTAGCTATTCTCTCTCTGAGTTTGGGACGGCACCTTAATCCACAGCAACTTGTATTTTCATGCTCACAGAGCCTACTTTCACATTTCCCTTCACACTCCTTTATATATTCTGTCCCTGTCAACTGTCCAGCTGGATTGTTGCACACAAGAGTTTTTGAATTATGATGGTTTGTCTAGGAAACTACTTCTTGAACGTTCTAAGGAATCTGCTTGTTGTGGTGTGCTGAGAACACATAAAAAGTAACAGGCTTTAAACCAAGTCCAAAAATGTTTAAAGTTTGATCTGTTACCTATATTATAAAGGAATATCATCTGTTTTGACAATGTTTGTTAACATAAGTTTAGAACATGAAAAAGAAGGTGAGACTATAGATTCTTAGTTGGAATAAATCCACCTTCAGGCGTTACTTTTGTCAATTCCTGCCTTGAAATTTGATAGCTTTTTCCTCAAACTGGGAGATGTCCTGAATGGTGACAAATCTTCCTCCAATGGATTTGGCCTGCCTTCCATTAAAATTGCCTTATGTAGAATGAGGACTATGGTATACCCAGCAATGTGGTGGCCTGCACACATTGCAACATTAGCTAAGGTATCTCTATGCAGAAAGAGTTTAAGAGACTTAAAGTTTAGCCTTAAATCAGGAATATACCAGCTCTGGGAAAATATATAGTCAGTTTATGGCTAGTAAAACTGTTCCTTTGAAACTTGAGTCAATTGTTTTCAAGAAATATAAATTGAGGCCTTTCTCAATTCTGCCTGGTCTGCACTAACTGCTTCTTTGGTTATACAGAATGCAAAATGAGAGTTTGGTGAGGTAGAGGAAGTTTGGTGAGGTGGAAGAAGGAGGCATTTATTTCTTCTGATTTCATTTTCAGACTTCCATAAGCTGGCTGTTACTTCAGTATGGGGAAGAAACTGCTTGATGAGTACTGGTAAGTTATTCAACTATTGTCATTGTCATAAGTAGCTTTAATAGAACATAGAACCTAGAAATATACAGCACAGGAACAGGCCCTTCAGCCCATGATGTTTTGTTGAACATGACACCAAATGAAACTATTCCTTCTGCCCACCCTTGGTCCATAACCCTCCATTCCTTGCATATTCACGTGCTTATCTAAAAGTCCCTTAAATGCTTATAATGTATCTACCTCCACTACCACCCTTGGCAGTGTGTTCCATACAGTTACCGTCCTCTGTATAAAAAAACTTGCCCCTCATGTCTCCTTTGAATTTTCCCGCTCTCACCTTAAATGCATGACCCCCTAGTTTTAGACATTTCAACTCTGGGAACAAAGATTCTGACCATCAACCCTATCTATGCATCTCATAATTTTATAGAATTCTATCAAGTCTCCCCTCAGCCTTCAGCGCTCAAGAGAAAATAACCTGAGTTTTTCTAGCCTCTCCGTATAGTTTATACTCTCTAATCCAGACAGTATCCTGGTAAACCTCTTCTGCATCCTCTCCAAAGCCTCCATTTCCTTCCTGAAATGCAGTGACCAGAACTGAACGCAATACTGTAAGTGTAACCTAACTAAAGTCTTATAAAGCTGCCACATGACATCCTGACCCTTGTACTCAATTCCCCGACCAATAAAGGCAAGCATGCCATATGCTTTCCTTATCGTCCTCTCTACTTGTGTGGCCACTTTCAGGAAGCTATGGACTTGAGCCAAAAGATCCTTCTGTACATCAATGTTGTTTAGAGTCCTTCCATTAACTCTATACCTTTCCTTAACATTTGATCTGCCAAAATGCAGCCCCTCACACTTGCCCAGATTAAATTCCATCTGCCATTTCTCCACCCAGATCTGCAATTGGTTTATATCCCGCTGAATCCTTTGACAACCTTCTACATTAACCACATCTCCACTGATCTTTGTATCATCTGAAAACTTACTAACCCACCCATCTACATTTTCATCCAAGTTATTTATAAATATCACAAACAGCAGAGGTCCCAGTACGAATCCCCATGGAACACCACTAGTCACGGATGTCCAACCTGAAAAACACACTTCCACCATTACTTTCTGTCTTCTATGGGCAAGCCAATTCTGAATCTATGTGGCCAAGTCACTGTGGATCCCAAACATCTTAACTTTCTGGATGAGCAAACCATGAGGGACCTTGTCGAAAGCCAAACTAAAATCCATATAGGCAATATCCATTGCTCTACACTCATCAATCACCTTTGTCACCTCCTCGAAAAACTCAATCAAATTAATTAATGTTATGGACTGGTTGGTCAGCTTAGCCAAGCAGGCTGTACATCCTGTGGTATTAGTGAAGTTGAGGGTACGCGATGTGTCTGAGACAAGGACATCTACAAGAAGTGTCTGTGGCTGTACAAGCTTGTGGCTGGAGTCACTGTTTGCATCAACAAAGCAGAGGGCCATGTGGGTAGCATGGTAAAACCACAAATAGTTAGCATTGAGGGGGAAAGAGGGAATGTATGACTGTCAGGCCATCTAAGAAGACTAGGAGTCCCCTGAGACTGCAGGCAGCTTAGCTGTGCTGGGAGGACAGGAGGGAGGAAAAGTGGAAGACCAAAAGAGAAATGGAATTCTAGAATCGGGGAGCAGACTTGCCAACATGACACTAACACAGTGAGATGTCAAGGCTGTTACAGAATGCTGCAAGACATTCTTCTGGAGGAAACAAGAACAGAAATTGTTGAAAATCTCAGCAGACCCTCTGAAGGAGGTTCGCTTGAACCGTAACGTTAACTTTGATTTCTCTCCACAGATGCTGCCTGACCTGCTGAGATTTTGCGGCAATTTCTGCTTTTATTTCTGATTTCTAGCTTCTGCAGTACTTTTGATTCTTCTGGAGGAGGTTGATAACCCAGAGGTCATGGCCCATATGACTCAGGTGGGAATGATGACCAGATGCTGAAAGCAGATTTCATTAAATAGAAAATTGACAAGCTGGTTCTCTCAAGCAATAGTCCTCGGCTTACACCCAGTCCTAGGTGCCAGTGAGCTAAAAAAAAGAGGTAGAATTGAATGATCAAGCACATGGTAAGAAAGCTGGTGTAACAGGATGGGCAACAGACTCCTGATACATTGGGATCAATTCTGAAGAAGGTGGGACATGTACAAGCCAGATAAACTACCCCTGAACAGGCTGGAGAAAAATATCCCTGAAGTGTGATTTGCTATTACAATTGGAAGGGTTTTAATTTGATTGCGGAGAGATGGACAAATTCAGGGTATGGTATGGGGACAGAAATTTAACTAATGACTCTGAAAAATTGAGGAAACAAAGGTTAAAATGCATATAAGAGAAATTTGGAAGTATTGAAAACTTTTTATGTAAATGCAAGGAGTATAGCAAATAAAGTCAGTTAACCCTTCAGGAACTTTAAGTGAAGGGAAGTTTCAGTCTTAAGTCAGGGGTAAACAAGCTTCGATTCCAATTTCCTCCAAGCTCTCACTTTCACCTGGTCTATCTCTGATTCCTCCTTTGACATCTCTGTTTCCATTTCTGGGATAGAATGGCCACAATTATCCATTATAAACCCACTGACTCCCACAGTTACCCAGAATATATATCCTCGCACCCTGCTTCCTTTAAAAACTCCATTCCATTCTCCCAGTTTGTCTGTCTCTGTTGCATATGTTCTAATGAGGCCAACTTTGACAAGGGAGCCTACAAGATGTTCACCTTCTTCCCCAACTGAGGATTCCCCAGCACCGCTGTCAACAGGGCCCAAAACTGGGTCAGACCTATCTCCAGCACTTCCACCCTCACATGCACTCTTCCCTCCCACAACAGCGTTAGCATTCCCCTCGTCCTTGCCAACCGTCCCATCAGCATCCATATCTAGATGATCATCAGGCACCATTTCCACCACCTCCCGTGAGATGCCACCACCAGACACATATTCCCCATCCCTCCCTTGTCCGCCTTCTGCAGGGAGCCTTCGCTGCAGGACACCCTGGTCCACTTCTTCCTTCACTCCCAACATCACCTGACAGACCCACAGCACGTTCCCCTGCAACTGCTCAAGGTGCATCACTTGCCCATTTACTTCCTCCCTCCTCAGTATCCAAGGGCCCAATCATACCTCTCATGTGAAGCAGCACTTTACCAGCACTTCACACGATCTAGTCTACCGTATTTGCTGCTCTCAATGTGACCTCCTCTACACTGGGGAAACAAAGCACAGACTGGGTGACCGCTTCGCAGAACATCTACGTTCTGCTTGCAAAAAAGACCCTGAGCTTCCAGTTGCCTGCCCCTTTAATGGATCACCTTGTTCCCTGGCCAACATCTTTGTCTCTGGTTTGCTGCAGTGCTCGGGTGAAGCTCAGCGCAAGCTGGAGGAACAGCGCCTCATTTTCCACTTGGGGACACTGCAGCCCTCTGGACTCAAAATCAAGTTCAATAATTTGAGGGCCTGAACTCCTACATGGCCCAGCCCCCAACCCAACACACCAGGCCTTGTTTTCACATAATCTGCCATTACACACCACCCATTGTTAGCCACCAACAGCCTCCAGTAACTGTGATTCACCATCCTAGATCATTATCCACTGCTTTGTCTATCAAACTGTTCATCTCTCTGTTTGGGCTCCATCTTCACTTATTGTTTGATCCTGACCCCTCCCCAACATTGACATTAATTTCACTGTCAGTCCTGGTGTTTGACCAAGTATTTGCTAAAACTTGTTTCCACAGCCTTATTACATTCTTCAGTGACTACCCCCAGCTCAGACACCCCACATGGATTCCACCTGAAGTTTCATCCTCATGTTTTGAATCCACCCAGGATCACAGATATCTCCATAACATTCAACATTCCACAGACAGCTGATCTTGCCGCATCCTGAGATCTAAACTCCCCTCCCCTTCCCTCTGACTCCATCCTCTCTCCCCACCCCACCTCCTGTCAGGTATTCACCATCCCTCCTAACCTTCCACTCTCCGATGCTGAACATTCTGTACTCAGCAAAAGCCTTAGCTTTAGCCCCCTGCATCCTCGCCATAACGAGGATGTCCTTACACTCAATAACTCCTCTCAATTTCTTCAGGTCAGAGGGGTGACCATGTTTACCAGCATGGGACCCAGTTATGCCTGTCTCTTCTGGGATACATGGAACATTCCTTGTTCCACTCCTATTCCAGTCCCCATCCACGACATTTTCTCCGATATATCAATGATCTCATCAATGCAGCTTCCCTCTCTCATCCAGAATTGGAAAAGTTCATCAATTTGCTTCCAATTTCTACCCTGCCCCCCTTTCACCTGGTCTAACTCCAGCTCCTCCTTTCCCTTCATCGACATCTGTTTCCATTTTTGAGGATAAACCAGCCATTAGTATCCACAATAAACCCACCGACTCCCTCTGCTACCTATACTATACATCCTTGCATCCTGCTTCCTGTAAAGACTCCATCCAATTTTCTCAGTTCCTCCATCTCCATTGCATATGTTTGGATGAGGCCAACTTCGACAAGGGAGCCTCTGAAATGTCCACCTTCTTCCTCAACCGATGATTCCACAGCACCATTGTCAACGGGGCCCTCAACCAGGTCTGGCCCATCTCCCGCGCTTCCACCCTCACACCTTCTCTTCCTTCGCGCAACAGCAATAGGGTTCACATTGTCCTCAACAACCGTCCCATCAGCATCCACATCCAGAAGATCATCAGCCACCATTTCCACCACCTCCAGTAAGATGCCACCACCAGACACATATTCCCCTCCCTTTCCTTGTCCACCTTCCACAGGGACTATTCCCTCCAGGACACACTGGTTCACTACCAAAACACCCCCACAGCCCCATGACATGTTCTTCTGCAACCACCGAAGGTGAAACACCTGCCTCCCTCCCCAGTATCCAAGGGCTCAAACATACCTTCCAGGTGAAGCAGCACTTTACCTGCATTTCACAGAATCTAGTCTACTGCATTCGCTGCTCACAATGTGGTCTCCTCTGCACTGGGGAAACAAAGCATAGACTGGGTGACCGCTTCACAGAACACTTATGTTCTGCCTTCCAAAAAGACCCTGAGCTACCTGTTGCCTGCCACTTTAACTTACCACCCTGTTCCCTGGCCAACATCTCTGTGTCTGGCTTGCTGCAGTGTTCCAGCGAAGCTCAGCGCAAACTGGAAGAACAACACCTCATATACTGCTTGGGGACTCTGCATTCCTCCAGACTCAATATCGAGTTCAATAATTTTAGGGCCTGAACTCTCCCATGTCCTGGACCCCTACCCCACAGACCAGGCCTTGTTATCACATAGCCTACCATTACACTTAGTGTGCCACTAACAGTCTCCATTAACAGCTATTCATCCTCCTAGACAGATCATTATCCAATCCTTTGTCTGTCCAACTGTTCACTTCTGTCTTTGGGGTCTGTCCCCACCTATTGTTTACTCCTGATCCCTCTCCCCACCCTATCTTCTACATATAAACCAACATTTTCCTAGCTACCATCAGTTCTGAGGAAGGGTCACCGGACCCAAAATGTTAACTCTGATTTGTCTTTGCAGATGCTGCCCAACTTGCTGAGCTTTTCCTTCTGTTTTTGTTTCTGGGAGAAAATATAGCCAGTTAATGGCTAGCAAAACAGTTTCTTTGAAACTTATGTCAGTTGTTTTCAAGAAGCATAAATAGAGATCTTCAGTGCTCCCTTGTGGGCACTGAATGCTACTTTGGTTGTACAGAGTATAAATAAGAATTTGATAATGGCACAGATAGACATATGGCAGAGTGATAGCACTGATAATACCAAATTTGGCTTTAAGACAGGCAAGGCAAGCAGTTCAATATCCCTGATGTAGAATTACAAGGCAGGATAGAGAAGGAAATGAAAACAGTTAAGGTGTAGCATTATTGTTTAAATGATCAATTATATTTGTGAGGATGAATAATATCATGAATGAAGACACATGATTTGAGCTCAGAAACAAAGGATGGGCAGCTACACTGCCAGGTTTGTACTATTGATGGGAACATGGTGGGAGAGACTTAGAAAAACAAAGATGTAGGCAAATTTCTGAGAGCAAAAACAATAGGATAATAATTGTTATGATTTCAACCATACAAATATTAACTGGGATACAAACAGTGTAAAAGGCACAGAGGGCATAAACTTATTGAACTACATTCATGAGGAACATTTTTAGCTAGCACATAACAAGCTCAATGAGAGAGGGCACAATTCTAGATCTAGACTTAGGAAATACAGCTGGGCATGTGGATAAAATGGAGCACTGGGTGATCATTTTAGAGATAGTGATCATAATTTAGATAGATGCAGAACCATTATAGAAAAACACAAAGACAGGACATGAAAGAAAAAGTTCTAAATTATGGAAGGCAAAGTTGACAAAGCTGATCCAGGAAAAGTGGACTGGATACAGTTACTTGAAGGAAAGTTGATGTTAAGTCAATAGGAGGCACAGTGTAGATGCAAGGAAAAGGTCTGGCACTGACAAATCCAGGGCCCTTGGTTATCCAGATGCAATCAAGGTAAGATAAAACAGAAAAATACAGTTTATGACAACCTCCAAAAATTGAAAATTTATGAAGAGTACAGGAATACAAGAAGTACAGGGGTGAGTGAAAGAAGATATTAGTAAATTGACAAGAAGTTACTAACAAAATTGGCTGCTAAAATCAAGGAAAAGCCAACTATGTTTTGTCTAAGAGACATGAAACACTACAACCTGCAAAGTTATAGACCAAATATTGGTAAATGGGGTTAGAATGAATGGCTAGTTTATTCAGCTGCCATAGATACAATGGGATGAATGGGATGAATACAATGGTCTGAAGATCCTCTTTCTGTGTTGTTACCGTCCTTTGTTTCTACGGTTAGCTGGAGTCAGTGTTTGGAGATACTGGGCAAGGTAACATCTTTAAAGGAATAAAGAATTTGCATGTAACACCTTTCATGACCATGGGATGTCCCATAGCATTTTACAGAATTTAAGTACGTTTGAAATGTGTAATGGTGTAACGAAGGAATGCTCAAAGTGGTAGACATTTTTGTGGTGCATTTATTGAATTTGTATTGGGATAATACAATGCTTTTTGAAACTTTGTTACTGGTGTCAAAATTCAGGAATCTGATTTTTTTTTTCTTTTGCAACTCATGAGCAATGCAGAAGGACTTTGAGAAATGATTCTGGACACTGAACACTGATGCCCATGATTAATCTGGGTGGGGGTGGAGCAATGTAATTAACCTGCTTTTTTGGGGAAGTATAAATATGTCACTGCATAGAAAAAGAACAATACAGTCATCTGTTTCCTTTTACACTGTGCCAACATTGCATTGTAAAACACTCAGACCTGCTGTTACTTTCCGAGTGTAAAGTTTGCTCATTTTCACAAATTAGAGTTAGAATATCAATGTTGCGGTAATGTGCCAAATTATGGGCAGTTCTCTGCTGAGATCAGTGAATGTGAAACTGATTCGAGAAATTGTAACTAAATACCAAAACTGCAATGCAGGAAGCATACAAATGCAATGTATGGTAAAAAAAAAATGACTAATTATGTTTTGTCACATTAATGACGTCTAAAGATTAAGCAAATCACAACAATTTGCATTTTCTGACAATGTAATTTGAAACTGATGTTCTATGCTTCATTTATGCTAGGATATCACAAAATTAAGTTTCTTAATGATATGAAAGATTTATAAAGTAAGCATTTCTGCTTGACAATCTAAAATTCATGGTGCCTGAATAATAACTATAACATACGGATAGTTTAGCAGCAGCAAAGTAGGTGTTTCCAATTTCAGGTCCATTTTATCTTTGCTCAAAGCCATTATACCATGTGAGAAAATCATATGTGTATTCATGAAAATGTTAAAACCTTCCTAAAGCCTGCCCTTCTTCCCTCAATGCTAAAATTTTTAATCCTTTCTGATCAGAAAATATCAGAATGTTCTTGAAAGATTATAGGAACACTCTGTTCTGCTGAAAAACAAGGAAAATGACCACACTTCTACAAGCTATCAACTTTTTTCTACTCTGTAAGAAGATTTTCAATTAGTGACTCGAGACTAAAAACTGCTCCCAAAATGCTTTTTAGGACATTACTGTGAACGACAAATATTTTGGAGGAATTCTCATCTGGCTACTTATCCTCAATAATGCTGTTTCCATTCTGGAAATGTATGACTCTTCATCTGCACAATAGGGTTATTTACTGAAGTATTGGGAAACTAAATAGGGCAATAGTTAGTTGGTTTAGGTTAGTAATTAAACTCCTAAATTTACACAGAGGAGAGACGGTTTTGGTCTTTGTCACCATTTTCCTGTATAATGAAACCTGGGGAGCAAGACCCACAAGATCTGATAATCAGGCAGTGGAAATGCAAATACAAGAAATTAAGAAAAAGACTGCTGTTAAGCATTGAACTGAAAAATACATTCCTCAAGAATGCTGGTTCAACTAGTTTGGTAAACATCATTGAAAGAGTAATGTAAAAAAAACTTAGCTATAGGTCAGACAGAAAATTGATAAAATGTGGACAAGATGTTTTTTAAAAGGAGGACAGGTCATTATGACCAGACAAGGATCTTCTGCCATCAATATTATGCATAATTATCGTATGTTCTCAAGTAATATTTGACCCCATGTCAGAGATCAACCCCCAATTTTTGGTCCAAACATCCTTCATTTTTTAGATATTTGTACTAGTTAGGGAGATGGATTGGTGAACACAATCTAATAATCTTTATTACAATTTTTCCATTCTTATTTAAACGTCACAGACACCAAAATAGCCTGGGATAGTCAATGCCTGCTGAAATCAGGACCACGGTCAGCAACCAACGTCAGTTATCAGCAATTCGAAAGACTTGGTGTGAATTTCAATCCCCTCAAAAATAACTCGATCCCCTACACTTTGCCTAAAAAATTGGTCTCAAATACTTGACTTTTACATGAGTACATACAATCTTTAGAACTTATAGCACAGAAACTGGCCGCTAGTGGCAGTTAGTTCATGGCAGAATTTATGCTCCAAATGCAGCTTCTCCCACTGTACAAATCCAATATCTATGCATTACAGCAAATTTCACCTCAAGAAAAGACAGAATTTCATGGGAGGATAATGGCAGTTGTGCAGACATGAACCAAATTCCCTGTAATTCTGCTTTTAAATGAATAATGCTGGCAGAGTATGATGAGCTTCTACACTTACTAAAGGACGTATGTTCTTATGCTCCTATATTGCCTACCAGCTTCAATAACATGGCAACTCTTGGAAGTATCCACAACTTATTAGGTTCTGATAAATGGAACTGAAAACATGCAAATGTCCTCTGGAGTAGGCAGCAGTTCTAGGGCTAGATTTAGACTCAGATGTGATATGCCTGACACAACAGATAGCCTAACTACACTCGTTCTCCAGGCTCATAAATGATCAATAGCTGCTATAATGAGTCATTAGAGAGCAAATATTGTCCACAGAACTGTATCTCAGCAAGAAGTCAACATCTTTGGAAGTAAATCAGAAGAGAGATGGAAACTGGCAAGGGATGAAACTGATTTCTGTACTCAACAACATTAGTAAATATATATTCTGAAATAATCATTTATTACATCAGCAAAATAGAAAATGTCTGAGTTTCAACAAGAATCCTACAACAAAATGGCTTAAGATGATTCAATATGTCATCTATAAAACAAGCTCATAGAATATGCCTCACTGTCTAAGGAATCTTAAAAATTCTAACTCTAAAAGAACAAGATCTCTGATCAATGATGCTAAGTGTTTCACATTTGAGGAACATGAGTTTCCTTTTGATCTGTTCATCATGAACAATTAATGGATAGTGGTAGGAGAACTAGTTAAAATGGATCAAAATCAATGAACAAAATATAAGGATACCACTGTACACTGTGAACAATGCAGCAAGGATGTCTTTTTCTGAAAATAGACGTATAATTTTGGGTAATTACTCAATTTAGAAAGGAACAGTGTTGAAGAAAAAGGGCCAAAAATCCTTGGCTATGTTCCATCAGTATAAGTGCAGCTCAGTGGGTGCTGGTGACCTCTGCTTTGACCTAGTCTGTGTTTCCAGGGTCAGGTTGGGGTCACTTAAATTGAATACTGCCAGCAGGGGCCCAGGGACTTTGTAAGAAGGTCACAGTTGGCTGGTGAATGAGATAAATTGTGTGCACTCATTTCTGCTTAGAAAATTTAAAGCAAACAAAGTGTACACGTTACTAATAAAATGCAATTAATTGAATCTATAAGCAAAAAATACTTGTACTGTATGTGTCATCAAGTAAAGGCAGATGGAAAACATTGCAACTTTCAAGTCAGGGATTAATACCGTAACATAGATTGAATGAATGTATTTTAGTCCCATATTTCTCCAATAATATAAAAAATGAGATATCAGATAGTTACCAGCAGTATTTAAATGCTTGCCTCCACATCCTGTTTGGTAGAGTATAAGCATGGATCTGGATTAAAAGACATTGAGAAGGTTTTGTCTGAAGTTATTTTTCAAAGCATTAATGCTTTATGATTATCCCTATGTTAAAATGATACAACAATCATATCTAGGTGCATAGTCAATTGCGAAAACTCTGCACATGAAACCTTCATTTTCAACATGTGACTATGCTGGGCATTGAAGTAAAGCTCAATATAATTAAATGTCAGATAAATTCTAAGTCATGAATCTCTCAGAAATAAACTGCCAAGTAAGCAACTGCTGTAATTTATAATCCTATTGGAATTTACTATCAGTTTATTATAGGGACTACCACAAGCAAAAATTGTAACATTGAAAAGTCAATGCATATTTAAGCATTAAATAATTGTAATTTTTGATAAAATGACATGGAAAAGGACAAATCATCTCCTATACATTTGTGATTTAGGCTATACACTTGGCATATGTATCTGAACATTCCAGGGAAATACAGGGCCGCATTATCATAGGGGTTCCTTTCTATGTTTAATTTAAAATTGTGTGAAGATTTCCAAGTTCAACAAACTTGGAGTGAAATGTGCTAATATTAAGTTTTTAGCAAGTCTAATTCTGAACTGCCCGCTTTACATTGTCTCAGTGTCATATCAGGCAAAAGAAGTTCCAAGAAAACCACCGCTTCAGGTAATACTTGTTCTTATTTCAATGTCCTTACCAAGAAGAAAAAGCACATATTTCACATTGAAAAGCATGTCTCACTTTTTTTTAAAAATTCTGTTTATAATACTTTTCAGTGCATGATGTTTGGTGACAGACTCGCAGTATCTTCTGTCTAGGTTAGGTTCTGAGTGGAGTAGCACATCAGTCACAATGATACTTGAGATTGCCCAAACAAACCTACCAAAGGACCGCAGCAAAGTACCATCAGGATGAATGAAATCTCAGGATTCAAGCATGAACCGCTGTTATTGTTCGCGATAACAATCTATAGACCGACAGTTGCTACATTTCACTGATTAGACAAAGCTATATTCAATTTTTGGATAATTGGAAATGTGTTAAATAAAAACAGAATTAACTGCAGATGCCATAAATCAGAAACAAAAACAGAAATTGCTGGAAAAACTCAGCAGGCCTGGCAACATTTGTGGAGAGATATCAGAGTTAATGTTTTGGGACCAGTAACTCTTCCTCAGAACACACAATGTTGACCCATTGTTATTATTTAGAGTTAGCAATAGAGGCAATTAGATTTTGTTTAGAAACTCGTACCACTCTACATGATCCATTTAATTGCTTAAATAAGTATTTTGCTTTGCATTACTGATCGTGAAGATTAAGGAACTGTTCAATCAATGTAGAGGAGATGGGGATGGGGTGGGTGGATTTTTTTTATCAGGCCTTTTTATCAGATTTGAAGGCTGCGGGTGTCTTGAGAAGTAAGGAAACTCAGAAAAAAATTACACTCAACATGGATGGTAACATGTTCTTGCTTCTTCCTGATCTTCTAGAGAAGGCTTCTGTCCCTGATGACAACTCACCTGGAATCAGAAGTAAGCCACCTGAGGTTGTTACGGAAACAATGTTATGGCATTTTCCATGAGCAGTGAAATGCTGCCATCTGCCCCTGGAGTCCTTACAGTTTCTACAGCTCACCAATTCACAGGAGGTATGAGCACCACAAGAGATAAGAACATGATGAAAAGAACATGTTATCTGTACTTTAATGGTGCAAATTAGCAGGCCTGAGGTTGTCTACAGGGAAAAAGGCTTGTGAATGCATGATAATTTTCTGGAAACTGGTGACATGGATGGTCAGGTGAAGAAGAAGTGATTGCTGTTTCCTCCTGTCTGTCATACTTCTACTTCACCTTGCCCTCACTCGTTCTGTTGACTTTACCATCACACTCACTACAGACACAGTGAAGGCTTCCAGCTGCATTTGAAATCTCATGCACTGAAAAGTACTCCTTTCTCCTGAACCAGCACACTCTCCTGTGAGCCTGGAGGTGCCCTCTTGGTCAGAAACCTCCCAGAGGATTGTGCCACTGTTGTAGTGATTTGTTTTCAACTCAAAAATTATCCCATCATCCAGAAAAAAAGCAAACTACAGTGGGAAAATTCATCCTGATGTTTCTACTTCTCCCAGTCTAAAACTAGGTCAGACATATAAAATGATAAATATTAATTTGATTAAGAATTCTGGAGGAGATTCCTTTTACCCAGAGACTGGTCAGATTGTGGAAACTGTTACCACATTTAGTGACTGAGATAAGTAACACAGGTACTAATATGGGAAAACTAGTATGAATAACATGAGGGGAAAAGGAATAAAAGGACATGCTGATAGTATTGAATGAAGAAAGAAGATGGGAGATTCATGCAGAAAATAAATACCTTTTCTTTGCCAAAATATATTTGATTTATATAAACTATAGATTTACATTAAATACATTTCAAATGGAAAGTGCATCAAAATTCAACATTTTTCCATCCAGCATGTTGCATTCTGAAATGCCTCAATATTATACCTGACTAGAATATGCATTAATAATATTGAGAGTAACAATAGCAAAAATCTATTGGTCAAATGGTCAATTGTAATTTCTATGTATTGTGCAAGATTTTTTGGGCTGGTATGTAGACTATTTTGAAGGCTCCATTTTGAGTCATGCTACCTAAACCAATTACACTCAGACATGTTGGATAGCCATCATGGAGATTAAATGCTATGAATCAGAGAGATATCTAAAGGTTTGATGCATGTTTTGTAATAGCTGTAGTGTATTTTGAAATTAGTTGTATCTCATCAACTGATTTGCATTCTTGTTAATATGCTTTGACATCTGCAGCATCCTATACCCTGTTATACCCGGAGGAACATTCATATTTGAAAGGAGCTCACTGTTATTCAGCCAAGAAAATTAGCTATGAACAGTCACTTCTGGCCTTTGGGGAGAATATAAATTTTGTTGTAACTGCATGGTCTTTCTCAACATCAAACATTTCACAATTACATTATAGTTTCAGTCAAATTTTCCTCAAGGTGAAATGTCCTTCTGGTAAGATAAATAGCTAAGGGTGGCCCAAAGATATATATCCATTGAACCGTAGTGCACTTTACAGGAGGGAAGGTTTTTTTTGTCCTGCAAGTAGTATGGTTAACAGCTTCTACCCATCAAATTCTTTCTTGAAAAACAATAAACTCTTTCAAATACCACATATTACCATACAATTTCCCATGCAAAATAAAAAAATGAAACTGCATTTAATTTGTTGTATCTTGTTTAAACTATTCGGATTCTGAGTCCTGTTCTACTCTCATGCATGTACTGGCAACATGGCATCTGGAGGCAACATTTCTTTCAATAACTGAATGACACCAAGGCCATTTCTAGTCAATTTTTTTTTGATATATTTTATAACTTAGAAAGCTTGTTGGTGTGTGGTTCCATAGGCCATTTCTCAATGAGAGATTCAACAGTAAATAAAGAAAACATACTCTGCTCAACCTTGAAGGGTATCACATCCAAGTATAATTCCAATCACTTCCTCGAGACAATTTCAGCCCCTCGCTACGTATACAAGTATATGTTCATAGCTTGGCAATCAAAAATAACCCACAGTGCTGATGTGAGTAAACCGTACAGATGAAATGCTTCTGTTGTGGGTAAATCACTTAATTTGGATGCTTAATAAGAAATCTCACAGACATTCAAGTACTGAAACAATGCTTTAAACTTTATTGCACATAGCAACCAAAATAAGCCCCCTCAAGGAAACAAGGTAAGCTTTCCTCTCACCTCAAGCCACACCCCCATCTCCTATCTGCTGGCATCATCCCGCCCCCTTGACCTGTCCGTCCTCCCTGGACTGACCTATCTCCTCCCTACCCCCCTACCTACACTCACCTTTACTGGCTCCATCCCCGCCTCTTCGACTTGTCTGCCTCCTCTCCACCTATCCTCTCCTCTATCCATCCTCTATCCGCCTCCCCCTCTCTCCCTATTTATTTCAGAACCCTCTTCCCCTCCCCCATTTCTGATGAAGGGTTTAGGCCCGAAACGTCAAGTTTTCCTGCTCCTATGATGCTGCTTGACCTGCTGTGTTCATCCAGCCCCATGCTTGTTATCTCAGCCTCCCAACTCAACTTGGCTATTACCCAATTAATGGTGGAACTTGACCATGATTCCACCGACAGTGTTTGTCTCTGGAAGTGTCCAAGGTTTGATCCTTGTGCGGAGTTGTCCTGCAAGTCTGCATCTTGCCTTCTTATCAGAAGTAGCATCCTTGTTCCTTGTTACAGTTGACCTTGACTGTCTGTTCAATGATTCAGCTTTCCAACGATTAACTCCTTAAATTCTTCTGCAGGGCAATCAGTTGTCCTTGTGGCAATAAATCAGTCAGTTAGCAAGCAGGCTTCAAAGCAGTTTTGTTCATGTAACATTGACTTCTTCTTTTCCCAGATATGGCTAATTGCTTTCAATTCCTGCAAAAATTTGTTATAAGTTTATTCTAGACAGCGTTATTGCTGCTTCTTTCCTTCTGTATCTTTATTGATTCTTTCAATTGAACAGTTGTTAAATGAACAGTTATTAAAGTTCTGAAATCTATAATATCACACTCTTTTTTACAAGACTGACAAGTTAACTCAATGATGTCCTTTCCCTGAAGCCTTCTTAATTGCTACTTGATGATTTTTTGATGCCAAAGCTTTTCAGGGCATTTGGAGATCTACAATGAGAGAAAGAGAAAAACAGGTGCCTACAGGGAGCAAGGATTCAATCTTTTCTAGAAAATGTTGCAGCAAAATTTCACTTCTTTTTTCATTTCTTCATAGTGTCAAAATCTGTGAAGCTTTATAAAGTACACCCATGGACTGCTAGAATAGATGATAGAGAGTGAAACATGATAAATGTAACGTCTGAAACTAGATCTCTGCAGAAAAACACAAAACTCAAGATGAATGAGCTGTTCATGTGTTAAGTAGGAATATGAGTTAGAGTTGTGCAACACAGGCTGCAGAAAATAAGATGTTTAAAAATTATAACTAAAACTTCAAACTTTAGGTATGTTCATCATTGAAGTATTGAGCGAGCAGTTTGCATTTACACAGCAAGTGGCAAAGATGAATGGATCGAGAATTGCTGCCACTTTCCTCAGCCAGCTTTCTGGAATAAATCTATGATAAGCAGAAGCAAAATAGCAACAGATAGATGATCTCTGTCATAAGGGATGACACCTCCTTTATGGTACATGGCCTTCTTGTCGATTTCTATGTGTCCTGAAATAAACTGTGCCCAATCATCTCTAGGTAGGCACACGCTGATCATACAATTGTAAGAAACGTAGAAAAATATTGAATTTTAGTCAGGAACCTGACTAGGACATCAAATGCAGGAGATGACTCAACACTTTGTGCCAGGAATAGTCACCCAACTGCAATTTTTCCTTGACTGACCAATTAAAAGCCCAATAATACGCTCATGTTCAATTAAGGGTGACAGTTCAGCTTCCAAAGCTGTAGTGCCAATATGGGGCTTTTCAGCACAGATGGAACTTAAAAGTACTGATACAGTAAGATAGAGAATGAGGTGCCGGCATACAGAGGTGTCTTCACAGCAACTTTACACAATCAGTAATAAATAACATCCACGACAGCTAGGCCACCATTGTGGAGGGAAAGCCACCTTGACATCATCATAGCAAACAAGCTCATAGTCTGGCCAAACAAAATTACAAAGTACAAAATACACTTCTACTATATGTGTATGTCACTTTTTGCATACAGACCTGATTTGAAAAGAAAGAAATTTGTAGGTATTTAGCATTCATTACCAGTAGACTACTTTAATGTTCAATACTAGCATTGGTGCTTTTTAAAAGGTGCTTTTTAATGGAGTTGTCTTCATGAATGCATACTGTCATAAATAAAATTCCAGAAAGCCCTTTACTTCAAACATGTTTGCTTATGATAACTATGCCAACATCCCTTTCAATATGGCACTTATCTGTTGCTTTCAGAGAAACAGTCACCCCAGGCTAAACTAGCACCTGACTTAAATGAGAGAGAGCCTGTGGACCAATTTAGCCATGGTCCTTTTCTCTAACAAGGCCACTACAAAATTTGAATGGTGACCAGTGATGTGCCACAAGGGTCCGTGCTGGGTCAACTGCTTTTCATCTTTTATATAAATGATTTGCATGTGAACATAGAAGGTATGATTAGTGAGTTTGCAGATGGCGCTTAAGTTGGAGACGTAGTGGACAGCGAAGAAGGTTACCTGAGGGTACAACGGGATCTTGAACACATGAGCCAATGGGCTGAGGAGTGGCAGCTGGAGTTTAATTTAGATAAATGTGAGGTACTGCATTTTGGATAGGCAAATCAGGGCAGGACTTATACACTTAATGTAAGGTCCCGGGGGTGTTGTTGAACAAAGAGACCATGGACCACAGACTATTAGTTCCTTCAAAGTGGAGTCCCGGAATTCTGGGTGGTGAAGAAGGCATTTGCTATGCTTGCCTTTATTAGTCAGTGCATTGTGTATAGGAGTTCAGAGGCCATGTTGCGGCTGTACAGGACATTTATTAGGACACTTTTGGAATACAGTGCGCAATTCTGGTCGCCCTGCTATAGGAAGGATGTTGTTAAACTTGAAAAGGTTGAGAAAAGGTTTACAAGGATGTTGCCAAGGTTGGACGATTTGAGCTATTGGAAGAGGTTGAACAGCTGGGGCTATTTTCCCCGGACAGTCAGGGGCTAAAGGGTGACCTTGTAGGCATTTATAAAATCATGAGGGGCATGGATAGGGTGAATAGCCAAGGTCGTTTTCCCAGGGTAGGGGAGCCCAAAACTGGAGGGCATGAGTTAAAGGTGGTGAGGGGTAAGATTTAAAAGGGACCTGAGATGAAACATTTTCATGCAGGGGGTGGTACAATGAGCTGCCTGAAGAAGTGGTGGAGGCTGGTACAATTACAATGTTTAAAAGGCATGGAAAGCATGGACAAGTTGGACCAAAGGGTCTGTTTTGATGCTGTGCAGCTCTATGATTCTATGACTCTAAATAGGCAGCTCCATGATGGACACACCAGCAGCAACTCTGATGATATAGACATGTGGAGGGATGGCCACTTACAAGAAAAGAGGCACAGCATCTTGGGTGAGGAGAGGAGCACCCACGGACCCAGAAACACAGGTTGTCAAGAGGGGCCTGGTGAAGCCCAACCTGCAGCCATTGGGGACCAAGGAGTACCTACTTCACCATAGCTCTGGGCACCCAGGAGCAGCAATGCTGAAAATCGGGAGCAGAGCACAACAGTCTCTTTGTCAGACTCAGAACTGAACTTTCCTGGCTTCGTTCTCGCCCTGATGACACTGGATCAGTGCGATGCCCCCCAGAGAGGAACAGGACAGATCCTTAGTGCAGAGATCACCCACATCACAGGGATGTTGGGAGTGCCCCAATGACAAGACTGCAGGTGAACGGACATTGGGTCTACAGGTCTACAACTTCTCAAAATGGGTTTTGCGATTGCAGTATTAAAGTGTGTAGCGTTAAAGCTACCACATGATGTGTTTCAACATTGGCTTACCTAGCCAATGTGAAACCAACCTTCTGTTTATGTAAGAGTGTGGGATATGGCACCTCAGCAGCTACTGGAAATGGTTGAGCTTGTGGGCCTACAGGCCTTCAATTTGGTCAGGGGAAGCGATAGCCACTTCTCCGGCCTGGAAGGAGGCAACTTCACTATCTCTGAGGTTAAGGAGGTGGGTAGGTGGGCACCTCCTCATTGGAGGCCATTATGTAGAGCAATGCCCCGGTGGTACAGATCAAGCAGCTGGCTATCCTTCAGGAACTCCCAGTGCTGCTGCCAAAGTCCAGGCCGGTCTTTCTAGCTGAAGGCTTCAACTGTATCATCGATGCAGACGAATGATCTGGAGGGACTGACAGCAAACAAGACTCTGTCCAGATTCCTGATGGAAATGGTTAAAGTTTCCAAGCTGCAGGACATCTTCAGCACCCCTGCAGAAGGAGCACAGTGCAGGTACACCCGGTCATGGCCAGATGGGACTATCCGCTCAAACATAGATTTCCTGTTTGTGTCCTGCAGGTCCACCAACATCAAGCCAATGTTCTTCTCTGACCACTGCCTCTTGCTGGCTGACTGTCACCTACAGGACGACCAGCGGGTAGGCAAGAGAATGTGGAAGCTGAACATGAAACTGTTGACCACAGAAAATATTGAGGAGCTCAAAAGGGATTACAAAGGTTGGACAACCGGGAAGCCCCTCTTTGAGTCTCCAACAGATTGGTGAGAAACAGTCAAGATGAACATCAAGATGTTCTTTATCCTCAGAGGTGTTCAGAAGGCGAGAGAGAGAGAGATGGGGAAAACTGTCCAATCTCCTGAAAAGCATGTAGAACCTAGTCCTACTGCAGACAATGGGGGGTCAGTGTCACAGAGGATCTCCAGAAGGTGGGGAGCCATCATATCTCACTCTTTGCCTTGGAGGTCTCCAAGATAATCTTCCAATCAAGGGTCCACACTGTGGAGCAGGATGAGACGTGCTTGTGTTTCTTCTTCCAGAAGGTGTACAAGGAGAGCTCTGTGCTCAGCAGCCTGAAGGAAGAAGATGACTGAGCAAGAACATCCCAGTCTGACATCCCGATGATGACCAAATCCTTTTATGCCAGACTGTATGAAACGAAGCCCACAGACAGCGTGGCCTCCCAGTTGTTCTTATCCTCCATCACGGAGGTCTTAGACGACAGCACAGAGGTGAGGCTGGACCAGCCGTTATCTCTGGATGAATTAACTAAGTCCCTCAAGTCCTCAGTTAAGAATAAAACTTCCGGAAGCAGCAGCTTACTGGTCAAATTGTATTCAGCTCTTTGCGAAGTGATTGGCCATGACCTGCTGGAGGTTTATGACAGTATGCTTCTGATTGGGAGCATGTGCAAATCCAAGGGGAAAGGTATTATGTGTTTTAAGGTTATGCTTACCTACAGAACTGTATATACTATTGAGACGATGATTGAGATCCCTTTTACTTCTTTCTGTCTCTGTATAACTTGTAGGCTTTTCTGCTACTATCAAATCTTTCTCACCATTTTTAAAGTTTATTCATGGGATGATGGGATTTATTGCCCTCCTTCATTGTCTTTGAAAAGTCGGTGGTGAGCTGCCTTCCAGAACTGCTGCAGTCCTTTGCTTGCAGGTACATGTTAAGAAGGGAGTTCCTCGTGCAGCAGAGAGAGATTTTAAAGACTTCACAGTTGTATCTTCAAAGTTAAAAAAAAAGTTTTTCACATGTTTAAGTTGGAAACATCAATTTCAGCCTGAATCCAACTGTGTACCCAAACTACTAACTGGAATATTTTACATTTATTTTTAAATGAACTTCATTTAGGCAACTTGTCCTTCAACACTGATCTGTATTGTCTGGATTTCCAGAGAGGGTGCGGTTATGACCCAGTTATGAGAATGCTGGTAAGCCAGATATTGGTATCAGACAGGAGGTGGCATAATAAACTATAATCTTTCCAAGAATATTATGCATGGAAGAGCCAAGGATGACAAAATAAGCAGTAGGACTTCAGAATTAAATTGAAATGCCAGAAGAATCTTTGCTGTAAAACTTTAAATATAGGAACGTAAGAACAGGAGTCGACCATCCAGCCCCTCAAGACTTCTACCATGCAATAAGATCATGGCTGATCTGTGGGCTAACTCCATATGGTTGGCCCATATCCCTTAAAACCTTTGTTATTAAAAATGTATCCATCTCAGACTTAAAATGAACAAGAGGTCTAGCATCAACTGCCTTTTATGGAAAAGTGTTCTAAACCTCTACCACATTTAAAATTGCTTCTTAACATCTCTCTGGAACAGTCTGATCTTAGAATTTAGACTGTGCCCCTTAGTGCTAGAAGTTCCAACTCATGGAAAAAGTTGATCTACCCTGTCTTTTCCTGTTAACATCTTGAAGACTTAGATAACACCATACCTTAGCCTTCTAACTTCTAGAGAAAACCGGCTTAACTTGTATTGACTCTACTCATAACTTAACCCCTGAAGTCCAGGTATCATTCTTGAAAACCAATGCTGTCCTCCCTCCCAGGCCAATATCTCCTTCCTAAGGTGTGATGCCCAGTTCTGCTGACAGTACACAAAGTAGGGTCTAACCAGGGTTTTGTGTAGCTGCAGCATAACTTCTATGCCTTTGTATTCCATTCCTCTGAATGTTAAGTCTAGCATTCCAGTAGCTTTCTTGATAACTTTCTTCATTTATTTGTGACATTTTAAAGATCTATATACCTGAACCCCCAAGTCACTTTCGGCATCCACGGCGTTTAATTTCATACCATCTAGAAAGTACGCTGATGTTTCCTTTTTCAGTCCAAAATGGATAACCTCTCATTTACATTGAAATATAACCAACACAATCAACAACGACTGAATAAATTCGCTGAACAAGAAACAATGATTCTAAACAGTTCAGCTTTCTACCTCAAACACAGCCAAGCAGACTTCACCAAGCCTAATTTTACTTTTACGATGCTTATCACTCTGATAGGCTTTCAGACAAACAGTCATACTTTAGAAGGCAGTTCCTTTATAGTTTAATTGCACAAGTTGAAGCTTGAGTGTATAGTAGCCCCACCATTACAACCTCATAGACCCAGTATTATTGTCGTTGATCTTCACATCTCGACTCACCAAACACACAGACCTTCCCTTGGCACCGATTTTGTAGCTAGACTTCTAGACTTCTTCACAGAATTACTTGATTCTAACTAACTCTCAAGAACTATCTTTTTCTTCCTCTACTCAAACAGAACTGATTTAATTGTCTAAACAAAACATGTTGTACTTTTTCAGCCTCCTCCAGTTTCAGCCTTTATTTTTCAAAATATACTTTAATAGGCAGATAAAGATAAAACCAGCTTTTGTTCAGTTCACAACTCCACCCTCAAGCAATTATCTCCATAGCAACCTTATGGCTTTCTTGTAAAAAGAAGCTTCTGAGCTGGGTCACAAGTTCAAGCTTTTTTTTTATTCATTAGTGGGAAGTGAGCGTCACTGTCTTTTACTGCATTTTTATTGACCGTCCCTAGTTGCCCTTGAGAAGATGGTCGTATACTACATTCTTAATCCACTGCAGTCGATGTGTTGTGGGTGGTTGCACAATGCCGGCAATCCCATGACTTTGACCTAGGAACAGTGAAGGAACAGCGATATGTTTCCAAGTTAGAATGGTGAGTGGCTTGGAGGGGAACTTGCAGGTGGTAGTGTTTTTTATTCATTCACAGGGCATCGCTGGCTAGGCAGCATTTATTGCTCATCCTTAATTGCCCAGAGGGCAGTTAAGAGTCAACCACATTGCTGTGGGTCTGGAGTCACATATAGGCCAGACCAGATAAGGATGGCAGTTTCTTTCCCTCAAGGGCTTAGTGAACCAGATGGGTTTTTCTGACAATCGACAATAGATTCATGCTCATCATTAGATTCCTAATTCCAGATATTTATTGAATTCAAATTCCACCATCTGCCATAGCGGGATTCGAACCCGGGTCCCTAGAACATTATCTGGGTCTCTGGGTTAACAGTCTAGTGATAATAGCACTAATCCATTACCTCCCTCTAAGATCTGCTGCCCTTATTATTCTAGTTGGAGGCGGTTGTAGGTTTGGAAGGTGCTGTCTGAGGATCTTTGGTGAATTTCTGCAGTGTGTCTTATACATAGTACACACTGCTACTACTGAGCATTGGTGGTGGAGGGAGTGGATGTTTGTGGATGTGGTACCTATCAAATGGGTTGTTTTGACCTGGCTGGTGTCAAGCTTCTTGAGTGTTGCTGGAGCTGCACCCCACCAGGCAAGTGGGGGTTATTCCATCATACTCCTGACTTGTGTCTTGTAAGTTGGTGGACAGGCTCTGGGGAGTCAGGAGGTGAGTTACTTGTCACAATATTCCTAGCCTCTGACCTCCTCTTGTAGCCAGAGATAGTAGGAACTGCAGATGCTGGAGAATCTGAGACAACAAGGTAGAGAGCTGGATGAACACAGCAGGCCAAGCAGCATCAGAGGAGCCGGAAGACTGACGTTTCAGGCCTAGACCCTTCTTCAGGAAAAAAAAAGGATCTAGGCCCGAAATGTCAGCCTTCCTGCTCCTCTGATGCTGCTTGACCTGCTGTGTTCATCCAGCTCCACACTTTGTTATCTCCTCTTGTAGCCAGTGTGTTTATGTGGCCAGTCCAGTTTCTGATCAATGGTAACTCCAAGGATGTTGGTAGTGGGGGATTCAGTGATGGTAACACAACGGAATGTCAAAAGGTGGTGGTTAAATTGTCACTTGTTGGTGATGGCCATTGTCTATTATTTTGGTGGCGCAACGGTTACTTGCCACTTGTCAGCCCAAGCCTGGATATTGTCCAGTTCTTGTTGCATTTGAACATGGACTGCTTCAGTATCTGAGGAGTTGCAAAATTGTGCTGAGCACTGGGGTGTTCACTGATGATTGCACAATTCTGAACTTATGTTGGAGGGAAAGTCATTGATAAAGCAGCTGATAAAGCCTAACCAATGGTTAGGCGAAGGCCATTACTCTGAGTATCTCCTGCAGAGATGTCCTGAAGATGAGGTGACTGACCTCCACAGCTACAACCATCTTCCTGTGTGCCAGGTATGACTCCAACCAGTGGAGAGTTTGCCTCGATACCCATTGATTCCAGTTTTGCTAGGCTTCCTTGATACAATACTTGGTCAAATGCAACCATGTTAAAGGCTGTCACTCTCACCTCACCTCTGGAATTCAGCTCTTTTATCCATGTTTGAATCAAGGCAGTAAAAAGGTCAGGAACTAAGTGGTCCTGGCAGAACCCAAACTGGGCATCATTGAGCAGGTCATTGCTGACCTGTCCTGCTTTTTGTGTACAGTATATAGGACATACCTGGATGATTTACCACATTTGTTGAATAGATGCCAGTGTTGTAATTGTACTGGAAGAGGTTGACTAGGGGAGCAGCAAGTTCTGGAGCACAAATTTTCAGTACTATTGTCAGAACGTTGTCAGGGCCCGTAGCCTTTGCAATATCCAGTGTCTCCAACTATTTCTTTATATTATGTGAACTGAATTGAATTGTCTGGTATCTGTGATGCTGGGGACTACAGGAGGAGGCCATGATGGATCATCCATTCAGCACTTCTTGTTGAAGATTGCAGCGAATGCTTCAGGCTCATCTTTTGCACTGATGTGCTGAACTCTTCCATCATTGTGAAGTTGTGAGCTAATAGTTGTGGGCTCACTTAGCTCTGTGTATCACTTTAGGTGTGTTTGGTGCTACCCCTGGCATACTCTCCTGCACTCTCTATTGAACAAGTGTCGATCCCATGACTTGCTGGTAAAGCATGAGTGGGGAATTTGCCAGGCCATGTGGTTACGGATTGTGCTGGAATACAATTCTGCTGCTGTTGATGGTCCACAGTCCCTCATGGATGCCCAGACATGAGTTATTAGATCTGTTCGAAGTCTGCCCCATTTAGCACGGTGATAATGCCACACAACATGATGGAGGTTATTCTTAAGGTGAAGGTGGGACCTCCTGACAACAAGGACTGTGTGATGGTCGCTCTTACCAATACTGTCATGGAAAGATGTATCTGCAGCCAGCAAATTGGAAAGGATAAGATCAAGTATGTTTTTCCCTCTTGTTGGTTTTCTCACCACTGGTCGCAGACTCAGTCTAGCAGCTATGTCCTTTAGGACCTGACCAGCTCAATCAGTCATGCTGAGGCTGAGCCACTCTTGATAGTGGACAATGAAATTCCTAACCCAGAGGACATTTTGTACCCTTGTCACCCTCAGTGCTTCCTTCAAGCATTGTTCAACATGGAATAGTGCTGATTCATCAGCTGAGGGAAGATAGCACATGATAATCAGCAGGAGGTTTCCTTGCTCATGTTTAACCTGAAACCATGAAACTTCATGGGGTCCAGAGTCAGTGTTGAGGACTCCCAGGGCAACTCCATCTTGACTGTATACCACCGTGCCGCCACTTCTGCTGGGTCTGTCCTGCGGGTGGGACAGGACATATCCTGGGATGGTGATGGTGGTGTCTAGCATTATGTCTGTAAGATATAATTCCATGGGTGTGACTATGTCAGGCTGTTGTTTGACTATTCTGTGAGATAACTTTCCCTGTTTTGGCACCTGTCCCCAAGTATTAGTACAGAAGATTTTGCAGGGTCAACAAGGCTGTTACTACTGTTATCTTATCCGGGGCCTAGGTTGATGCCAGCTAGAATCTCTGGTTTCATTTCTTCATTGAGACTCTGTACTGATTGATACAACTGAGTGGCTTGCTAGGCCATTTTAGAGGATAGTTGGGAGTCCAAGACATTGCTGTGGCCCTGGAGTCACATGTAAGCCAGTCCAGGTAAGGATGGCAATTTCCTTTCCTGAAGGACATTAGCAAGCCTTTTCATGGTTTTAAATTATGTCTAACATGCTTAAAAACAAACTGAAAGGACACTCATTTCAAACTGAAACCAAAAATTCACGTTAGTATTTAATGTAGCCAGCAATAGAGACAGTTATAACAGCGTGTGTGCACATACATGAGTCAATGAGCAATTTATTATTTTGTTTAGATTAGTATAAGTAGAATAAAGTTATCCTTCTTCTTTGTTCAACTCATGAAAATCTGTTTCTTTGGTACTTTCATGATCAAAGTGTGCCAACTATTAAGTATTGGCAAATATATCATTTTCAAGCACAGAAGAACCTGGTGTGGTCAAACAAAGCAAGGGCAGAGGGGGGTCAACCCCCACTACACTGCTCCCCTACCCCACCCCCAGTTAGCCGTAATGAAGTTCAGACTATGCACCGGCTCTGTACTCCCTGCTTAGCTTTTTGGAAGGAAAAGAGAATGTGCATGTTACAGGAAACATAAATAATGGAAAAAGAAGGATACCACATAATTTGTCAGTGTCAACTTTAATTGTTAAGAGCTACAGGATTTACATGCTGAGAAATCTGTTTTGAGTCATTACCCTTGCTCAGTTGGTTTAAAATTTTAACCAAATCTTTCACGACCATGGTTCACTAATGACCACAAATAACTGAAAATCAGAAAAGTGGCAACTTAATGAAAGAAATAAGCAGACAATCTCTTTCACTTTTTTTTTGCCAGTTGTTAGCCGTCCTTGACCTCGAGTCAAATTTAATAATAAAATATCAGAACCAGCCATCTGGTTCTATGGTTTGGCTATCTAGTTAGTTAGAAAATGGCATCAAATTTTGGAATGAACAAAACAGGTATTTAAATAGGAATTAAAAGAGTTAACAAAGGAGAAACTGTTTCTATGCACTAATATCACAGAAAAAAAACTGTAGTCATAGTAACATGGTAATTAAAAGCGATGGCATCAAAAAGCATTAAGCTCGTAATCTTTATATAGAAGCCAGGTGAGGCAGAGAAGGTAGATCAATTTAAAGTTGTTGCAATTTATTACTGATAGTCTATTTTCTATCCTACAATATTGAAATGTTTGTTTATTCTCATTTTTTAATTATTGTAATCCATGAGATTCTCAATGTCATCCATTTTACAGTTACATTCCTCTATTCTACTTTCCTTTAAGCTATTCATTAAGTATATCTGTTAGTTAACAAGTTTTCCATTTTATATCACCCCAAATGCTATGATCTCTTAACTTCTGCAGTAACCATTTATGTGACATCTTGTTAAATGCCTTTTAGAAATTCAAATACTATGATTATGACAAACCATTGGGAACCAGTAGATGTTACATCTTCAAAAGACTCAAACGAATTTGTTAAACACACTACCCCTTTCACAAAGCCATGTTGGCCGTTACTGATTGTATTCTGATTTTACAGGTTTTTGTTAACTACCATCTGCTAATGTACTGACATTCTACTGATGTGTTCTACCATTTTCCCAATGACAGATGTTATGGTAATTGGCCTACAATTTCCTGCTTTCTTTCTTCCTCTTTTCTTCAATAGTAATGTTACATTTACTGTTTGCCAAGGTGTTGGAACGTTTTTAAAATGTAGGAAATTTTAGAAGATTAAACCAATGCATCCAACATCTCTACAGCCACTTCTTTAAAGACCTGAAGAATCAGGCCATCAGGTGCAGAGGTCCTGTCAATCTCAAATGCCATTCATATTTGTGGTCCTTTTTCTCCAGTGATTGTGATTGTCTCAAGTTTCTTCCTTCCCTTTGCTTCTTGATTTTCAGCTATTCTTGGGGTGCTTTTTATGTCTTCTGCCGTGAAGACAGAGATAAAATACTTATTCAAAGCACCTGCCATTTCTTCATTTCTGAACATTAATTCTCCAATTGCACCCACTGAAGGACCTTATCTTTTGAATTACCAATGCTTTTATTTCCTGTTTTATATATTTTGCTAACTTTCTCTCATACTCCTTTCTGTCATTTATCCTTCTTTATTATATTTTAGTTATTCTTTTCTGGTTTCTAACATTTTGGCAGGTCTTTTGGTCTACCATTAATTTTTGTGTTATTGTATGTTATTTCTTTCAATTCGATACCATCCTTAACTTATTTACTTAGTCTTGGGCAATCCATTTTTCTTGTAGCGTCTTTCTTTCTAAATATTTGAAAGTTGACTCTGATTTGTCAGGGCATTGTTCTAAGAAATAAGTCAGATAAAAGCTGTCTCCTATTTCATTGATAACAAGGTGTGGAGCTGGATGAACACAGCAGGCCAAGCAGCATCATAGGAGCAGGAAAACTTCCCAAAATCCACAAACCTGAATGCCCTGGTCAACCCATTGTCTCTGCCTGCTCCTGCCCCACCGAACGTATCTCCATCTACCTCGACTTCATTTTCTCCCCCTTGGTCCAGGAACTCCCTAGCTACGTTCGTGACACCACCCACGCCCTCCACCTCCTCCAGAACTTCCAATTCCCCGGTCCCCAACACCTCATTTTTACTATGGATGTCCAGTCCCTATACACCTGTATTCCCCATGCAGATGGCCTAAAGGCCCTCCATTTCTTCCTGTCCCGCAGGCCTGATCAATCCCCCTCCACTGACACCCTCATCCGCTTAGCCGAACTCGTCCTCACCCTCGACAACTTCTCTTTCAATTCCTCCCACATCCTACAGACAAAGGGGTGGCCATGGATACCCACATGGGCCCAAGCTGTGCCTGCCTCTTTGTAGGTTACGTGGAACAATCCCTCTTCCGTACCTACACTGGCCCGAAACCCCATCTCTTCCTCCGTTACATTGATGACTGTATCGGCGCTGCCTCGTGCTCCCACGAGGAGCTCGAACAGTTCATCCAATTCACCAACACCTGCCACCCCAACCTTAAGTTCACCTGGACCATCTCTAACACCTCTCTCTCCTTCCTGGACCTCTCTGTCTTCATCTCGGGTAACCACCAAGAAACCGATATCCATTTCAAGCCCACTGACTCCCACAGCTACCTAGAATACACCTCCTCCCACCCACCTTCCTGCAAAAATGCTATCCCCTATTCCTAATTCCTTTGCCTCCGTCGCATCTGCTCCCAGGATGAAGCAGTCCACTCCCGTACATCTCAGATGTCCTCATTCTTCAAGGACCACAGCTTCCCCCTCGCAATGGTCGAGAACGCCCTTGACCGTGTCTCCTGCATTTCCCGCAACTCATCCCTCACATTCCGTCCCCACAATGACAACCAAAAAAGAGTCCCCCTCGTCCTCACTTACCACCCCACCAACCTCCAGATCCAACGTATCATCCTCTGACACTTCCGCCATCTGCAATCCGACACCACCACCAAAGACATTTTTCCCTCCCCACCCTTGTCTGCTTTCCAGAGGGACCACTCTCTCCGTGACTCCTTTATCCGCTCCACACTCCCTTCCAGCCCTACCACACCCAGCACTTTTCCCTGCAACCACAGGAAGTGCTACACCTGCCCCCACACCTCCTCCCTCACCCCAATCCCAGGCCCCAAGAAGACTTTCCACATCAAGCAGATGTTCACCTGCACATCTGCCAATGTGGTATACTGCATCTGCTGTACCCGTTGTGGCCTCCTCTACATCGGGGAAACCAAGCGTAGGCTTGGGGACCACTTTGCAGAACACCTGTGCTCGGTTCGCAACAAACAATTGCACCTCCCAGTTGCGAACCATTTCAACTCCCCCTCCCATTCCTCAGACGACATGTCCATCCTGGGCCTCCTGCAGTGCCACAGTGATGCCACCCGAAGGCTGCAGGAACAGCAACTCATATTCAGCCTGGGAACCCTGCAGCCCAATGGTATCAATGTGGATTTCACAAGCTTCAAGATCTCCCCTCCCCCAACCGCATCCCAAAACCAGCCCAGCTCGTCCCCGTCTCCCTAACCTGTTCTTCCTCTCACCTATCCCCTCCTCCCACTTCAATCTGCACCCCCATCTCCTATCCACTAACCTCATCCCTCCCCCTTGACCTGTCTGTCCTCCCTGGACTGGCCTATCTCCTCCCTACCTCCCCACCTACACTCACCTTTACTGGCTCCATCCCCGCCTCTTTGACTTGTCTGCGTCCTCTCCACCTATCTTCTCCTCTATCCATCTTCTATCCGCCTCCCCCCTCTCTCTATTTATTTCAGAACCCTCTTCCCCTCCCCCATTTCTGATGAAGGGTCTAGGCCCGAAACGTCAAGCTTTCCTGCTCCTATGATGCTGCTTGGCCTGCTGTGTTCATCCAGCTCCACACCTTGTTATCTCGGATTCTGCAGCATCCGCAGTTCCTATTATCTCCTATTTCATTGACTTGTGTTTGTGCATGTTCTTTTTGCGTCTAATGAATAGTGCTGTGTATTAATATATGTAACTTCCCGCGCATGTAGTGCATGTAACCTGACTGACAATCCTAAATTGGTTGCCTGTGCAATTTTTTGTACATTCGGGATTATTTTGCCTATGTTGTACAATTGCTGAATCACAGCTAATATTGAACACTGTGTTCAGAGTTTTACTAGCCTGGCCTGGTTAGATATGGTCAGTACAGTGCTTGTTGTAAACAGCCAAAAGTATATGGCATTTGATACAATCTATCAATCTTAGACTGCAGTCTTACACACTAAATACTCTAGTTTAAGACCCTTATACCTCACAATCAAACTAATTGTAAATATGTTCTGATCACTCTTACTTAGAAACTTTATTATGAACATATTAATTAACCCTGTCTAATTAAGCATTACTGTGTCTGAAATGGCCTGTTCCCTGATTGGTTCAACAATTTTTTGTCTTAAGAAATTGTCCCAAACATACTTTATGACTTTCACCTCGATTCCAGCCTCAGGCGACCTTGTGGAGTTTGCACATTCTCCCTGTGTCTGTGTGAGTTTCCTCCGGGTGCTCTGGTTTTCTCCCGCAGTCCAAAGATGTGCAAGTTAGGTGGACTGGACATGCTAAATTGCCCATAGGACCCAGGGATGTGCAGGCAAGCTGGATTAGCTATGGGAAATGCAGGGTTGCAGGGATAGAATTGGGGGGGAAGACGGGATGCTTGGGGTGAGAGAGGGAGGGGGTTTGGGCATGAACTCAGTGGGCCAAGTGGCCTGCTTCTGCACTGTGGGGATTCTATGTAAGTCAGGTTGACCAGTTTTGATTTATCTCATCTATATGAAGATTCATTTCAGCTACATGAATACTAAAATCTCATATGATTATTGCAGTAATTTCCTTACAAGCCCCCATTATTTCTTGATATATATTCAATCCTGCGATGTGGCTGCTACTGGGGTCTTATAAACGAGATCATCAATAACTTCCTTCCTCTGTTATTTCTTAGCCGTACTCAAAATCTACATATTGAATCAAAATAATTTCTCATTCCTGTGTCTAACTTATTTTTGGTTAACAGAAGAACCCCACTTTATTTTCCTTTGCCATTTCTTCCAAAATGCCAACTATCCTTTATTATTTGGGCTCCAGTCACTGTCATTTTGCAACCATGTCTCTGAAATGACCATCAGATCACAGTCATTCATTTCTATGTGGGCTATCAATTCAACAGTCTAATTTCAAATACTCTATGCATTTTGATAAAGAGACTCTAATTCAATCTTTTGTCACTTTTTCCAACTCTGATGTTGTTTGTTAGTGTACTGTAACGTTTGTACACTCGGGCCCTTCCTGTCATATTTTGGTTATCTTTATTCTACATCATCTTGTCCTTTCTCTTCAATGCCCCAAATCTACCCTTGCATGAACTCTCCCACATGGCTTCCTGTCTCTACAGCCCTAGTTTTATCTACTTCATCGGGACACTAATCCCATCACAATTAAGATGAAGACCATTCTGATCGTGATGCCAATGTTCCATGAATCAAAATGAATATTTCTTACACATCTTGGGGCCATACACTTAAATCTCTAACATATTTAACCTATGGCAATTTGCTCATAGCTCAGTAGTAATCTAGAAATTGTCATCTTTATGGCCCTGCTTTTTAATCTAGTCTCTTGTTACTGCAAATCCATCAGTATAAATTTCTTAGTTTAGCATATGTCTTGGGTAGTCTTGTGGACCAAGGCAACTGAATCTTTCTCCTGCCCCTCCAAGTGCCTTTCCAGTCCTGAGAGCATGTACTTAACTGCAGCATCAGGCAAGTGGTATTGCCTTTGATGCTCATAATCTCAGTTGCAAAGTGTTAACTTCCCTCCTACAACTGCATTATTTCCAACTCTACTGACTTGAATCTGTATTTGCTCACATCCACACAAACTGCAAATAAACCCTGACCTATTAGACAATTGTAAAGACTGAGACTCCTTTAATGCTACCTTCTAAATTCTCAAAGTGCCCTTTCTTTAGTCACACCCTCCTAATTTTGATCATGGATCAATTCTGAACAGCATAATGTAAAGTAAGTGTCCTGCCCTATGTATCATGATGTCCAAAGCTTAGACCTGAGCACATCAATTGTGGACCAAGGACATAGTTGCTTATTATTAGTTAGTGAGTTAGAATTGCTTCTTTCACCAGTAATGCTGACTCAGGTCATTGGAATTTCTGCCAGAACATAAGCAGAGGGTTTAACAATTGCAGGAAGTAATGAAGTTAGATCTTGTCTGAGCATAACAAGACCAAACTTTTAATTCTGGGCAATCAGTATGCAATAAAAGAGGTGCAGTGAGAAAGGAGATACTGTCTGGTCTTTTACAGAAAGTAGTGATCCAAGAGATGGTGGGCCAAGACTGCAATCTGGAGGCACTAATTAGCAGAACAGGCAGGTGAATGATGAACTGCAAGTTTTCTTTTCCATCTCTAAACTGAGGCAGCAGCTTAAACTGGTATTGGTGTACACCAGCTCCCATGTGCTCCAGCTGCAACACATCACCTGTACTGCTATCTTTATGTCATTTTATTTAACAAATCATGTTTCAGGTTTAGAAATATTATGTGATTATGCCTTGTTGTGTTATTGAGTTGAAATAACCTTGCTTTAATTTAAGAAATTGCTTACAACTTCTGATCACTGATACCACTTTAAACTTCTACCCCAATTTAGAAAGAAAGAAAATCCAATTCAACAATCTTCCCTCCTAATTACTGTCTCAGTACTACAGCTCTGTTGTAGAAAAGAAGAAAAATAGCTGTGTCACAGGCTCCTTTGAGTGTGTTAGAATGCATGTTTGCAGGGCCATGCACAATATTGGACAGTGTAGAAGAATCTGCTTCCTATGTGTAGCATTCAGACATGACATCAAGTCACCATCTTTACTCATGGAATATGTGGCCACCCATATACAGCTGATATTGGGACCTACTACATAGGAATCTCTGGCACAAATGACGGTACTTCTCAGAGATGGACATACTGAATCATGCCGTCTCCAGGATTCACCATCCCTTCCAGCTTACTCATCTTGAGTAATAACAGGTTCCAAATCTCAAGTGTTCCTGTAGTCTACTGTTTCTTAGATCACTGGTTGGCTGAGTTACAACCCTATTTGATTGGCAATTATATGTGAGAGCACATGCTGTCCAATTACTGAATTGTAGGAACCGAAAGAACTGCGGATGCTGTAAATCAGGAACAGAAACAAAGTAGCTGGAAAAGCTCAGCAGGTCTGGCAGCATCTGTGACGGAAAAAACAGAGTCAACATTTCGGGTCCGGTGACCCGAGGAAGGGTCACCGGACCCGAAATGTTGACACTGGATTGTAAGATCCTTGCTCCTCTGCCTTTCACTCGTCTTCTACCATTCCTCATGCCTTAAAACCACTGAACCAGCTTGCAGTTAAGATGCCATAGGACATCTCAAATACCCTCATCAAAAGTCTAGAAGTCTTTCATATTCCATGCAGAAGCCACTGAGGGAACAGTCTATAATATCATTAAGTTAGCTGGAAGAGCGCATAGGATGCCCATAGAGAAGTTACAACAATATGAACAATTGTTAATGGAGATTTTAAAGTTTATTATACATTCTAAATTGTAAATTTCTTCGAGTGTTTTATTTATTTAGTGAGTATTTGTTGGCCAGGCATTTAATTTGTCTGACAGAGCCAAGCTTGTTGATTCAAGCTTAACTGCACTCCCAAGGGTCATGGTCAGAATCGAGAATGATGTTGGAAGACAGATGTTGTGACGGGATTAGCCAAAACACTCTGGATGACCTGATGTCAAAGGGGTCATGAGTCCAAAGTTCTGGAGATAAGTCATTTTGCCTCAAAACGTTAACTCCACAGAGCGTGCATAATTGAGTTTTTCCAGCACTTTCTGCTTTTATTCCAGATCGCCAAAGTTCATATTATTTTGCATTTGCTGCAGATGAAGGAAGTAATGCCTCAGGAAGACTTTGATCCATTCTATCAGGGCTTGAGTGGAGATAAAGTGATGATTTTACTAGGATTTCCTGGAGAAATTTATTCTGAACTTTTAGCTGCATTTAGAACATAACAAAGTTTAAGTGCAGTGAATGTCCTCTGGTAGGGCAAAACACTCAGTTGGCAGCTGTGATACATTCTGAAACTGTAACTCTCTTTGTTTAAAATGGTTGACTGACTGGATTAATTGTCAGCTTGTAGGAAAAACATAAGTGTCCTGTTGAATTGTTGATTATGTCACCAGTCAAAGCCAATTTACTTTGAATGTAAGGTCATCAAACTTTGCAAAATTGTGAAGTGGGAAAGAGTTTAGAGAAATTGTGCATTTGAATTTGAATTGTTTTGTCATCCAAGATCTGTGTACAATACTTGTTTTTGTCTACCCAAAATGCCCAATTGTGTACCTTACAGGTACACAGGGCAACATACAGTAACACGATAAAGCCAAACCTATTTAAGAGATTTTGGTCTGTAAAAATGCTGGCTCTACCCTAGTTTCTCAGCCAGGTGACTAAGTCTCCAATGTAACAAATTCAAATCTGATGTTCATTTACTTTGACTCCATCTGTCAATAAAATATTGGCAAGCAATTTTCTCTGCCTTCAAATAGATTCAAGCTCTTATGAGGGCACGTTTTCTCAGCATTACATTTTAGTATAGTGATAGATGAAGCAAGTAGGTCAAGCAATCTTTTCAGACAAGAATAGTTGGCACTCAAGCCAAATTAAGTCTTTTGTCTCATAGGTTATTTTTCTTTCTTACAATTAAGGCCAATTTCTCCCACATTACATAACGAGCTAATGTCGCGGCTGACAATAGTTCTAAAATAACATCCATTATGCCTATTGTGAAAGCTACAGAAGTTACGCAGTATGCTGTATTTAGAGATGGTTTAGCTCTAGGAAAAGGACTGGAGTAATTCTGCATCTATATTAATGCCTTGGTGAAAAGATAATTAAACTTTCACTAGTTTAAAACTGGGATGCATTTCAATTATTGTTTTAACTTTCTTCAGATCTATTCCTATTTCCTACCCTTCCCTGAAGGTATTTACTCTGCTAGGAAACTGTTCCATAGTCAATAGCACGACTCAATTCTTTCATCCATTCACCACTACTGAGTCAGACAGCTTCAATTGGTTCTTCCATTATAAAGTTATCACAAGGAGGAAATTTAAAGGTGGTGGAGGATGGGGCGTGTTGGGCAGAGGGGGCACAAATTAAGAGAAGGTTGGTAAAACAGGGTGAGAATTGGATATAACTGGGTGATTGAGCTATAGGACAACCTGATTATGGGTTGTTCTGGCAATTGAACAAGAGCTGATCAGGATATTGGGAACTGGAGGTATTAAAGGTAATCCAAAGCAGATTGTGATTTTCCTTACAGCCAAAAGGACCATCTATGCATTGGCCCTGGATGCTTATCATTTTGGCATTGCAGCAGTTGGCACACTTCTGATTTTTATTAAGCAGACACTTTCTACCTGTCACATTGGAGACTTAGTCACCTGGCTGGAGAACTAGGGTAGAATCAGCATTTTTACAGACCAACATTTTTTAAATAGGTTTGGCTTTATCATGTAACTGTATGTTGCCCTGTGTACACATATGGTACACAATTGGGCATTTTGGGTAGACAAAAGCTGGTATTGTACGCAGATCTTGGATTGCACAACAATTCAAATTTAGTAACTAGAAGAATGAAATGAAGCTTCAACTGGTATTCTGGCATAAAGGAATGTTTCAGTTCAGTGCATGAACAGCCTTGGCATTCGACAAAAAGGGCTGTCACATGTCATTAGCAAAACAGTAACTTAATGCAAAGTATAAAAGAGCATTTAGAAGCAGAATGTTCTAAATGACTGCAGCTGAAGTTAAGCCAGCTCTTTCTAGTGTTGTTGGCATTTCAAGTCTTTGCACACAACTCAAAATGAGCCAAAGGAATAATACGGGGGGCACAGGTTACAGCTATACCCAATCACCTGATCACACTTGTTCCCTCTGTCAAAATCCTGGATTACCAACAACCTTCTCTTTGTTCGTGTCCCACTGCCCCCTTCCTCACCACTCATCCTCAAATTCTGAGTTGCTCTGATAACTTCATAGTTGAACAGCCAGTTGAAGATGTCTGACCCATACATGGTGAATGGATGGGATAGTGGGGGTGTAATACTGATTACAGAGCTGTTTCCTAGCAAACTCAAAGTCTTCAGGGTAAGGTAGAAAATAGAAATAAATCTCAGGGAAGTAAAATAATAATACAGATTTCTCCTGTATGCTGCTCCACTGAAAGCATCATGTGAATCCTTTATAATGGAATTTATCTCAAGCCTTACTATCTGTTAGATCAAATTTCCTTTTCCCCACCCCTGTTGCCCAATCCTGCCTGGTGATTCACTTCCAAAGACCCTAATTCTACAGCAGCCTCAAAGGTATATCAATGTTTTTGACTCTGATTGATACTTCAAGAACAGGACCCTAACTCTAGCGAAAAGGGTAAATAGAGTGGTCAACAGGACTTTAAATTAGAAAGTGGGGGAGGGGAAGAGAAGGTTAAAACTCCAAGAAGTAAAATTGCCAATGGAAAACAAAGCAGCAGGGTAACATCCAGGGGGGTGGATTCAACTCCATGGAAATGTGTGAAAAAAAATTCAAAAAAGGAGGACTCAGGAGAGGTTATTAAAATCTCCAGCATACAAAATATAGAACAAAGAACGAAGAAAATTACAGCACAGGAACAGGCCCTTCCGCCCTCCAAGCCTGCACCGATCCAGATCCTCTATCTAAACCTGTCACCTATTGTCCAAGGATCTGTATCCCTCTGCTCCCCGCCCATTCATGTATCTGTCCAGATACATTTCAAATGATGCTATCGTGCCTGTCTCTACCACCTCCGCTGGTAACGCATTCCAGGCACCCACCACCCTCTGCATAAAGAACTTTCCACACATATCTCCCTTAAACTTTTCCCCTCTCACCTTGAAATCGTGACCCCTAGTAATTGAGTCCCCCACTCTGGGAAAAAGTTTCTTGCTATCCACCCTGACTATACATCTCATGATTTTGTAGACCTCAATCAGGTCCCCCCTCAACCTCCATCTTTCTAATGTAAATAATCCTAATCTACTCAACCTCTCTTCATAGCTAGCACCCTCCATACCAGGCAACATCCTGGTGAACCTCCTCTGCACCGTCTCCAAAGCATCCACATCCTTTTGGTAATGTGGCAACCAGAACTGTACGCAGTATTCCAAATGTGGTTGAACCAAAGTCCTATACAACTGTAACATGACCTGCCAGCCCTTGTACTCAATACCTCATCCGATGAATGAAAGAATGCCGTATGCCTTCTTGACCACTCTATCGACATGCGTTGCTGCCTTCAGTGTATAATGGGCCTGACCACCCAGATCTCTCTGTGCATTAATTTTCCCCAGGGCTTTTCCATTTACCATATAGTTCGCTCTTGAATTGGATCTTCCAATATGCATCACCTCGCATTTGCCTGGATTGAACTCCGTCTGCAATTTCTCCGCCCAACTCTCCAATCTATTTATATTCTGCTGCATTGTCCGACAGTCCCCTTCACTATCTGCTACTCCACCAATCTTAGTGTCATCTGCAAACTTGCTAATCAGACCATTTCCACCTTCCTCCAGATCATTTATGTATATCACAAACAACAGTGGTCCCAACATGGATCCCTGTGGAACACCACTGGCCACTGTTCTCCATTTTGAGAAACTCCCTTACACTACAACTCTCTGTCTCCTGTTGCCCAGCCAGTTCTCTATCCATCTAGCTAGTACACCCTGGACCCCATGCGACTTCACTTGCTCCAACAGCCGACCATGGGGAACCTTATCAACTGCCTTACTGAAGTCCATGTATATGACATCTACAGCCCTTCCCTCATCTATCAACTTTGTCACTTCCTCAAAGATTTCTATCAAGTTGGTAAGACATGACCTTCCCTGCACAAAACCATGCTGCCTATCACTAATAAGCCCATTTTGTTCCAAATGTAAATAGATCCTATCCCTCACTATCTTCTCCAGCAGCTTCCCCACCACTGATATCAGGCTTACTGGTCTATAATTACCTGGATTATCCTTGCTACCCTTCTTAAACAAGGGGACAACATTAGCAATTCTCCAGTCCTCCGGGACCTCACCCATGCTCAAGGAAGCTGCAAAGATATCTGTTAAGGCCCCAGCTATTTCCTCTCTCACTTCCCTCAGTAACCTGGGATAGATCCCATCCGGACCTGGGGACTAGTCCACCCTAAAGCCTTTTAGAATACCCAACACTTCCCCCCTCCTTATGCTGACTTGACCTAAAGTAATCAAACATCTATCCCTAACCTCAACATCCATCATGTCCCTCTCCTCATTGAATACCTACGCAAAGTATTCATAACGAATAGGACAGAAAGGGTTTGGAAAGGGTTAGGAATCAAACTCCAAGCACATTGGATAAATGAGTTACAATGAGGAGATGTTCGGTCAATACAGGACTGAAGGTGTTATATCTGAATGCATGCAGTATACGAAGTACCCAATAACATTACCCAATAACAATTAGTGTCAATCAGGTAGTGAAATTCTGGTAATGAAATGGTGAATTGTTTGGCCCGAGGGTGGAATCGAACCCGTGTTCCTGGTGCTGTGAGCAAATATGGTGGTTGGCAGGTATGATGTGGTGGGCATCACAGAGACATGGCTGCAAGGAGATCGGGGCTGTGAGCTGAATATCCAAGGATATACATCCTATCAAAAAGACAGACAGGTAGGCTGAGGAGGTGGAGTTGCTTCTTCGTCAGAAATGAAGTTAAATCCCTGGCAAGAAACGAAGTAGGGTCATATGATATTAAATCTGTGTGGTTGAGGAACCGCAAAGGTAAAAAGGAACCGCAAAGGTAAAAAAAATCCATCGTGGGAGTTATATACAGGCCTCCAAACAGTGGTCAGAATGTCGGGCACAAGACAAACCAGGGGACAGAAAAGGCATGTAAGAAAGGCAAAGTTACAGTGACCATGGGGGATTTCAATATGCAGGTGGACTGGGAAAATCAGGTTAGTAGTGGATCCCAAGAAAAGGAATTTGTGGAATGTCTGCAAGATGGCTTTTTGGAGTAACTTGTGGTGGAGCCCACTGGGGAACAGGCAATACTGGCTTTAGTCTTGTGCAATGAGGCAGACTTCATAAGGGAGCTTAAGGTGAAGGAACCGCATGGTGGCTCAGTGGTTAGCACTGCTGCTTCACAGTGCATGGGACACGGGTTCAATTCCACCCTCGGGCGACTGACTGTGTGGAGTTTGCACATTCTCCCTGTGTCTGTGTGGGTTTCCTCTGGGTGCTCTGATTTCATCCCACAGTCCAAAGATGTGCAGGTTAGGTGGATTGGCCATGCTAAATTGCTGGTAGTGTTCGGGATGTGTAGATTAGGGGGATGGGTTTGGGTGGGTGTTCTGAAGGTTGTTGGGCCGAAGGGCCTGTTTCCACACTGTAGGGATTCTATGAACACTTAGGAGGCAGTGGCCTTAATATGTGAGAATTTACTCTGCAATTTGAGAGGGAGAGGGTGGAATAAGATGTGGCGGTGTTACAGTTGAATTAAGGCAACTACAGTGGCAAGAGGGAGGAGCTGACCAGAATTGACTGGGAGCAGAACCTAGCAGAAAAGACAGATGCACTACACCCCAGAGTTCTGAAGGAGATAGCCAAAGAGATAGTGGAGGTATTAATGTTGATCGTTTGGGAATTACTGTAGTCAACGAGGGTCCCAGGGTACTGGAAAATCGCTAATGTAATGCCCCAGTTTAAAAAGGGAGTAAGGCAAAAGACAGGAAATTACAGGCCTATTACAGAATCCCTACAGTGTGGAAACAGGGCCTTTGACCCAACAAGTCCGCACTGACCCTCAGAGCCTCCCCCCCCAGACCCATCCTCCTAGTCTACACATCCCTGAGCACAATGGGCAAGTTGGCATGGCCAATCCACCTAGCCTGCACATCTTTGGACTGTGGGAGCAAACTGGAGCACCCAGAGGAAACCACGCAGACATGAGGAGAATGTGCAAACTCCACACAGACAGTTGCCTGAGTGTGGAATCAAACCCGGGCTCCTGGCACTGTGAGGCAGCAGTGCTAACCACTGCACTACTGTGCTGCCCTCACCTGACCTTGGTCATTGATAAGATTTTGGAGTCCATTGTGAAGGATGAAATTTCTGAATATTTGGACGTGCATGGTAAAATAGGGCAATGTCAGCATGGTTTCAACAAGGGGAGGGTATTAATGGATTTCTTGCCCAATACTTACTTCAGATAGGATCCCTATACAAACTGTTGTCGTTGGACCTAAGGCTTATAGAATCATAGAATCCTTACAGTGTGGAAGCAGGTCATTTGGCCCAATGAATGTATACTGACCCTCTGAAGAGCAGCCCACCCAGAACAACCCCCCATTCCTATCCCATAACCCCACATTTACCACGGCTAATCCAACTAGCCCACACATCCCTGAACATTCTGGGCAATTTAGTATGGCCAATCCACCTAACCCGCACATCTTGGGACTGTGGGAGGAAACTGGAGCACTCAGATGAAACCCATGCAGACACGGGGAGAATGTGTAAACTCCACACAGACAGTCACCTGAGGCTGGAATCAAACCCAGGTCCCTGGCAATGAGCAGCAGTGCTAACCACTGAGCCACCGTGCCACCCAATAAACTTGCTGCTGGTAGCAGTTGGATTCTTGAGAGAGATTTTGAATTTAGTAGCACTGTCATGCACTTGGAATCTGATCCCACAACAGTCAATAGTGTTGCCAAGAAGCAACAAAAAAAAAACACAGAGCTGGAGAAAGAACCAATGACAGACTATTCAGGGAATCCTGGCAGAATAGCGCAAATCAGACATGTGTGCACACTCTCTGATCCATTGCAGGAGGAGTTTTGGCCAAGAAGGAGCACAATTACTCGTTTCAGTTGGGCCAGAATGTGCACAAGGCTGTTGCCACCCTGTCATCCCGTTTCAATTTGACTTCCTGTCTGTTCTATCATTGTCACCAGAGGTGACAGATTTGCTTCTGGGCATGTATTTTCCACTCAAATCCTGCCATAGTATACTCATGAGGCTCAATCAAGATCTCAATCACTACTACCTCTCCATTCCTGATGAGTTGTGTTTAAAATTCTCACATTGCCTACAATTCCGTCACTTCACTCTCCTTTGTAATCTCTTCAGTTTTTATAATCGAAGACTATGCCCCTCGGATTTTCAAATCTGCCCACTTACAAGTCCATTCCACCCAACTTTGCTCTGGCAGCACTCACCTTGAATCAATATTCTAGAACTCCCTCCCTAATCTCCCTCACTTAGCTATTACTCTCGCCACTTACAAAAGCCTCTTTGCTCAAGTCATTCTTTTAATCATCGTCCACATCCTCACTTCTTGATTTTCCCCGTGTGACAACTGCAAATGCTTAGCAGATTACAAGAGGCATTAATGCAAAGTTGGTGTCCTCATCAACCTTATCCTCAGACTTGACGGAAACATAAAATTCCCAGAAAGCCCAATTTAAATTACCGCTCATTTTGCTCAGCTTCCCACAAATTGACATCTATGAACCAGCACCCTGTGTTTACTTTACTAAACCCATCTCCCTTATTCAAGCAGTGGGATCAGCTACAGACCCCTACAAAACAATCCTATGCACTGGGGAACAGAAGCAGATTTAATGCTGTCAACAGCTCACAGATGTTGGCCCCCTGAATCGAAAGTGAACAAGCGTCAGTACAAAAGTAGCTTGAGAGAGAGAAAGAGAGAAATTTATGCAAAATTATAAGTAGAAAAACAAGTGAAAGCTTGGTCTCATTTACCATAAATCCTGGGAGGCAACTGCATTGAATCAGTTCTTCAGGCTTAGTGAAATTTGCATATACTTCAAAAGCCATCACATTTCCTTTTTCTCAAAAAAAATCAGTTCAACAGATTTCAATTGAGCTAAGAAGCGCGACTCTGTGCAATGGAAATCAGAGGGATTAAATAAAAATGATGATCCAAAAACGTAGGAAATTTACAATAACACTTAGAATTCATATATCTGTGGATAGAAAATCCTACAGAACACCTGCTCCTATGATGCTGCTTGACCTGCTGTGTTCATCCAGCCCCATGCTTGTTATCTCGGATTCTCCAGCATCTGCAGTACCTTTTATCTCAGAACATATTGGTCTGTACTTTTCCCTTTAAACTGCTTGCAATCTGCATTTGCTGAACAGTTATAAAGAAACTGTCAATGATGTTTGATTATATCATGCTTCACCTGACTCTTAAGCAAAACAGCACGTGCTTTATGTTTATTATACAATTAGAATATCAGCCTAATGCAACTGTAAGATAATGTAAACAAAAGAGAATTGAGGTTAATATTATTAACTAGTATGCAGGCACTCTATGGGATAGGTTAGTTTGTGAGATGGCATGTGTCTGTTTTACAGTAACTCTAGCAGTGCAGGATCAATCATTGTTCTGGATGATGCAGACTTGGGACTTGGCAAAGTCAATGGCAAATCACCACTGGGAAAAAATGCCAAGAAAATAGCTCAGGATGAAGCGGATGATGAGTCAGGGGCCTGCGTTTGGGCAGAGCGCTGATTAATGAATTAGAACATACATAATTCCACAATTATACCATACTCTAATAACATAATCCATAATATGTATAGATTGCAGACATTAGTGATTCAAGACAGGCATGATTTTAACTGTTAGATCATGGATGTGTCAATTGTCCTCCATCTGGATTCTGGACCTTAAGTGAAATTAGTTAATTGGCATACAACTTCTTTTTCACTTACTCAAGGGACGTGGGCATCACCGGTTGGCCAACGTTTATTGACCATTCCCAGGTGCCCTTGAACTGAATCTTGCTGGGCCATTTCAATGGACATTTGAGACTCAACCACATTGTTATGGGGCTGGAGTTGCATGTACAACAGACCAGGTGAGCTGGCAGTTTCCTTCCTTGAAAGACATTAATGAACTTGGTGGGTTTTTCCAGAATCGTTAGATTCTTAATTCCAGTTTTTTAAAATTAAGTTGAATTCGAATTCCATTAAGGATAGCCACATTCTTGGTCTAACTAGACGAATTTTGTGGAGTAGATAATATGGATAATTGCATTACTGCAACTAATTAGAGACTACATACGTATTACTTAAATTACTACATGGAGGAGTAAATTAACTCCAGGTCATCCCTATCAACTCCAGCATTTCCCTGACTAACTCCCCATGATATTTCATGTGTACTGTTTAGTGAACTCAAGTATTACGCCTTTTAAACCCATGTATAAATCTCACCCACATCAACTTTGTTTTTCTCCTTGTGCTATTCTTGTTATGTATTTGTTTATATATTTACATTGACCACAACCCAATCTCCCCCAGATCTTATACTTTACAAATCTGGATACTTTAGAGATTTCCGTTTTCTCCCCAAACATGTTCTCTTCAGACTTGGAAGGATAATAGTGTGTTGATATAAAATAGTTGACATGGGCCATCTTCCTGATGGTCTGAGGTCTATAGTTCTCTATTCCCAATTTTGTCATTGGTTCATCTCAACAATATGGTGTGGATAAATCAACCCATAACAGAATAAGGTTTCTTCCATCCCTTCATATGTTCCCTTTGACAACATCGACAGATTATGATTTCTATTGGCTCTTATTTCTGTGGATGATTGTACTTTTTCTGTTTAGATATGTAATCCACACCTGTTGCTCCATCCCTCCCTCTGGCAGATTCCTCACACAATACTCTTTATTGTAATGTGTGGCCTGTGGTATGGGATTGCTCTTTATCAGGTAATGCTTCATAATCATGAAGGTACATGTGTGGAACCAATATCTTAGACAGGACAAGGAGCAGATCCTTCAGTTTCTTGTCCATCAGGAGCTCTGATGGTGCTGAAGCAGATTGGAGAAGTTTGGGCAGTTCTGTGCAGAGACTAGAATTCATCTTCAAGATCAACTTAACCATTGTGATGACAGATTTGGTATCTCTGTTAGGTTGTGGCTACTGCAGTGAGGCTGTGATATGTTAAAACCAGAAACAGCTGCAAAGTGGCCAAAGTATCCATTCATGAATTGTAACCCAATGTCCAAAATGACCACATCAGAGATTTCTGTTGCAAATAAATCTCATGAAAGATTCTGATAACTGGTTCCACCATCATCCATAACATCTTAAACTCAACCCAGCAGGAGAAATAATTAAGGATGATAAGGTTAAGAAAACAAACAAACCCATACCCATGCAATCCAAAAGTCTTGTGGAGAATTTAGTGGGTATTAGAATTTCTTTGTTCTAGTCTGTTGAAGGTATGTCTGACAATTGGCAATGAGTTCCTCAATCCTGGTGATCCCAGTCTACCACACTACCTACAAAGTTCTAGCCCTTCAGTCAGAAACATGAATCAAAATATGCTTTCATAGCTGCAGTGCTGGACCTTTTGATGTAATATTGGTGAACAGTGAGGCATTCTAGGCCCTCATTTGCTCTTCTTAAATGTAGATAAGCTGATTGTGATTTGCTGGCCGTTGTGCCACAAGGAAAACTGTACAACAGGATTTGTTAGACGAAGTCAACATCATGGCTGATGAAGCTATCAACCATCACTCTGGAGGGTGCATTTGCTATCATTTGCAGTTCCACCTTACATGTTTAATAAGTGCATCTCATGAGGAGAAATTGAAATCTCTGTGTTCTTGGAGGTGTTCATGAATGTCTGTTATCATCCAATAGGGAAACTAAAGACCTGCGATCTGCTTCATGGCCAGTTTCTAAACAAGGAATTAGTCTAAAATTCTCTCACACAAGCTCTTGTAATTGAGAGACCTTCCTTCTCAATCCCTGCCTACTGTGTTCCTGTAACCAGTAATGCTTTTGATATAATAAACAGATTTGCAACATCTCCATAATTGCTCATGGAAGAGTACTGCTTCTCAGTTTGTAGCAATGGTTATCAGAAATTATTGATAGAAATTGGAGAATTATAATGCAGTAAGACATCTGAAAATTTCAACATTTCTTTAATCTTCTGAGAAGTAATCTGTTGATGAGACTTCAAACATGCCACTTCTGGCTTCTTGAGAAGCTGCAATGTAATGATTGCAAACATAAGCGAACATTTTACCAACTGATTCAACACACTCAAGTACCTTTGAAGGTCCTGACTTTGAAGTTGAGAATTCTGTGACGTCTTTAGTCTTCTTGGGAATTGCCATTATGCCTTCGGTGTCGACAACGTATCCCAAGAAATAAATGAATTCTCTGGCGAATTTACACTTGTTAGCTAAGTGTGAGGTCTTCCATGTTTTTAATGTTATGTGCATTCTCTGATCATGCTCTTTAACTGTTTCCCTATGGATCATACATAGTCCATGTGTGGCATATAACTCCATGAAGAGTTTGTATAACCTTTGGTATTATTAGTTGGAAAATCTCTGAGGCAGATGAAATTCCAAATGGTGATTTGTTAAAACAAAATTTTCCAAATTAATTTATAAACATGGTAAGAAATGCTAATTGCTTGTCCAATGGGCCTTGCTAGAATCCAATATTTATGTTTAATTTCATGAAAAGTCTGCTCTTGATAGCTTAGCTGAACTCCTATCAACCATGGCTAGAGGGTGAATTTCTCCCATTAATATATGAGTTGTGTAAGGTCCATGTAAACATAAATGATATCCATTCAACTTGAATATCGTAACTCTGTTGGTTTTGGGGAAAGACCCGAATTCACGTAACTTCAAGGTCTCAACTTGTTTCAGCAATCTTCCTGAGAGCATAAATCCCTAAGTGGTTTTGCATCTTCCTTCAGTAAAATGCAGCATTCATCTTCTAACCTTCTTAACCCTTTAAACAAATTGGGATATTCCTTTCCAATTGAACTTTTCAGATTCTATTGCTTAACCTGTTCCATATTTTGAATGAGATTCAGTTCAATACATGCCTTGACATAAAATACTCAAGGGTAAATATTCTTGGTTGTGAAGTACATATAAGTTTTCCAACGTTTGGTGACAGCCAGCTATGTTGCAGAATTGTTTGTTGTATTCTTTTAACATTAAGTGCAATGCCCCCAGACAACATTGTTGAACTGCTGTTGACTTTTAAATACTGTTTTGTCAACTAAAGCACGCTTACAACTGTTATCATTGCAACACATGCTGTCAAGTCTAACTTAAAATTTGAGAGATGCCCATTGACATAAATATCTGCATGCCAATGTATTTGGTCTGAGTCTCTGATTTCCCCTAGAAAACTTTGCATTTAACTTCTACTAGAGACTGTTCTATCTCATTTAACTCTTTATATTGATGGTTCTTTGCTTCTTGTGCTTGACAAATTGTTAGAGGCTTTAACTAACTCTTTAAATTTGGCTGATGTGTCATTAACATTTGCCAAGTAATAACTTTCAGTTGAGTACTCATTCAGTTTTTGAGTTAGACCAGAATTGCATACCTCCATAAATTATCAAAGCATATCTAACTTTAAATGTATTGTTTAACAATTTCCCTGGCTGTCAGCTTCTGGAATATATGAGTTCTCTCATTGTGCTCTTAGCTTCATTGGTTTATTTAGCCCTGCTTTGTGGTCTCAGTGTTCTAAACCAGTGATACCCAACCAGAGCTGCAACTTGTTATTTAAATTACAGTACTATACTTTCAGCCTGAGTTACTGCGCTGTTTAAAGTTTGTCCTTTAGTACGAAGGATTTTTTGGCCTTAACTCATATAATCCTTGATGTCTTGTCAAATCAACCTGGACTCTGGTCTATGGGAATAAAACGTTGCCTCACAATGCAATCTATACTTCCACCTTAGAGTTACAGATTTATTCTGCTCCTGTGTGTCTTCTGACAAGTCTGAAATTCTTTGTGTTATTCTCTGAAGTATACTTGTGTGTTGAATATTGCCACAAGATTTATGGGGAATGCTGTCATCAGCAGACAGCAGAAAGTCTTCTGGATAACCAGCGCAATATTTTTCTCCAAAGTGTCATTTTTGTTAGTTGGTACGACGAGTTGGAAGAAAGTACTTTCACAAGAGGAATTTTAAAAGTCAATGTAATTTTATTTTAGATTTGCTTCTGACAGGTTCAACATTAAGACATTACACTGGATAATATCTGCAATGTGGTTTAGCTTAGAAAATAAGAACATAAAAACTAGAAGCAGGAGTAGGCAATTCAACCTCTCGAACCTGCTCCACCTTTCAGCATGATCATGGCTGATCTCCTTTCAGCCTCACCTCCACTTTCCTGCCTGCTTTCCATATCCCTTCATCCCATTACAAAGTAAAAATCAGTCTATCTCCTCCTTAAACTTGTTCAATGTCCCAGCATCTACTATACCCTGGGATGTGGAATTCCACAGATTCACGACCCTTTGAGAGAAGTAATTTCTCCTTATCTCTGTTTTAAATATGCTATCCCTTATCCTAAAATTATGACCTGTCATTCTAGATTGCATCCTCTCTGCATCTACTTTATCAATCCCCTTTAGCATTTTATATACCTCATTTAAATACCTCTCATTCTTCTGAACTCAGAACCTAAACTGCTGAATCTCTTTTCATAAGACAAATCCATTACCTCTGGAATCAACCTAATGAATCTTCTCTGAAAGTAATGGTGCTTGTCTTTAGATCCTCCCTAATAAGCAATTTAAATATATATTTCCAAGACAGGCCAAGATTAGAATTTTCTGGACCAACATTTTCAACATTTCAATCTGAAAATTGGAAAGAACGTATATAGGTTTTGTTAATAACACTAACAGTACTAGGTCCACACCAGTGCAACTAGGGAAATGAAGAAACTTGGCATCAAAACAGACAGAACATATAGCTACCAAGAGGCCAGAGCCTGAGAACTGGAGACTTCAGAAGAGCTGTAAAAGATTATAGCATCAAAGAGGGGTAAAGTCACATAAAGAATGAAGCATAGTTACAAGTGTTTTGCGTTAGCAGTGTTGAAGGACCAGGAGTTGATGTAGATCAGCTTGGAAAATATATAATAGGGTAGTGATACAGCTGCAGGATAGGACATGAATTGGATGTAGTAACTGGAAGATTTGGACATTATACAGGTCTCCTATAAGGATAGTTCATTATATTTTGCATTTTGTGGTATGTATCTTTGTAGAGTTAAGAAGAACAGAATTTGTCTGTCAAGGTGGAGTTATGATGTGATAAATCCATGACATCTTAAAATGGAAGAAACCAGCTTCTAATTTGATACCTCTGACCACTATGGTTCCTGAGCATTGGTGTTTTTGGTTGCTGTGTAACATGAAACTGACCCAACTTCACTTCCACCAAAATTCAGGCCTTACATCAGACTTGATATGATCACCTCATTGCTCAGCCCCAAGCTCCACTCCTCACTTAATAAATCTAATTTCAATCCTATTCAAACCTGTACAAATATTGCTTTCATGAAATGTGTAAAATGTAACAAATTTACATTTTAAACATTATGTAACAATGGATTAATTTATTTTTGTGATCATATTGGAGCCTAATATAAATATACAGGAGACTTTAAACATCAGTTGTATGCAATAAAAATAGTTCCAGCTGTAACCATAGCAACAGTCACAGCTTCTGGCTATGGTTTGCTCATTTGAGTAGATTGTGAAGACTGTTTTAGGATTTTTAGATATAAATTTCCTGAGTTAGGAATAATTATGCTGTTTTCAAATTCTATTGTTAATCCAAGACAAAGGTGCAGAACTAAGACCATTAAGAAAGCATCTATTCTTTAAGCATAAAAAGAAACCGCATGTTTAATTTCATCTGCTGAATCAAGGGAAGCATAAAGGCTGTGCAATGGATGGTGATGTTCTGTCAGTGCCTCAATCTATTTGTGTTTCATTTGCTCATTTGGATTGACAGCTGTTAAGAAAATGAAACAAATGATTGTTAACCCTTCCTCTGCCAAAGACGATCAATTCCTTCAACTATAGGTTGCATTCTGTGCCAAAAGATACCAGCTGGCAGGTTGACAATGGGAACAGCACCTTCTGATGCAGGTGTCTCCAAGCTGGTCTCCGCTGAGCTTCAACAAAAGCGCAAGACGTAATATCTGTGGACTTATAAAAGCAACGTAAAATGTCGCTAACCATTTTTATCAACATGGGTGTCCATCATAAGCTCAGATCACCTTTTATAACGGTTCTGTTAAGCTTTGAAGCTGCTACCCAGTACTACTAATGAATTTCAACATTCAATATTTTATACTTTCTTCTTTCTCTTATTTGAACTGTGAGGCTTTTGGTTTCTTGGTTTTCCATTTTGCAATCCAATTTAGTTTACCTAAAAACATACAAATATATATATTTGCATTCTGAATCAATCCTGCGCAAAATTACACCACTGTTTATTTTCTGAAGTGCCTAATATTTAGCTTTCTACTTACTGCAAATTGTCACAACTGAAAATGGCAAAAAGTAATTGATTACAGATGACAAGAAGTTACTGTATTATTGAACAATCAATATTGCTGGGTTTCACTACAATCTATTCAGAAAGCCACTGATAAAAGTTTATTAATAGTAGGCTTGTGTCCATTGGCATTCCACAAAACTCACTTATCTTTCAGCCAATGCCTCATCAACAGACAGCACTGACAAAGAAGTTTGACAAAAGGCATATTTATAAAACATTATATTTGGTTGAAAGCTGTAATTCAATGGAAATTTAAGATTAATTGGTGGTACTAGAGTTCGGCAGACTCAATAATGAATTTTGGCCACCTGAATCATTTTGTATTCACCCTTTAAATGTCAGATCATTTCATCTTTCAAAACTCTAGGGAAGCCATTTAATAGACAGTGGCAATTTCTCCAAATGTTACCAGAAAAACTCTATCGACGAGATGGAGGTATTTTGCTAATATGAACATTTTCCTCAACAGGCTGCACAATTTAGCAAAGGAATGAGCTAAGTGTGGTTAAAAATAAGAACTGCTATTCAGCCACAGATATTTTTCCCCACTAGAGCTAGTGAGGAAAAGATGATGGTCAAAATAGTTTTGAATAATTTGATCTGTTTGCATCTATGTGTTGTTTAAACTTTCACCACTGCTCTAAATTGCTGACTTCCCATTAATTGCAGTGAGCAATTTCAACCAGGGAGTGAGATAGGAACTGAGGGTGTAACTGACTGGAAATATAAGATGTGTATAAAGTTGTTTAAAGTTTGTTAAACTTGCCTTAATACTCATTTAAAACCCCTTGTTTATTTACCAAACCTCTCCTAAAGAGGCTTCTTGTGGCCTTGTGGTACCAGGTACACTGCTTTGTGGTAGTGTTCCTGGCTCTATGCTAGAAGCTTAGTGTTTGACTCCTGCCTACCCTGGAAATTGGTCACAACAGGTCAATTAAAATATTTAAAATCTTTTCCAAACCATTTAAATTATTTCAGAAAGTTATTATAATTCAACATTGGACAAATGCAATACAATTAAGTTTACTTTGCAAATGTGGCAGGAAGTGTTAAAGTCTTGCAGTGATTGCGAGGAATTTTAATTGACATTTGAATTACTTAGTGACTAACATTTGGCAATTTACTGCGCTACTATTCTTGACAGTAATTCAGTGCAGATGATTTAAAGCATTTGCTTAATGAGTTCACTATTTTTCGCTGTTTCATAGTTAATACTGTGTGCTGTAACTATTTAATATTTAATAATACTGCCCGTGATTTATAAACCAGATGTATGCAATGTATTAAAGTTGTGATGTTTGATGAAAGTTTCATATGCTCATACAGCAGAGAAGGAGGCAATTCAGCCTATATGCCTTTGCTCACTCTTTGAAAGTACTGTTCAATTAATTATCTTCTTTTTAGAACAATAGAAAATGTAAAGCACAAATAGAGGCCATTCAGCTCTTCATGTCAACACTGGCTAGAAAAAAAGACCTAATCCCATCTCCCAGCATCCTGTACATAGTCTTGCAGTTTACAGAGCTTCAGGTGTCAAACCAAGTAACTTCCAAATGGGTTGAGGTTTCTGCCCCCCAATACTAAGCCAGGCAGCAACTTCCTGACACCCACCACCAGGTCGATGAAGCGGTTTCTCCTTGTGTTCCTTCTTATCCTCCAAACAATCACCTCAAGTCTCTGCCCCTTGGTAATTGTCTTCTTCACTAGGGAAAACAAGTACTTCTTGTTCATTTTATCTCTTAGTTTTGTCCACCTTGATTAATTGATCCCTCGGTCACCTCTGTTCCAAGGAAAACAACCTTAGCCTAGCCAACCTTACTTCATGGCTGCAATTTTAAAGCCCTGACAACATTCTTGCAAATCTCCTATGTACTCTCTCCAGTTAAATTCTGTCTGCCTTTCATGCAGTGGCCAGAACAGTACAAAAGATTCCAGCTCTGGTGAAACCTGGACTTGTACAGTTCCAGCATTACATCCTAGCTTTTGTACTCTGTACCTTGCCCAATAAGGGAAACCATTCCATGTAGTTTCTGATCACTTTATCTTCCTGTAAACCACCTTCAAGGATATAAGAATATGCAATCCAAGGTTTCTAACTTCATCTACTTCTGTCGATAAGCTGCCATTTATTGTGTATTCCTTAGCTTTGCTTGCCCTCCCTGAATTATTACCATACGATTCCCCACACTGAATTTCTTTTGTCACTTTTCTATCCACTCAACCAAGCCACTGTATCATTCTGGAATCGATATCTTTCATCTTCATTACACAGTCATCTCTTGTATAACTTTCATTTCCCAATTATGCCTTTTACATTTAAGTACAGATCATTAATATATGTAATAAATAACGCTTTCAAGGAAGCCACTTTCTATTTGCAAAAACATCCATCAGCTTGTTTTAAAGAAGAGTCACATTGGACTTGAAATAGTAACTCTGATTTCTTTCCATAGATGCTGCCAGACCTGCTGAGCTTTTCCAGCAATTTCTGTTTTTGTTTCTGATTTCCAGCATCCGCACTTCTTTTGGTCATCATATAAATACAAGAGCATCTCAAAAGCTAGGGTTACAGTGGCATGAAGCTCACTTCCTGACTCCTCAAAACCTGTTCAAAATCTATAAAGCATAAGTCAGGAGTGTGATGGAACACTCCACATTTACCCGGTTAAGTGCAGCTCCAACAACACTCAGGAAGCTTGACACCATCTAAGACAAAGCAATCCACTTGATTGGTACCAGATCCACAAATATCCATTTCTCTTATCACTGATGCTTTACTATCTAAATGATGCACTGCAAAAATTTACTAAGGATCCTTAGACAGTACCTTCCAAATATATGAACACTATCACCTGTAAGGACAAAGGCAGCAGATACATGGGAACACCACCTGCAATTTCCTCTCTAAGTCACTCACCCTCCACATGGAAAGATATTGTTGTTCTTTCACTGGTGCTGGGTAAAAATCTTGTAATTCGCTCCATAACAGCATTGTGGATCTATCTACAGGACTTGGGCTACAGTGGCTGAAGAAGGCAGCTTATCATCACCTTCTCAAGGGCAATAAATGCTGGTCCAGCCAGTGACACTGATGGGCTATGAGTGAATAAAAAAAATGCTCTTCCATACTTAAACAAATGAGTCACCCATGGGTATCATGAACTTTGCTCTGACTGTAGCCCATGAAGAAACCATCACCCTCACCAGTATCTAAAATTTAAAAAAGAACTTATTTTTGACTGGGTCGCAAGACAATTCAGACATTATTCATCTGGTTCTCTTCCACTGACTGGTGGTCAGACATTCCCTTAATGCCTCCATGCTCCTAGCCTGTAGTGTGACTATTTCACTGAATGTGCTATCCATGTAACAGTTGGCTGATATGCCACAATGTCTCCAGCTCTGATCAAGCTTTGAAACCTGGAGCTCAAGTCTCTGCAGCTGGTGACACCTCCTGCACATTTGATTGTTCAGGACACCAATAGCTTCTATGTGGAACCATAACTTCCCACATAATGCAGAACGTGCATTCCATCTGACAGAGCTGCCGTATCATGACTTAACTTTAACATAAGTGAAATAAATTTAAGTAAACCAAGGTGAAATAAAGTTATTTTAATTCATATTAATACATGATCCCTAACAGCAGTTACTCACCAACCAAGCAATTCACAACTTGCTGTGCAATCACCGATTTTAGTTGCTGATCCATTGAAGCTACAACTGTCAGTCTCTCTTCCTCTCTCATGGCTGTCCTGAAGGCCAGTGCCCATGGCCATTCTGTACTTGGTCAAACCTTGCCCTGATCAGGAATGAATGTTTATCCAATCACCTTACAAAGTAATTATTATTCAAATTTTGTTAACTAGACACTATGAATTTAATTAAGATCATGTTCTTACTCCAACTACCTTTATGTTAAACATATTACCATGAATCTAATTTAATATGTATTTCACCTTGAGATAAAGTAAAATAATGAGTAGAAAAGCTATATATCGGTACTTCTGGCTATCCAAATTTGCACCCCTTTTTGTTTATACCATTTGTAAGTGTTCTTTCCTAGGCTCATGTAATTGCCTGTAAGTATGTGTCTTAGGTTTCTATCTATATTCAGCTCAGCTACAGGCACCTTAATTGTTTTTACCATTGGAGGAGCAGCACTTACAACATGGAGTTTGGCAGTTTTATTGTCCTTGCAGACTGTGGATACGTCAGCGCTTGGAAATGCCCTTGGCTAAAAGGACCCATTTTCTTTCCTGACTATATGTTAGGTTTCATTCTTCATTGTATCTTGATTGTACAGTGTCACAAACAGTAAGAAGGAAAACAGTTCCCTTTATGGATTCACTTTGGAGGCTTTTAGATAATTGCATCAGTCTTACATAAGAAACAGTAATGGTTAATCTATGGATCCTTGCATGGGTGAGTTGACACATGGGAGCTAGGAGAGGCACAGAATAGAGGGAGAAAAGCACAAATGGGGCCTTAAAGCAGAGAACCTTAAAAGACAAATCACTGTGGATTGTTCTGACATACCTCTTGTCATTCAGTTCACTGTTACATTGCCACAGGCCTGGATGGCATGTCACATTCTTATAAAAACAACAAACACACCTTCAACCCCTAAGCCTGCAGATCAGAAAAGCACAGCACAGACTTAGATATATGCACATATATATTCAAATGTAAACATGAACAGGGAGAACTTAGATAACAAAGTGTAGAGCTGGATGAACACAGCAGGCCAAGCAGCATCAGAGGAGCAGGAAAGCTAATGTTTCAGGTCTGGACCCTTCTTCAGAAATGGGGGAGAGGAAGGGAGCTCTGAAATAAATAGCCCCTATTATTATCTCAGACTCCAGCATTGGCAGTTCCTATAATCTCTCAAGGAGAACTTAGCCTGTCAGAGGGAACCAATGCTTGATTTCATGCACTTCACTTGCTACAGCAAAAGTAATATAACTGGGCAATATGTGAACGAACAAGTCTTATCCAGGGAGTTAACTGTGCATAACATTAGCCCCAGGGTCCTATAATATAAACCAAATGCTTTATTTATAGATCAATCTGTGCTCTGGAATGACTTGCATCAATAAAACTTTGTAACAGATTCATCTGTGTAAAAGAGCTTCAGACAATTATACCCTTTATGAAAGACTAGTCCACTGAGGCTGAGGATCATTTTTTATTCAGTGCTTTTGCATAGCAATGTAGATTAACACTTAATTCCTGGCATATTCATCAAAACTGCAAAGGTACACATTAATACTTATACAAGTGACAAGTGTATCAGCGACAGCAACTAACTAGAATTTACAGATACTGCTGGAGGGCTAATGTGATTCAGAGCACTGACAAACTTCAAACATATTAAATAATGTCAATGGAACTGCAGGAAATAGAAAGTAGCAACTACAGCTTGCTGCAAAATACTTGGAGAGTTCCCTCAAGCAAACACAAGACCAAATTCCACTTCTATTCTTGGATTTGACCTTTCAGCTTCTTGCATGTATGAAATAATATTTTAATTCTATTCACAACGGACATTGGCTTACATTAGAATATCCAAATGAAGTTAATGAAACCGTCATTAACTTTTAAGTTATAAGGAAATGTGGTTTTATACATGTTGGAAGTGAAATGTTTATTCACTTTTACGATTTACTTGCAGCAAAAACATAGTTATTGCAAATGCACTCTATTTAAGTCAGAAATTTCACAAAAAGAAAGAGTTACATTTCTTTAGTGCCTTTCACAACCACAGGACATTCTAAAGTCATTTCTGGCTAATGAAGTACGTTTAGAGTACATCCACTGTTACAGTGTATGAAATGTGGCAGATAATTCACACACAAGTCCTTGCACACAATGTGACAATGATCAGATGGTTTCCCTTTATCAAGTTTATTAAAAGAGAAATATTGGCCTGAGCACTAGAGGTAGTTTCTGTAATGCAAAAGTCAACACCTCTAACAATGTAGCATTCCATCAATACCGCACTGGACACTCAGCCTTGGTTATCAAGCTAGTGTCATGAAATGAGACTTGAATATTCAGTTGTCTGATTCAGAGGCCATTGCTTCATTAGTTGAACCACAGGTAACACATCTGGTTCACCAATGTTCTTTAGGGAGGAAACCTTTACCCACTTGGCCCACTTTGACTCCAGACTCACGGCCAAGTGGTTGATTCTTAATGGCTTTCACAGCAATAAAGGATAGGCAATAAATGTCGGTCTAGCCAGCATCCTATGGAAAAATAAACAAGAACATGTATATATATTTTCACTAAAGCTATCAGGATATTCCTTAAACCCACAGTAATCTTGTGCTCCCCTTTTTGAAATAAAGTAAAATAATGAGTAGAAAAGATATATATCGGTACTGCTGGCTATCCAAATTTGCACCCTTTTTGTTTATACCATTTGTAAGTGTTCTTTCCTAGGCTCATGTAATTGCCTGTTAGTACGTGTCTTAGGTTTCCATCTATCTTCAGCTCAGCTGCAGGCACCTTAATTGTTTTTACCATTGGAGGAGCAGCACTTACAACATGGAGTTTGGTGGTTTTATTGTCCACGGAGGGCCTTTAGGCCATCAGCATGGGGAATACAGGTGTATAGGGACTGGACGTCCATAGTAAAAATGAGGTGTTGGGGACCTGGCATTTCCCGGAACACATCCTTCACGCCCCATCCCCGCAACAATAACCAAAAAAGAATCCCCCTCGTCCTCACATACCACCCCACCAACCTCCGGATCCAACGCATCATCCTCCGACACTTCCGCCATCTGCAATCAGACCCCACCACCAAAGACATTTTTCCCTCCCCACCCTTATCTGCTTTCCGGAGGGACCACTCCCTCCGCGACTCCCTTGTCCACTCCACACTCCCCTCCAGCCCCACCACACCCGGCACTTTTCCTTGTAACCGCAGGAAGTGCTACACCTGCCCCCACACCTCCTCCCTCACCCCAATCTCAGGCCCCAAGAAGACTTTCCACATCAGGCAGAGGTTCACCTGCACATCTGCCAATGTGGTATACTGCATCCGCTGTACCCGTTGTGGCTTCCTCTACATCGGGGAAACCAAGTGGAGGCTTGGGGACCGCTTTGCAGAACACCTGCGCTCAGTTCGCAACAAACAACTGCACCTCCCGGTCGCGAACCATTTCGACTCCCCCTCCCATTCCTCAGATGACATGTCCATCCTTGCCCTCCTGCAATGCCACAGTGATGCCACCCGAAGGCTGCAGGAACAGCAAATCATATTCAGCCTGGGAACCCTGCAGCCCAATGGCATCAATGTGGATTTCACAAGCTTCAAAATCTCCCCTCCCCCAACCGCATCCCAAAACCAGCCCAGCTCATTCCTGCCTCCCTAACCTGTTTTCCCTCTCACCTCAAGCCACACCCCAATCTCCTATCTACTAACATCATCCCGCCCCCTTGACCCGTCCGTCCTCCCTAGACTGACCTATCTCCTCCTACCCCCCTACCTACACTCACCTTTACTGGCTCCATCCCCGCCTCTTCGAATTGTCTGCCTCCTCTCCACCTATCCTCTCCTCTATCCATCCTCTATCCACCTCCCCCTCTCTCCCTATTTATTTCAGAACCCTCTTCCCCTCCCCCATTTCTGATGAAGGGTTTAGGCCCGAAACGTCAAGTTTTCCTGCTCCTATGATGCTGCTTGACCTGTTGGGTTCAGTGTGACATTGCCTTCGACAGGAAGTTTTACCTGATACAACAATGCTCAAGTTATCTCCTGTAGCATAAGAAACTATGCATGGATATCTCAGTATTGAAGAAGGTGAGGATCTCTACTGGGTCTTGAGCGACAACAAAATACTGCCTCCAAGTCTCTTCTTTAATACATTTTAGTAGTTTGAAATCTGTGTATGACTGATAACAGTTAAAACCTCTTACTTACATAAAAAGATATGTGCACACAAATAAGCAGGTGTCTCATAACATTGTTCAGAGCAAATGGAGAAAAAAAGAAATTGTACAAAGTTACACAAAATCGGATGTTATACGAATATGTACAGATTTATATTTGATAAACGTATTTGCACATAATCCAGCTCTTCTTAATACTGTTTATGGAAGTTGGATGATAATTTTGGCAGGTTGATCACTGAACTGGAAAAAGATGTCGGCTGCACAATAATTAAATTTGCCCATCTTTGAATTATGTCTTGTATTTGAATGCTGTTAATATAAGCAGTGAGCTATTGTCTCTTCTGAGGGAAATAATTAATAGATTTTTTCTTTGATCTCCAGTGAAAAAAATGGAGGTGGATGTAAGAGGTCATAGCAATAGATTTATTTCTTCAATGTTGTTGCATAGATTTTAGTGCCCTTTTCTTTCTATCTGAAGATTGATTTTATCTCCTACAAACTGTATACCTGTTATATTGGGTTTACTGGTTGCATTTGGCACCAAGATTTTCTTCTATCAGCAGCTAGATGGAAGTTTCAGTCTTGGACAGCTGTGCCTCAGTTCCTCTTGCTCTGAAATAGTACAATCATATACCCATTCCAAGATAAATTCTAAAGATGAACAGATCTCGCCAACACAAAAGTCTGGCTGATGTGAATTTAATCGAGGATATTTTTCTCTTTCAAGTTATGAATAATTCCTTAAGATATGGCTATTCTTGGTTATTTTATTTCCTTTACAGAAATCTCTATTGTACTATTATGTCACTTTCATCTCGGAGAATCGAATGTAGAAAAATTTGATAGACATACTAAAATCAGAAGGGGTCTCGACACAGAGATAGCAAGAAATGTTCACTGGCAGAAGTGGTGATAACCAAAGGACATTGTTTTATAGTGATCAGCAAAAATGCAGTGGAGCCTTTTTTTAAGCAGCAGACAGCTGGAATCTCAGATGCACGAATTGAGAGTGTGGGAGAGGTGGAATCAACTGTGGTTTTGAAAAGAGAAATTAATAATAACCTGAAGAGAAAGTAAAATGGCTTGCGAGGGGAAGGTCGGGGAGTGAAAATATTAGAGCTGCTTTTCCAGAGATTTTAAAATCAATACAGTAGCTTAAAATGACAAACTTATTCACTGAATTGGAAATCCATCCATTTCATTAATACATCTACATGAAAAGAAATCTGTTGTCCACACTTGATCTGACCTTCATGTGACTTTTTCTATTTAAGTGGAAAGGAGGAGAATTTTTTTTTCTGTTACAGGATCATGTGTCTTTGGAACTATCTTCCCCAGACAGCAGTGGAGCATGGTCATTGAATAATCCTAAGGCAGAGGTAGCTAGATTCCTGACAACAAGGAAAGCAAAGGTTTGTGGGATATGTTGGAATGTGTAATACACGCCACAATCAAACCAACCAGAATCTTATTAAATTGTAGGTCAAGCTGAAAGGTTTGAGTGACCTATTCCTGCTCCCAAATTGTACGTGACTCAGCTGCAATGTGGTTGATTCTCAACTGCCTTTGAAGTGGCTTGAAAGACCATTCTTTCCAAGGACAATTAGGGACAAAACTTTGGCCTCCAAGTAATGTTCACGTCCCATCAAAGGACTAAAGCAGACCCTTGAAATTGTTAGCTGCAAACTTACTTTCTTCAAGGCTTTGCACATACTAAAACTGAGCTGGCATTTGAGTGCTGGCGAGTAAGCCCTGAATGTATAATTAAGTGAGCATCCACAGAGCACTGTTTCCCCTTGCTGGCATATAGTGCAAACCAAGTGGGATAACTTGGGTTGTCATTTCTACATTGCTCTGAGCAGATACTAGTGTCAAATCAGTAGCTACAGTACACAACGTCCTAAAAAATAATATTTTGCAAAACAAACCCTTCTCTGTTTTAAGATAACAAGGTATGGGGCTGGATGAACACAGCAGGCCAAGCAGCATCATAGGAGTAGGAAAGCTTGACGTTTCGGGCCTAGACACTTCATCAGAAATGGGGGAGGGGAAGAGGGTTCTGAAATAAATAGGGAGAGATGGGGAGGCGGATAGAAGATGGATAGAGGAGAGGATAGGTGGAGAGGAGGCAGACAAGTCGAAGAGGCGGGGATGGAGCCAGTAAAGGTGAGTGTAGGTGGGGGGGTAGGGAGGAGATAGGTCAGTTCAGGTAGGACGGACAGGTCAAGGGGGAGGGATGAGGTTAGTAGATAGGAGATGGGGGTGGGGCTTGAGGTGGGAGGAGGGGATAGGTGAGAGGAAGGACAGGTTAGGGAGGCAGGGATGAGCTGGGCTGGTTTTGGGATGCGATTGGGGGAGGGGAGATTTTGAAGCTTGTGAAATCCACATTGATACCATTGGGCTGCAGGGTTCCCAGGCTGAATATGATTTGCTGTTCCTGTAGCCTCCAGCTGGGCATCACTGTGGCATTGCAGGAGGCCCAGGATGGACATATCATCTGAGGAATGGGAGGGGGAGTTGAAATGGTTCGCGACTGGGAGGTGTAGTTGTTTGTTGCAAACTGAGCGCAGGTGTTCTGCAAAGCGGTCCCCAAGCCTCCACTTGGTTTCCCCGATGTAGAGGAAGCCACAACAGGTACAGCGGATGCAGTATACCACATTGGCAGATGTGCAGGTGAACATCTGCCTGATGTGGAAAGTCTTCTTGGGGCCTGGGATTGGGGTGAGGGAGGAGGTGTGGGGGCAGGTGTAGCACTTCCTGCGGTTGCAGGGAAAAGTGCCGGGTGTGGTGGGGCTGGAGGGTAGTGTGGAGTGGACAAGGGAGTCGCGGAGGGAGTGGTCCCTCCGGAAAGCAGATAAGGGTGGGGAGGGAAAAATGTCTTTGGTGGTGGGGTCTGATTGCAGATGGCGAAAGTGTCGGAGGATGATGCGTTGGATCCGGAGGTTGGTGGGGTGGTGCGTTTTAATTGCTCCTACAATTGGAAGAAGGTAATTTATGCTGCAATTGTCTCTCCAAAACAGCAACACTGAAATCTGATGGTAAACTTGTCACCTAAAGTTACTGCAAGGAAATGAAGGAACCAAATTAAATCAAAAGGACATATTTTCAGAAATCAATATATCGCTCCATGCGGTGCCGGCAGGTACACACCTAGTTTGTTTGTAAGCATTGTCATGGATGACCAAGATTAATCTCAGAGTGTGAATCCAGAGACCCAAGTATGGATGAACAGCTAGGTCCATAAGACCATAAGACATAGGAACAGAAGTAGACCATTCAGCTTTGCCATTTGGCAAGAGCATCGTTAACCTGAAGATCCTCAATTCAACATTCTTGCCTTTTCTCCATAACCCTTGATTCCTTTAAGGATTAAAAATCTATCTTAACCTTGAATATACTTAACAACCCAACCCCAAGAGCCCTTGCCGGTAGAAAATTGCGCAAATGCACTACTCTTTAAGAGAAGAAATTCCCCATCATCTGTGTTTGAAATGTGCGACCTCTTATTCTGAAATTAAGTCCTCTGGTCCTAGGCTCTGTCATCAGGGGTAACATCTTTTTCCCATATATTTGGCTAAGTCCCCTGAGAATCTTCTATATTTCAATAAGGTTTGCATTTTGTTTTTCGAAATTCTAATGACTATAGGCCCAATCTTCCCACCATCTCCTCATAATACTGTCCCTCTATGCCAGGTATCATCCAAGATAACCTTCTTTGGACTGCCTGTAATGTCAATAAATCTCTCCTTAGATAAGGAACCCAAAAGCTGTATTCCACCTGTGGTTTGATTAGTGCCTTGAAAACCTACCTACTTTTACCCTACATTTACTTTGAAACAAAGGTCAACCATCCATTTGCCTTCTCTGTTGAACTTGGATGCTGGCTTTTTTGTGATCCATGGACAAGGTCTCCCCAATCCCTCTTTTCTGCAGCTTTCTGCCATATTTCTCCATTTAATTTGATTTTATGTATTGTTGTCTCATGTACCTAAGTAGAGTGAAAAGTTTTGTTTTGTGAGCAGTACAGACCGACTACAATATACAAGGACATACAGATCATAGGGTACTTAGACAGAGCAAGGCAATCAGCGTTACAGTTGTACAGGAGAGGCACAAAAGCAAGATCAACATTAGATTTGAAATTAGAGAGGTCCATTCAGCAGTCTAATAACTGCAGGGAAGAAGCTGTTCTTGAACCTGTTAATATGGGTGTTTAACCTTCTGTATCATCTACCAGATGGAAGAGAGTATTGGGAAGGGTCTTTTGATGATGGTGGTTGCCTTTCCGTGGCAACAAGAAGTGTACATGGAGTCCACGGATAGGAGGTTGGCTTGTGTGATGGCCTGGCCTGTGTTCACAACTTTCTGAAGATTCTTACAGTCCTGAGCAAAGCAGTTGCCATACTAGGCTGTTATGCACCCAGATAGAATGCTTTCTATATTGTAAATGTAAAAGTTGGTGAGGGACTTAATGGTAATACTGAATTTCCTAAGCCTCTTGAGGAAGAAGAAGCGTTGTTGTGCCACTTTGACTGTCGCATTCATGTGGTTGGTCCAGGGCAGATGGTTGGTTATCGTCACTCCTAGGAAGTTGACACTCTCAACCCTGTCAACCTCAGGCCCATTGATGTAAATTGGGGTGATTCCTCCTCCTTTCTTTTTGAAGTCAATGATCTTTAGTTTTGTTGACATTGATTACTATCGTTGCATCATGCCACCAAGCATTTCATCTCCTTTCTGTATTCTGACTTGTTATTGTTTGATATCTGGCCTACAGTGGTGGTGTCATCAGTGAACTTTTCACAGAATTCACAGAATCCCTACAGTGTGGAAACAGGCCCTTCGGCCCAACAAGTCCACACCGAACCTCAGAGCATCCCACCCAGACCCACCCCCCCAACAACCCACCTAACCTACACCGCCCTTAACACTACGGGTAATTTAGCATGGCCAATCCACCTAACCTGCACATCTTTGGACTGTGGGAGGAAACCGGAGCATCCGGAGGAAACCCACGCAGAAACGGGGAGAATGTTTCACATAAAATTTGGCCACACACTCATGAGTGTACAGGGAGTACAGCACAGGGCTGAGTTATATCCTTGTGGGTCGTTGGTGTTGAGGATTATTGTGGAGGAGGTGCTGTTGTCAAATAATGTTCAGCACCTCAACTTTTCCTGCTAAAGTGCATAATCTCACATTTTCCCACATTATATTCCATCCTCATTTACCTACTCACTTAATCTGTCTATATCCCCCTGCAGGCTGTTTGTGCTATCCTCGCCACTTGCCTTCCCTACTATTTTTTTGTCACTTGCAAACCTTACTATAACACATTCACTTTCCTCATCTAGGTCATTTATATACATTGCAAATAATTATGGACCCAGCATTGATTCCTGTGGCATACCACAGTCATCCTAAAGGTACCCCCTTATCCAACTCTGTGTCTTTCATTAGTTAGCAACTCCTCTCTCCATGCTAATATACTACTACAAACACCATGGGCACTTACTAAGTAGCCTAATGTGTGGTCACTTATCAGACACCTTCTGAAAATCCAAATATATTACATCCTCTGCTTCTCTGTTATCTATCCCATTTGCTACTTCCTTCAAAAAATTCTAATAAATTAGTCAGACATGATTTACCCTTCATAAAACCATGCTGCCTCTGTTTGATCATATTATGTATTTCAAAACGCTCTGCTATTACATCCTTTATATTACACTAACATTTTTCAATAACTGACATTAAGCCAGCTAGCCTTTTTTTGTCTCCATCCATTTTTAAATACTTTCAGAAATCGAGGATGACTTGGTCAGATCCAAGTGTGGACCAGTTAAGAGAGATCCTATCATACAAATGGGTCCTATTTTAAGCAAACTGATTTTATTATCTTGTGCAAATCCACCTATGTGTAATTAATGCCTTCTCTTACAGTCATGATATCACTAGTCTACCAACGAACAAAGAATGCAAACTATTAGTAGTAACTAAAAACAACAAAATGTAATCAAAACAAAATTGTCACATGGGTAACACCAGCCGTGGAAGGAATCCAATGAGCTGGTAAATGCTGTAAATAATGATTAAGCAATGCTTGGATAGAATCCTGCTGGCTTCTGGCCAAATAACCTTGTGTACGAAATTTGTCCAAGTATCCGTTAATGACATATAAAACAAAGAGTCCTTTTAATGTAGCTACTATGTTCTGGTCACTTGCATTTCCTTTACTGTATCTTTCATATCAGCTAGTTATACAGGAAGGCGTACAAGATCCTTATTATTGTCAGCCCTGAGGCTGGGATCCTGTGGAAGCAACAGGGATATTGGCTGTTGGCTGGAAAGTCATTAAGGGCTTTGTTCAGGAAGGTCACAGTGCATTTTGTTCAATCCAGGCACTTGATAGGCCAATGGCAAGCCTTCACCTAGGAATCCTGCCTGCTGAGAGCTGCTAGCCAATCAGAGGCCTATAATTCTACTGACCAGCAGCACCACCATGGAGGCAGTGGCTGTTGCAGATACTGCAGCCCCTGGGGTTGAGAATTGTTGCAGGGTGAATGATGGCAGGGAGTTGCATGGGAAGGGGTGTCAAGGTTGGCTCTAAGCAAATCCTACTCTCACCTTCCTTAATCACTGATTGATTGCCTTTAAATGAGAGACTTCACCTGGGAGCACATGGCAAACTTCCCACCCACTCCAGGGTTAATACCAAGACATATTGCCCCTAGCCTGGCATTAATTACCCACTTAGGGGACTCTATTTGCAGGGGGCAGGAAGGCTGCCCATGGGCTTTTCTGCCACAGACTTAATCGGTTTGAGTTGGGAAGGTTGCACATTCCATACCTGTTACCCTCCTGCCAGATTAAGTGCCCCCACTACCAAACTCACAGTGGAGAAGGCCAAATGTCTGTCTCGCTAGATAATCAAATCTCAAAACCTCCTTTACATGACACACTGTTTTTCATTATGTAAGGAAGACCTATATCTAGATGATGATTATTGGATGTCCCAAAGTATTTTACAGCTACACTGTGAAGTGTAGCTTCATGCAGATGTAGGAAATGCGGCAGCCAAATTAGTTGTGGCAGGCTCCTGCAAACAACACTGTGATAATGACTAGATATTCTGTTGTTTGTAATGTCGCTTGAGAGATAAATATTGATCAAAACAATAGGATGAATGCTTCTCCTTCAAAACAGTGCTTTCTAAGAGGGCGTGAGAGGACAAATGGGACTGACTTTAAAATCTCGCCTAAAAGACAGCAGTGCTAACAGTGCAGCACTCCTTCAGTACTACACCTGGAGAGTTGGTCTTCCATCTCATATTCACAAAACACACAGGCAATGAAAGTGTTACACTGAGGCATTTCTTTTTATTATTAAAACAATTATTATTATTGTTATTAAAACAAACATTCAATGTTTTCAATTATAATATAAATTCTACAATTCAATATAAAAAAAATCCCAAGGGAGCCATAAAAAGGATTTGTAATCAAGTGCATCAATGTATTTTATTACCTAGCTGCATATCAATTAATTTGCACACTAAGGCGAATGTTCTGTTTCACATTGCTTATGTTCTTGTAATAAATTTATTGTTATTTCTTTTCAGCAACTGAAAAAGACAATTGTTCAGCTGCATTCTCCACAGGAGATGAACTAGAAACCTATTTTGTATCCAGATTATTAATACTTGAGTCATTGGACTCTGATGTTCATTCTAGCTTTCAAAAATACATTTTTCATCATGTAATACTAAAACATTATAATCCCATGCATTACAATTAATTTGCACTTGTACTTCAAGCAGACAATTACTTAGGCATTGACCTATTATGTTTATGTTCTGCATTGTTTACCCAACAAGAAGATGCATGAGCATCTGCTTCAAAACATCTTTCAATGCAACTCGACTTTATAGAACTGGACAATGGTCATCTCTGATTTTCCCTCCTAGATTTTTTTATTGCCTCTTCTAATACACTGAACAGATCAAAAATTCAGCATGGACAATCATGGAGAAAACAATTATTTAACCAATCTTTGCCTAACTACGCGCAATGCTATCTGTTAATTCCTCTCGCCTTCTTTGCCAGAATCTGCCAAACAAGGATGATCTATGATACAGTGCTAAAAGAGTGAGCATCTATGCTTTATCAAAACGTACATTTTAGATTGAGGAATAAGAATTTAATTTCCTACTTTACAGTCTTTTCCACATCGTTTCTCTCACTGACTTTTGCCAAGAAAATAATTACGTCTCACATTTTCCTAGATCTGGAGCATTGCTGATAAAACCTGACACCACCAGGTGGCAGACTAACACCAAAAAGGAAATCAGCGCACAATGACACTCTGGTTTGTAGTCACTGTGAATGTCTTTTGTAGCCACAGAGACAAGGACACAGCTCATTGCAGAGACAGTCAAGGTTAAAGGTGATCACATTACAGCCTTCACTATCTACATCCAGAGAAAGACAACTATTTAAGCACAAATACGATACACCATGTCATGCACAAAGGAATGTGCACATAACAAGTGTTACAATCAAAGGGGAAGCTGTTGTTTTTAACAAACAACCAGCAGTCCTTGATGTAAAGTCATGGGAGAATTGGAGTACTACTATGATTCCTAATGCATAGGTCACATTAAATTTTGTAATCTTTGCTTTTGACCATTAGTTGTATTGCATGTCTCCTGTTGAATTTTACATCACCGATATGCACACATTCATCAATATGTAAAATCTGGTGAAGGAACAGGTTTACCTGAACGTATTTCCTTCCAATGTCTGTACAAAGTTTCTACCAAGTGTCACAAATAGGACAGCGGTCGGCACCTTGAGTTGGAACCAAAATCCAACTCCCTCCCATCTTGTAGAATATTAGGTTTTCATAGAATTGAGGCCCTTCAGCCCATCAAGTCTGTAGCGCCAAAAATATACTAAGTACACTAGTCCCACCTTCCTTCACTAGGCCTGTTGCCTTAACTGTTGTTAAACTCAAGTGCTCATCCAAGTACTTTTTAAAGATTGTGAGGTTTCTCACCTCAACTACCCTTCGAGGCAGCATATTCCAGACCCTCAGCATCCTCTGGATGAGAAGGTTTTTCCTGAAATCTGCTCTAAACCTCTTGCCTATTACTTTAAAGTTATACTCCCTTTGTTACTGACCCTTCAACTAAGGGGAACAACTGCTTTCTATTCACCCTGACCATGCCTCTCATATTCTTATGCACCTCTATCAGGTCAATGTTATCTGCTACAAAGAAAAGAATCAGAACTTATCCAGTGTCTCTTCATCGATGCAATGCTCCATCCCAGACAACATCCTGGCGAATCTCCTCTGCACCCATTCCAGTGCAATCACATCCTTCCTTTGGGGTGGCAACCAGAATGCATACAGTACCCCAGCCTAACCAAATTTCTGTACAACTCCAACATAATCTCCCTGCTTTTCTAATCTACGTCACAGCTGGTGAAAGCAAGCATCCCATATGCCTTCTTAACCACCCTACTAGCCTGCCCAGCCACCTTCAGGGATTTGTGGACAAGTGCCCCAAGGTCATTCTGTTCCTCCGAGCTTCCAAATGACTTGCCATGCACCGAGTACTCCCTTGCCTTGTTCTGACAATTAAATACTTTCATCACAGGATTGGAACCCAATAGGATTGCCCTGGCACTATCAGAAAATAAAGGTGAACCTCTCAGACACTGGGGCAAGTATCCTAGGAGAGCTTCAAAACAACGCATATAATTTTCTCATTTTCATAGGATATTGCAAACAGGGAGAAAAGCCCTTTGATTGCTTGAAGCAGTTGCAGTGAGAAGTCATATAACAAAAGCTTCAGGAATATATCTAGTCAGGTTTCTCAGTCTTACAGCCCTGTTCCTGCTACATGACCCTTGCCCCTATGAGGCCATACAGGAAGCAGGCAGAAGAGGTGCAGATGCAATTTTGTTACTGAACTAGCACCCATAGTGCCAACAAGCCGATGCCAAATTTTGTGTCAAATCTTTTTTGACAAAAGTCACAAGACATCGCACATTTTGGTCTGTACACACTCCAGCCTTTTCCTGTAATGTGGCACATCATGGCTCGTTTCTGATCATCTGCAGCAGAACCTGTGTGCGATCTCACCCTCTGACATATTGGCACCTGTCCCAGCCTTCACCCCTGTCCAAACTGCATCACACTGTGCCTCATGTTTCACCACATGGTCAAGATCCTAGCTCATTGCTATCCACTTTCCTCCTACTCTTCCACCACTGGCTGAGCACATTGTAATTCTTGGAGCGTCTAAATGTATTTTTGAAGAAAGGAAAAGCGTTGAGGAAACAAGGAGCTGAGGCACAATACATCCTCTGCAACATGTGAGTCTAGAGATTTTCATTTATTCATTCAGGGATGTGAGCTTCCATTGGCTGGACCAAAATCCATTGGCCATCCCTAGTTGCTCTTGAGAAGATGGTGGTGATCTGATTTGTGGATTAGGGGTAAGTGGAATGTGAGAAGGAGAATTAGGTGTGAGGAATCTACCATCTTTGGTGGTTTCAGCCCTACAGCAGTCACAACGTTTGTAAAGAATGTTCTAATAATGACCAGCACTTTCTCCTCTTTGGGGGTAAGGACCTGCTGGCATATCTGCTCACCTATGGGTGGTCCTGGTTGAGTTTGCATGTGTATGAACTTGTCTTTCAAGGGCATGGGAAAAGTTGTCAGTTGGCATCAGTAATATTTTGTGTGGCATGACTGACATGTTTGAATAGCTGGTACACAGAAGGTTGGATATGTGAATTTTGAGCAGTGCTGTAGCCAGTGGTGCGCTTGGTGGGATATAACATTTGAAGGTGAATTCATTGGCATTGACCACCCGTATGAGATCATTAAGCTTAATGGAGCACAGCCTCTAGGGTTCAATTCCTAGCATTGATCTCCAAAATGCCTCTGCTCCCACTGTCTCTAAGAGTGTCTGGGGAGACCTCCTGGTGCCTGCAGTTGGCTGATACCTCCCCTTCTTTTCATCCCCTCCAACATCTCCAGTGCAGCTCTTTAAAGCCAAGTCTTTTTGTATATGGGTTGGAAAGAGTTTACATGGTGGAGTGCCATAGAACCACCCACTATGATGATGTTTGTGAGACAGCTTAAGATCTCAAAGAAATGAGACTGAATAGCTGGTTTTCTTCAAAGTCTCTGCAGCAATTGTCCATCATATCGACACAATCTGTAACAACTTGTTAACTTGTAACAAATGGTTTCTTGTTAACTATAAGGCTCTTCTCATTAGACCAGGAAGTGGTTTTCCTCTACCACACTAGACCTAGCAGCACCTGTAATTTCCTACACTTAAAGATGACATGGCCTTCACCATGAGCAACAGCTCAGACGGTGTAGTGAGCTGACATGCCCATAATAACATGGCAGGCAGTGGGGAGGGTTTGATTTGATTGGTTATGCTACAAAGTGTGAGCAGCAGTGTGAAATTTCCATAATCAGCTAGAAGTCACCCACTCACGCACACTGTCAGCAAAAGGGAAACAGTGAAGCTTTAAAATTCCTACGGAGGGAACCCTCAGGACAATCCTTAGCCAGGAAGAATACTCCAGTGAATGGTTTCATGAGCAGCACCCTCGTGAGTTAGCACGCCCATTCAACAACTCTTTCCCTCATTCTTCACTGCTTCCCAGGTCAGTTTCACCTCCTGCAAAAGTGCCAGCACCTATTGAAACCCCACAACTCTTTAAGATGTATAGGCTAGATTTAAACTGTGTGGGACAGCATTAAATGGATAATACTCACAGTATTGGCTTCATCCTGGTGTATAAAGCTGTGCACTGTATTATTAGGACCCAATCTAATGAGCAAACAGCCTGAAGTTATCATGCTGACTTCATTTCAGGCATGAGCTGGAACACGTACATACCAAGACCCACATTCATTTTCAGGGCTGTCTAATTTAGTCTGTCTATAGTTTTGATGGTTCAGTGTCTAATTAATCCCTTGTTTGATTGAAAATTACAAGTTATTTGCATGGAAATGTTTGTTTCATCCCTGCTACAAGTACAGATTTCAACAGCAGCACCATGAGAGGAAATTGGACAGCACGTTAGTATTTACACCTGCCAGAGAGATGGATTGCACAATTAATTTCACGTACATTCATGTTGTAGGGCCTTTTTGCACTAATGGCTCTGCAGGGATAGTGAAACCATCAACTGAACAATTTGCGCAATTTGAACTTGTATGGTTAAGATACCCTTATCCGTTGAATTATTATCCAGACAAATTCTATGAAGCAAAAATAGAAAATGCTGGACATTCTCAGCAGGTCTGGTAGCATCTGAGGAGATAGAAATGGAGTGAATGGACAGAATCTGATCAGGGCTTGAACAACATGGGCTCTGGGAAGACCTGTGGCAGAATATTGGGTGAGAAGTCCAATGCAGATTATCTTGACATCAGGAGCAAATCACTACATTTTATGTATTTGACAAGTAGCAAGAGAGATTGTCAATTAAGGGGGAATTATTGCTTACTAAATGCCTTATTAATATCACAACTCAGCTTATTAACATTCAGCTTCCTACCTTACCAAGCGCACCAAACAGCTAAACATTGGGAACCCTCGACACTGAAAGCAGAGTGGGACTCCAGCTCATGCTGGCTGTGAGGGAGCTCTATGTTGCTGAATACCAAATAATATGTCAGGGCATGATCCTTAGGCACCATCCAAAGGCACACCTTGTCCTCAGGCTTAAATACCAACTTCCTATGGAGGAAGTCTCCAGTTGCCACCCCCACAGGGTCCTCTTCTGGCTGGAGCTGAGCAGGTGACTGGTCTCTGGCAGTCCCCTGAGCTTCTTTCTAGGTGAGCTGTGGAGCTTTCACTATGAGCTACTCTCCAGCTTCCGCTTCAAATTTCCGAATGTTCCCACCGAGGTGTCAGTATCTGAGGTGTTACGGCAGAGGAATGTGGATGAACGAGGTGTAGGAGACAGCCTTGTCAATGTTTGCTCTGAGGCCATGGTACTCTCCTCTTCCGAGGTTGAGGAGGTGACTTCTGCTGGGACCAGCCGTTTCTCTGCAGAGACCATGGACATCTGGTTGGTACCTGGAAGATATAAGACAGAGAGGGCATTGCAGACAGTGGTTAGAAGTGGCATACAATGAGTGACACTGACAACAGGGGCTTAATGTGAGAGGTGCATTGGACATAAGAATGATGAGGAATGATACTTTCCCAGTTGGCAGGATATGGATGGCATGGCATCTTCACAGGAGAACTCCCCATCTTCTCCTCTGGGGAGGGAGGGGATTGGGGGTGGGAGCAGGATCCTCTCCTCATAGAAGGTGATAAGCCCCTTGGGCTCTTTGTCTTAATGTAGGCTGTTTTCTCCTGGATTGAGAGAAGCAGAGGGTCTGAGTGGACTGGAAGTTTGTGACATGGCTGTTAGTGCTGGTGCGAAGTGGTGGAAAGGTGTTCCAAGACAGTGAGCAAGCAGAGCAGGTCACGTACGGTTAGTAGTGTGGGGAGGAGTGTTGAAAGTGAATGAGGGAAGATGTTGCAGGGAATTGTGATGGAGTCAGAGTTTTAGCCTTGGTAGAAGGTGGGTGCAGTAGCAGAGAGACAGTGAGTTTGAGGTGGCAGAGAGGGTACCACTTAGCCTGGCAGAATGGAGAATGTCATTGACACTCCTGGCTGCTCCTCTGTTGAAACCTCACTGTCAAAGGTGGAGACCTCAGACCAGATGGCCAGGGTCTGGTGTTGTGACCTCCTTCGCCAGTCCTCGGAAGATGAGGCCCCTCCTTTGCACCATTCCCTCCTCCAGGACCTTCACTTGACACCATCTACCCTTCTCCAACATCATTGCCCTGTACCTGTCACCAGGAAGATCAGCTTCGGATTGTCAATTCTCACCCGGGTGCACAGCAGCCAGGGATGCTGGGCTTTTGGCAGCTATCCCATGAGTGGCAACTTGTTGCATGAGCATGATGGGTAAGACGGGGTTGGAATTGGACGTGAGGGATACCGTAGGGATGGGGTAGGTAGCAAACGAGGCGAGTTTGGTAATATATGGTAAAAAATAGACCTCATGGCAAAAAGACTGAAAAAACACAATGCCACTTTGACTCAGCCAAAAAAAAAATAGAATCTTACAGCATGGAAACAGACCCTTTAGTCCAACTCATCATGCTGACCAAGTTTCCCAAACTAGAATAGCCCCACATGACTGCATTTGGCTCATATCTCTTCAAGCATTTCCCATTCATGTACCCGACTAAATGTCTTTTAAATGTTGTAAGTGTACCTGCATCTATCACTTCCTTTGACAATTCATTCCATATACAAACCACTCTCTGTGTGAAAAAAGTTGTCTCTCATGTCGCTTTCAAACCTTTCTCCTCTCTCCTTAAAAATATGCATCCTAGTTTTGAACTCACCCATTCTGGGGAAAAGACCTTGCTATTCACCTAATCGACACACCTCGTGATTTCATAAACCAATATAAGTTCCCCATCAACATCTTGCACTCTAGTGAAAAATGTCCCAGCCCATCCAGCTTCTCCTTGTAACTCAAACCCTCCATTCCCAGCAACGTCCTGGTAAATCTTTTCTGAACCCTCTCCAATTTGTTAATATCCTTCCTACAAGCAGGGCGACCAGAACTGGACACAGCACTCCAAATGTGGCCTCACCAACATCCTGTACAACCTCAGCATGACATCCTAACTCCTATACTCAGTGGTCTGAGGAATGAAGGCAAGCATGCTAAATGCTTTCATAACCACCTTGTCTATCTGTGATATAACTTTCCAAAAACTATGTACCTGAATCCACCAATATAGGATTCAGCCTAACACCTCCAGACACAACCAATCATCAGTTTTCAGTATTTCTGCTTTAATTCAGACATCCTTAATATTTTGTTTTTGCTAACTTTGTGAAATATTGGTTTAACAGCCAGGTTGCCCCTTGTTTTCGGCTAATGGCTTACATTTTTTTATTGCTACATGTCAATGAATTCATGTATGTCTTTAAACAGCTTTCGGTTCCATGAGCAGAATACTTACTGTCCCTTAGAGGCGGGAGGGCCAGGATGAAATTCTTTGTGACAGCACCCAGACACTATCCCAGCTCCGGGTGAGATTCCCTGCGGAGGATGGGCCTGCCAAGTGAATCAACAAATCCTGAGGATCTGAAGAAGGGTCATCAGAACGTTAACTCTGTTTTTAGCTTCACAGATGCTGCCAGACCTGGTGAGCTTTTCTAGCAACTTTGTTTTTGAATCAACAGACTCCTCCACGAAAGTGAGAAGCCTGTTGATCCAATTAAGACATCAATCAAAGGACAGTATCCCACCCCAACAGAACATGCCTGACTCAGTCTAGGCCCCCTAAGCCCAGAGCAGGCAGATACTTGATGGAAAGTCAAGGGGTCATTGGCATCTCTTCTCAAACCCCCAGTGACAAAGCTACCAGATAATAATGGTCCCAGCCACAGTCTCAACCATTTATTTAGAAGGCCTCCCCTACACACTGTAGGCTCCAGTACCCCAAACTTTCATTTCTAACAGCACCTCCATTTTGTGGTGTACTCACGCTCTGCTGGCTTCCTCAGCAGCAGCATCCTCTCCTGTTGGAGTCACCATCAGTCTATTGCTAAGGGCCTTGTCATTGGGCTATCAGCCTCACAGTCCTGGTGCATATCCTTAATTAGACAGTAAAGCCAGAGATGGCCTGTTACTTGTCAGCCTCCCAGGAAGCTCACATCTCTATACAGAGAGTGGACACCAGTGGGGGTTGACACCTGGAAATAGTCCTAATCTTCTTTCATTTTCTATGTTGGAAAGCTTTTAGAATTGATTAGCAATTTGATGAATCGCAGAGCATAGAACTCATTTTCAAAACATGTGAGCAAAATCGTTAATTCAATGGTTGGTCACAGTCTTTTATAGAAATAGAATTCCACCTACAAGTATCTTCTATTAAAGACTGACATGGAGAGTTATATCCTAGTTACATGTCTCCACTCACTTCAATTCCTTCCACCATTACCACACCATTGCCTCCCACCACACATCACCTACTGACTTACTGAGCCATAAATAACAAGTTCTAGGTTCCATGTCCATGCAAAGTTAGCTATTCCCAGCTCAGAGCACCATGGCTGACTTTCAATGCTGTTGAGTTAGGGAGAACAAAGCCAATCCGTTCAGGTTGTTGTACCCAATTACTATCCGGTGATTTTTGGCAGATGTGTGTGCAGATGATGGGCAAGAATAGAATCAAACATGACTGCAATATTTTTCTTGTTTGACTAATCTATCTCAACAGACCACTAAAGGATGCAGGTGGATAATGGCAGTAATGCATGAGATTAGCTTGTAACACTGGAATTGTATCCTAGCAAGGAGACAACATCTTCAGGAGTAGGGAGGAAAATGTACAAGTAAAAAACAGTGAGAATTCTTGAGTGCAGATAGTAGAGGTTTGACTATTGATTAGCAAATCACTAACTTGATGGAAAAACAGATAATAGAAACAACCATTTCCACCAGGAGTGGCACGGTGGCTCAGTGGATAGCACTGCTGCCTCACAGTGACACAGCCTGGGATTCAATTCCACCCTCGGGCAACTGTCTGTGTGGAGATTGCGTGTTCTCTCTGTGTTTGTGTGGGATTCCTCTAGGTGCTCCAGTTGCCTCCCATAGTGTGAAAATGTGCAGGTTAGATGGATTGGCCCTGCTAGATTGCCCATAGTGTTCAAGGATGTGTAAGTTAGGTGGATTAACAATGGGAAATACAAGGTGACAGGGATGCGATGGAGAGCTTGGATGGGATGCTCTTCGGAGAGTCAATGTGGACACGTTGGGCCAAATGGCCTGTTTTCACACTGTACGGATTCTATGGATTCAACCAAGAGTTCAGAAGATCAAGATTGCTGGGTCATAATAGCGTGCTAGTCAGAAACAAAGTCCCCTTTAGCCTTGAACCTTTTTGCACGCGTTGTATAAAGTCACTTCTTTGTTAATTTCTCTGTTTGTCCACAAAGTAATAACTATGTAATTGATTGCTTGACAAGCTGTAGGAGTGGAGAAATAATTAAGAAAGCAATTTTTTTAATGTAGAATGGTGCTTCAGGAAGGAAATATATGAACATCAATCCAAAGGATGCAACAGTCAAGAAGGCAACTCAGGAAATTTGGCATGTCTTTAAGGTCTCTCACTAATTTTTACAGATGCACCATTGAAAGTATACTGTCCAGGTGGATAATGGCCTGGTATGGCTACTGCTCTACCCAGGTCAGTAAGAAACTGCAGAAGATGGTGTGCACAGCCCAGACAATCACGGAAGCCAACCTTCCATCCATGTACTCCATTTAGACGGCTCACTGCCAGGGAAACCTGCCAACATCATCAAAGATCCATCGCACCCTGATAATGATCTCCTACAATCTCTTCCATCAGACAGAAGATACAGAAGCCTGAACACATGCACCAGCAGGTTGAGGAACAGCTTCTTCCTGGCCGTTATTAGACTGATGAATGGACTCTCTAGCCTCAAATCACGCTGATCTTGCCTAGTGCATGCCCCTGTGCAATGGAACCTGTATGCCTCTGTCTAAGTCTTTTTGATCTGTACATCCTTTGCTTACTATAATCTGTCTGTACCACTCATAAACAAAGCTTTTCACTGTATTTCAGTACACATGACAATAAATCAATCAGGAGAAGAAGTTATGAGACCTAAAGCATGGTCAAGTAGATTTGCTTTAAATGACAACAATGGAGTGACAATTTTGAGGAGTTTATAGAGGATATATCAAAGTAAGGTGTTTAAAGGACTGAAGGCATGGCTGCCAATGCTTAGTTGAAAGGATTGGTGATGTCTCAGAAACTGGAGTCAGATAATTTAGAGAATTTAGGGGAATTGCAGCACTGAAGACAGTTAAAGCATTTTCAAAGGATGAGGCTAAAAGAATTAGAATTTTAAATTTGAGACTTTGGGAGGATGAAGGTAAGAGGGTTTTGCATGAAATGACATTTATAGAGAATTACTGAAATGTTACATTTGATTTACAGACATTCTGTTGCTAAGTTATTCCTTGAAAATGAAATGGTTTTACCACAGCTGTATGCTGCATCCAACAGTGCTCAGAATCTCGTTAATAGTGCACCAACTTTTCATTTAACCACGGGCAAGGAAATAAATTAGATCACAAATTACATGTTGAGAAGCTAACACAAAGTGAGAGCAAACACCTGTTTTATGTAAATACAGAGAAATAACTAGTGATTGAATTTGATTAAAATATAGGAACAGCCAGTCTCAATATGTAAAACTATCGATTAATCCCCCTTCATGCTCATTCATAACAGTCTCTGGTACAAAAACAATTCCTGAGTAAGGGCTGTGTATCCTAACTTCATTAAAATTCACAGACCAATTGAGGCTGGCTTTCATTTCTTCATTCAATTTTCAAACAGATGTTTGTTAATAGGTAAGTATTTTTGAGGAGATGCTTTATCCATGAAAATGTATCCTGCATCTGTCATGCCAACTTCATGTTGAAGAGCTGTTGAGATTTGTTTCTTATCATTTTCTCACATATTTGTAAACAAATGACTAAGATCATTTCTCAAGTACAATTCTCAAGCCAACATTGTTCCTCTGATCTGATTGGAGTATTTGCTTATGTTTCACTTTTAGAGGCTTTGACCTTTGATGGGCTCTGTTGATACAAATGCCCACTGCAATAGAACTTGGGGAACTGAAAGTAGGGCAATGGGCCTTCAATTTCCTGCTGGCTAGAGAACTACAACAGAACATTTGCATTCACTTACTTAATTGCACATGTACTTTCTGGTTTTCTTTTGTCTCACATGGAGTGGATTTCTTACCAGAACTTGCCATCACCATCATCAGTGGACAGAATTCAAAGGAAACGATTGTCTTGATCCCCTTAGTTAAAAATAATCTAAAAGCTAAAATACTGCTGAAAAATATAAATGTTGTCAAAAGCTTTTCATCATGCACTCGTTAGGACATTCACCAAGACTACCATTGCAAAGACAAACATTATTTTACATTATACAAGATTGCACATTGATTAGCAGGTCGATTTTGTTTGGTAGAGGCATTGCCATCTAACAGATATCAGAAAGGTGATGGTTGACAGTTAACTGCCACGCTTTGTTTAAATTTAAACCAGAAATGTTAACCGATTAGTCACGGCAATGCTTTATAATACAAGGAACGACCAATACACTCGTATGGCTCATTGCAGCCTGACCAAAATCTTAAATTGGTTGTCAGTATAATTCTTAGAACTCTCAGGACTATTAAGCAAATGTTATCAAATGCAGAATTACATTTAATGTTTGATAAAGTTCATACCTTGCCAGTTGTGCATAGCTGAAAGGACATGCTGTTTGATTTAATCCATCAGTCTTTGAAGTGTATGGCCTTCATACCTCACACTTTGATGCGCCTTGTCTCTGTATCTAGCTTGCACAGTGAACAAATAGTTTCAACCCTATTTACAAAGTTGCCAGTCAGGCTGATCTTACACTGAATGTAACTGTAGGAATTCCAAAGCATATATTGATCAATGAAGATAATATTACAGTAAACTTTAGTAGAGAGCCCAAACATCCCTTGCTTGCAAAACTCAAACCACAGTGTTCAGCACTAGATTTGATTCTATGATTAAAAACATGTGCTGAATAATCCTGAGCATACGAATAATTTTGCTGGCATCCAATTTAAGATTGTCCATCTGATCTGTAATGTAGGGTAGTTGGATGTAGAAGTAGCTCTGCATACTAATACACAGGGCCTGAACTTTACAAACAAGAGGAACATGTCTGTCTAGTGCTCCTGTTTCACTTTAACAATAGGTGCTGGCCATTCTCTGGTTTATTCCTCTGGACATTGCCTTGATCAATTAGAATCAACTTTCTTTATTTAAATTTAAATGAAGTTTGGCAATTAATGCCTGTCATCATCGAACTGGTGCACTCTCCATGGTCAGTGTTCCTACAACCTCAGAATCACTTCCTAACCAATCAGCACTCTCTTCTCTTACAACATTAAATTATGCTCCCCCTTACTTTGGTATTCCCCCTGCGAAGTGCATGAAAAAATATTTTGACAAAGTGTATCTTTTATTTCAGTAATATTTATGTTGTGTATTATCCGATCACCAAAATAAAATGGGTCTAATACAACTTGAGGAATTCTGCACAAAGTTAAATCAGAGTTTAGGCTATCTTCTCCCAATGATTGTAGTCCTAAAGCTACAGCATACTTGTATTTTCTGACTGAACTGATACACTTTGATCATGAGCAGTTGGGAGAAGGCACGTTCAGAGTGAGGCACAATGCAACACAGTGAGTGATGCTGGAAATTTTGTGCATCATGGGAGTCTGGTGCACAGGAGAAGAGGTTCTTTTCTATGTTTTTTTTTTGTTCATAGTTTGCAAGGTCCTAGCTCAGGGTTTATCATTTGTGGGGCTATATCCTTCAGATTCAACTGAGCAGAGGAAGGAAGTCTTAGGTTAGTGGCAGCAGCTTCAGGGGTCCGTGCATTGGGCAAACAAATCAAACTGTGATATCATAGGTAAGTGGTACATTGATTGGGTTATGATTTTTAAAAATTAATGGGATTTTTTGGAAAAAAGGATGAACTGACAAACAAAAGGAATAAGTGAAAGCAGGGCTAATATAATATAATGATGTAAATAAGAAAAGTAAGGTAAAGGAAGTACAATTAACATGAGGAAATTAAGTTAACAGTGTTCTTACAAAAGCATAATTATTACAGATTTTTCTAGGAAAGAGAGTTACTCCAGGATTAAAAGAAGTCATGGCAGCAGAGCCCACATCCATGATAGGCTCCTCCTATGCTATGTGGCAAATCATAGAAGCTTCAGTTGTCCCTGGTGATGCAGTGCACAATCTGTGTGTCCAACTGCAACTACTGGCTAAGTGTATTTCAAAGCTGAGCTGCAGGTGAATTCACTGTGGACCATCTGTGAAACTGAGCACTTTCAGTGATGTGGTCACACTGCAGGTAAAGATTGAGAAGGCAGAAAGGGCATGAGTGACCACCCCAGGCAGAGTAGAGGAAGGCAGGTAGTACAGATATCCATTCTGTGACCATCCCCCTTTGTAAAAGATACACTGTTTTGGATACTGTTGAGGGAGAGAACTGTGCAGGGGAAGCAGTGGCAGCTAACTTCATGGCACTATGTGTGGACTTGCTGTACAAGATGGGAGGAAGAACAGCAGGGCTTTAGGGACTGGGGACCCATTTGTCAGGGGCACAGACAAGTATTTCTGCAGCTGCAGTTGAGACTCCAGAATGATATGTTAGACCCCCCATACTCCCCGCGACCCCACCACCACACACACCCCGTAGAAGGGTCAGTGATGTCACTAAAAGGTTGCAGGGCATTCTGAAGGGGTAGGGTAAACATACAGAGATCATGGTACATCTCTGTGCCAATGACATCGAAAGGAAAAGGGGTTCAGCAGAAATTAGGGAGCTAGGAAGTAGATTAGAGAACAAGACCCAAAAGATAGTGATTGATGGATTTTTCCAGTACCACATGCTAACATGTATAGAAATAGAAGGTTAGTCCAGATGGAAAATGTGGCTGAGAAATGGTGCAGGAAGGAGGGCTTCAGATTTCTGGGATATTGGGAGGATATGTCCAGGGTGGATGGGTTGCACCTAAACCTGAATGGGACAAGAGTCCTTGTTTGTTCATGATGTTGGGAAAGGGTTAGACTAACGTGGCACGGGATATAACCTGAAAGAAGGTACCAAAATCAGAGGTAATAGCAAGTAAGTCAGGAAAGCATGGACATCCTAGGCCATTTAAGTCACAACGGAGTTTGGCAAGGTTGGATAGTATGTATATTAAAACAATGAGTCTTTTGAATAAGAAAGATGAGTTAAGGGCACAAACTAAAATTTGAGGTATGATGTATAACTGAGACTTGGTTGTGAGAGGGGCAGGATTGGCAGCTCAATATTCCAGGATAGAAAGGTGAGACAAGCAAGGAGGTAACAGAGGAGGAGGTACTGCAATTTTGATCAGAGACTCTATTACAGCAGTAAGGAGGGATGACATTTTGCATTATCCTCAAATGAAGCCATATGGGACAACTAAAAAACCAAATAGGAGCCATCGCATTATTGGGAGCGTACTATAGCCCCCTAACAGTCCTGGAGAAATAGAAGCACATGTATGGAGGCAAATTTCAGGCAAGTTTAAAAGTATTAGGTTAGTGATTGTAGGGAATTTCAACTTCCCCAACTTTAACAGGGGTAGTCATTGTGTGAAAGGTTTGGTGGGATAGGAATTCCTCAAATGCATTCGGGAGAGCATTTTTAAACCAAAATGTAGAAGGCCTCACAAGAGACAGGTTAGCCCGAGATTTAATTTATGTAACACAGCTGAGAAAGTGGGTAAAACATCAGAGGAAAAGGCTTTAGCAGACAATAATCAACTCCATTAGATTAAAGATTGTTATGGGAAAAGACAAGGATGGGCCTGAAATCACAGTTCTTAACTGGACCAAGACTGATTTTAATAAGAATAGATACAATGTGACCAGAGTGGGCTAGAAGCAGATGCTTTCAGGTGAATCTGTCTCAAAATAGTAGGATGCATTCAAGAAGAAAATATGGAGAGTATAGGACCAACATGTTCCAAACAAGAAAATTGTGGGACCAACAAATTCTGTGAAGCCTGGATATCAAGGGATATACAACATTGAGTGAGGAGAGAAAAGGAGGCTTATGGCAGATACTGAGGGCTCAAAACAACAGAACCTGAAAGGAATATAGAACTTGCAACAGGAAACTTAAAAGGGAGGGGATATGAAAGGATATATCATATATAAGAAGCAGGAGGGTAACTAGAGAAAGGGTTGGTCCACTAAAGGATAAGGAAGGAAGGTTTTGTGTCGAACCTGAGAAAATGGGTGAGATTCTCAATGATTACTTTGCATCAGTGTTCACTGAGGAGAGGGACATGATGAATGTTGAGATTAGAGATAGAAGTTTGTTTACTCTGGATCACGTTGACATAAGGAGGGAAGATGTGTTGGGTAGGCTAAAGGATATTAAGGTGGACAAATCCCCAGGACTGGATGGGATCTATCCCAGGATGCTGAGGGAGGCGAGAGAGGAAATAGCTGGGGCCCTGATAGATATCTTTGTAGCATCCCTAAACACAGGTGAAGTGCCGGAGGACTGGAGAGTTGCTAATGTTGTCCCCCTGTACAAGAAGGGTAGTAGGGATATTCCAGGTAACTACAGACCAGTAAGCCTGACGTCAGTGGTGGGAAAGTTGCTGGAGAAGGTACTGAGGGATAGAATCTATTTATATTTGGAAAAGAATGGGCTTATCAGTGATAGGCAACATGGTTTTGTGCAGGGGAGATCATGCCTTACTAACTTAATAGAGTTCTTTGAGGAAGTGACCAAGTTGATAGATGAAGGAAGGGCTGTAGATGTCATCTACATGGACTTTAGTAAGGCGTTTGATAAGGTTCCCCATCGTAAACTAATGGAGAAAGTGAAGTCACATGGTGTGCAGGGTATTCTAGCTAGGTGGATAAAGAACTGGTTGAGCAACAGGAGACAGAGAGTAGTAGTTGAAGGGAGTTCCTCGAAATGGAGAAAGGTGACCAGTGGTGTTCCACAGGGATCAGTGCTGGGGCCACTGTTGTTTGTGATATACATAAATGATCTGGAAGATGGCATAAGTGGTCTGATCAGTAAGTTTGCAGATGACACAAAGATTGGGGGAGTAGCAGAAAGCATAGGGGATTGTCAAAGAATACAGGAGAATATAGATAGACTGGAGAGGTGGGCGGAGAAGTGGCAGATGGAGTTCAATCCGGGCAAGTGTGAGGTGATGCATTTTGGGAGGTCTAATTCTAGAGCGAACTATACTGTAAACAGAAGAGCCTTGGGAAAAGTTGATGAGCAGAGAGATCTGGGAGTTCAGGTCCATTGTACCCTGAAGGTGGCTGCACAGGTGGATAGAGTGGTCAAGAAGGCATATGGTATGCTTGCCTTCATCGGACGGGGTATTGAGTACAAGAGCTGGCAGGTCATGTTAAAATTGTACAAGACTTTGGTTCGGCCGCATTTAGAAGACTGTGTACAGTTCTGGTCGCCACATTACCAAAAGGATGTGGAAGCTTTGGAGAGGGTACAGAGAAGGTTTACGAGGATGTTGCCTGGTATGGAAGGTGCTAGCTATGAAGAGAGGTTGAGTAGGTTAGGATTGTTTTCATTAGAAAAAAGGAGATTGAGGAGGGACCTGATTGAGGTCTTCAAAATCATGAAGGGTATAGACAGGGTTGATAGAGATAAGCTTTTTCCCAGGGTGAGGGATTCAATAACGAGGGGTCACGCGTTCAAGGTGAGAGGAGAAAAGTTTAAGGGGGATACACGCGGAAAGTACTTTACACAGAGGGTGGTAGGTGCCTGGAACGCGTTGCCAGCAGAGGTAGTAGAGGCAGGCACGGTAGATTCATTTAAGGTGCGTCTGGACAGATGCATGAGTAGGTGGGGAGCAGAGGGATACAGCTCCTTAGGAATTGGGCGATAGGTTTAGACAGTGGATTTGGATCGGCACAGGCTTGGAGGGCCGAAGGGCCTGTTCCTGGGCTGTAAGTTTTCTTTGTTCTTTGTTCTTTGTTCTTTGATACTGGCAGGTAAAAGAAAGAAAATCTTATGTTGTTTTGCAGGTACACTAACAGTAAAAAGATAGGGGCCATTGAGGACCCCAGTGTTAATTTGTGCATGGAATTAGAGGATGTAGGTGGGGTTCTAAATGAATATTTTGGTCAATATTCACTAGTGAGAGGGATGATATCAGTATAGACATCAAGGGGAAGGTTTATGATACAATTAAAGAAATTAGCATAGGCAGAGTGGACTTATCTGGCAGGCTGAAAATTAGATAAATCTCCAGGACCAGATGAAATGTATTTCAGTCTGTTAAGTGAGGCAAAGGAGGAAAGTTTCCAATTCCTCTCTGGCCATAGGAGAGGTCTAGGATGAATGGAGGATAGCCAATGCTGTGTCTTTATTCCTGAAGGGAGCAAAGGATAAAGGAGGAAGCTTAAGTCTGGTCTGTCTAACCTTGGTGGTTGGGAGGTATTGGAAGCAACTCTGAGGGACAGAACTAATGGGGGCATTTGGTGAGGCAGGTGTTAATCGAGAACAATCCACATGGTTTTGTTAAGGGGAGGTTATGTCTGATCAACTTGATTGAATTTTTCAAAGAAGTGACCAGCTGTGTAGATGGTGGCAATGCATTTGCTGTAGTCTACTTGGTCTTCAGCAAGGCTTTTGATAAGGTCCCACATGGGAGATTGATGACAACAGTAAGAACATATGGGATTCAAGGACATTTGGCAAGTTGGATCTGCAAGTGGTTGAGTGGTAAGAAGCAGACAGTAATGTTTGAGGGGTGTTTTTTAGGTTGGAAGTCTGTGTCCATTGGGGTTCCACAGGGGTCAGTGTTGGGGCCCTTGCTGTTTGTGGCGTATGTATATGTGTGTATAAATATTTATGGTTTCAACTTGAATATAGGAGGGTTGATCAGTAACTTCACAGACAATACAAAATTGGTAGGGTGGTAAATAGTGGATTGGATAGCATTAGACTACAAGAGAATATAGATCTGGGCTGGTCAGCTGGGCTGATCAGTGGCAAATGGAATTCAATCTGAATAAATGTGAGGACAATCAAGGCAAAGGAATACTTGATTAACAGTAGGATCTTGGGAATCATCAAGGATCGGAGGGACCTTGGGCCCTAAGTATCAGGACAGGTGGATAATGTGGTTAAGAAGGCACGTGGGATGTTTGCCTTTATTCATTGATGAATAGAGTTTGAGAGCAGGAAGGTTACGCTGGTACTGCGTAAAATGTTGGTTAGGCTACAGCTAGAGTGTTGTGTGCGGTTCTGGAATCCACATTGAAGGAGGGATGTGATTGCACTGGAGAGGGTGCAGAGGACCCTTCTTGAAAGAGTATCCAATTGCTCTCACTACCTCATTTTCCCATCAGCCATGCATTTTGCCTCTTCACACATCCATCCAATTCTCTTTTAAAAATTACTACTCAATCTGCATTCCATGGGCAGAAAATTACAGATCATAACTCACTGCATTGAAACAATTCTCACCATCTTCCTTATAATTTATTTGATCATTATTTTAAATTTGCACCTCTGGTTATCAACCTAATTGTTAATATAAACAGTTTATCCTATTTACTCGGAGAAAATCATAACAATTCTGAACAACTCTATTAACTTCAGCTTTATGTTTCTAAGGAGAGCAAATACAATCCTGACTGGCCTGTAGACAACATTGTTATCCGTCTTCCCATGTTTTTGAACAAGATTGTAACATTTACAACCTTCTGCTTCACTGCCATTGCTCTATATCCAAAAGTCTGTGACCAGAACTTCCATCATTTCCAACTATCCTTTCCCTCAGCAACATACTTGTCCAGACATCTCTATTTTAAATGGGGTCTATCTTTTAAGTGCCTCCATTTTATCTATTTTATCCTTTATAATTGCTCTGCCTCCTCCTTTTATGGTGATGTCAGCACCATCATCTTCCCTGATGAAGACAAATGCAAAATATTCCTTTGGTCCCTTAACCAAGCATTTATCCACACGAGCAGATTTCCCTTGTCGTTCTTATTGAGTTCTAACCTTCCTTCTACTAGTATTTTATATTTAGTGTGGTTATGAAGTATTTTAGTGTTGTATTTAATGTTGCCTGCTAATCTTTTCGCATACACTGATTTTCCTGACTTTTGCTTCCTTTCTCAATTCCCCTCTGGACTTTCTACATATAGTTTAATTCTATGTATTATCAATCTAACAATTATTATCAGCCTTCTTTACTCATGACAACAAAATGCAGAGATCAAAGCATAACAGTAAAGTATTAGCTTCTATAAAAAGGCATTGAGCTATGAAGTGAAATCAAGAGCTACCTACTCAATTAAAGGATAACACAACTGTTAGAGTCATGTGCCAACAAAGGCCACTGAGGTGGACATTTATAGATGCACTTATTACAAAGTCACATCTTTACCAGTTATTTTCTGAGGCTCTATATTACAGGACCCTCAAGTAAGCAGATCTGTTATCCTTATGGGCAATATTTAGAATAGCGGTGGATTGGCCGTGATAAATTGCCCATAATGTCCAGGAAGGTGTAGGCCAGATGGATTGACCATGAGAAATGCAGGGTTGCAGGGATAGGGTAGGGGGTTTGGACTGTGTGGGATACTCTTTGGAGGATCCGTGTGGACTTGATATGCCAAATGGCCTGCTTCCACACTGTAGGAATTCTATGATTATCCAGCAATTTTAACAACGAAAACCCTTTTGTTGTTTGATGAGGATTTGTAATCTCACACATATTCATTTAATGCATAGTGTATTTCTTATTCTTTCTAGAAACAGAAGTGAAGAATAATCTAGTGAGGCAATAATCTAGTTAACCAACTAAATGGTTTATTTTACATACAATATGTTAATAAACAATCTACATTTTACAAATTTTTGACCCATTTCCTAATAGCCCTTAGTACTAATGAATAATGAAAACAAAACAATGGCCTGTACTATGCAGGATTCATCTTGTAGAATCTAAATGCAGGATATAACAGGAATTGTTAAAATCTGCATTTTGAAATTTGTTTTGTTAATTATTATTTCTCTCAGAATAAACATCACATAATGCACCTTCCTTTTGTGTGTAACTGTGGATTTCAATGTGAAATGTAACTTAAGAGCGACATTAATACAAGAAATGATTACATAAAAATTCATTAAATTAAGTTTTAATCAAATGGTAATAGAGGGCTTCTTTGAAATTTTGATTAGGGTAATAGTATTTCCATTGTAAATTAGTCGATTTCCAGCAGAATCTAATTATGACTAAGGACATAATCTTCAAAGAAACCTCCTATCAGTTAAAATGCCAGTTACATAATGGCATAGAATATATTGCAGTTATTTTTACATTCAGATTCAAGAACGCAGTGCTGTCATTGTGCTCATTTCATGCACATTTCTTACAGCAGTAGTGTACTGGTACATGGGACTTGTTTTTGTGCAGACTGAGAATTTTTAGCATACAGGATATTATTCCCACTACTCTAAGGCTTGCTTAGATCATAATTATTATTGCTATTGTTTAACACAAATGTTATCACTGAATGCAAATGTTGGAGTAAGGAATCCCAGCGAGATCCTCTATATGTTTTGTCAAGTGGTCATGCCATTGACGTGTCACTGTGTGGAGCAGTAGGGTCAAATTTTGTCAAGGAATTGTAAAAGTGAATAGTTACATTGCAAGTACCTGCACTGTCTCCAGCTGGACCCATTGTGGCCTATCCTCACCACAATGTGGAAACATATGATCTTGGAATCAAGAATATTTACCCTTCATTAACCAGTAGCATGGTTTTTGTTTACCCTAGAGGCAGTATGCATTTGTTTCTGCTTTCAATCCCATACTTCTAGAGAAATAAGGAAGAATTTCATAATTTTTCAAAAAAAAGAAAAGAAATTAATTTAACAGAATTCAACTAAAGTCACCACAAAACTAGAGGGAAATAAATTCATGCAGGAAGTAGAAAGAAAACAAAGGAGCTATCTGTCGGATTTGAATTTATAACCCTGTTGATTTTTGTTGTATGCACCCACTTACCAACATGCTAAAAATCCCATCTTTGTTAACCTGTCACTATTCAGCAGGAGTAATTATTTTGACCACCTGTAATTTTCATATTTGCATACATGTGAGGGTGAATTCAATAGAATTTTCATACTACCTATGAGAATTTAAAACCTACTGCTTGACCCAGGGTGGGTCCTTGTTTCAATGGAGTTGGGGGTAGACAAAGAACATTTGGACTACAAGATAGTTTACCAACTATCTGGAGTTTGGCTAGGTGAGGGAGACACTTAGGGTTTTTATGTTGTGTTTTGCACCTTTTTCCCCATGATGACCCGACATTGAGACTCAGCGTTTATTGGGACCCCTAATTGCAACTGTAAGGGTGATGGAGGGAGACAAGGAAATGTGTGGGCAAGGGGGTGGGGGTTTTCTGCAAAAGTGGCTGCCTGCCTCTAAGAGCAACTGTTATAACACAGTCAGAGCTCCACCACCGCCATTGCTGCTTTGGAGATTTTGAGCCCAAAATTCAATTGTGATCCAATTGGGGCCCTTACTGCACTTTGGGAAGTCAATTTTAGATATTGGCATTCAGAGGATCGTGCTAGAACTGAAGTTTATGACAAACACAGTGGTTGAATTTGGGCACAGCATAAGCTGGTGAGTGAATTCAATTGTGTTGTGATCCAAGCTGATGGTACTACTGGATAGCTCAGATCCTCGAAAGAAATCTAGCTCGATACATCTTTTGTTTCCTTTAGTTTATGTGCCGACTTTCACTGAAACATAGTCACACGAGGCTGCAGAGCTTCTTTAACAAAAGCTTCTTCGTTCATTACACAAAATGATAAAATGAGAATCATGATATAGAATACATTTAGAAAAATATTAAAACACAAAGTTAAACAAAGTTTCAACCATTCCTCAATACCGCCACTTTATCCAATTCAAATCCAGAGAAATTACGCTTCTATAAAAATCTTTAGATTTGACTCAATTGATCCTCACCAATTTCAATGCAACACACAGTGGAGTCTTCTTACAGGAACACTCAGAATACTTACAGTTTAGATTTTCTCAGCTTCTAATAACATGTAGTGCTCTAACCAAACATTCTTGGTCTGGAAATTGCATTAAACTAAACTTTTCTACTGAAGCAACTGCTTTCCCTGAATTGTCCCTACTCCTTTCTAGTGGAGAAACTGTATTTACTTTAGGTCCTCATCAGGTCTCATCCATAAGGCCCCAAAATTATTAGTCTCTTGATTTCCTTAGCCAAAACAATTCGTTGATTATCCTAAACCAAACACAACCCTCAATGTTACCGAACCTATCATAAATCTCCGTACCAGAAACTGTTCTTCACAGACACTCCAGGAGTTCCCTGCTCTCTAGCACAGATTAGATTAGGTCACTGTTCTAGAGTTATCGAGAAAGCATGACTCGGTTAATTTAAAAAACAACTTTCACAAATACAACCCACATGTATTCCACTATTTTAAAGACCATACTCTAAAAATTATATGAATATAAATACAAATCACACTTCTCATCATATTAAAATAGGACAACATTAGGTTGTTCAGGGAACATAAGAAAATGGAGTAAATATTATAGCCACTGAAGCCTCTCTGCCATTCAACATGATCTTGGCTGGTCTTCTGCTTGAACTCCACTACCCACCAGATTGTCATACCCCTTGATTTTCTGAGAGATTAACAATCTATCTGTCCCTGCCTTGAATATACTCAATAATGTATAATATACATTGCTTCTGATTGGAATCGATCAATCGGACCTTATCCAACAAGTTCGGAATCTTGTATGTTGCAATGACATCAGCTCTCATTCTTCTAAGCTCCTGGTAATGTCAAGATTTCCTCAGCCTCTCATTCCAGGAACCACAGTTAAATTTTGGTTGGCTGGCTTCAAGGCAAGAATTACCTTATGTGGATCATGCTATAACACAGCTTCCTTATTAAGTCAGGTAAAATAGTAAGCGTACACTGTTTACTTTATGTTGAATATTGCGACTAAATAAAAAGTCCACCCTTAATATTTATTTTTCAAACAACTCAATTCCATTCTTGCAAGAACTCTATGGTGATCATTTGATATTACTGGGGCCCAGAGTTTCAGTCACCAGATAATTGGAAACTAGATATTTGACATATGGCTGGAGACACACATCGGGACCCCATGGAAGTCATAGTATGCTGATTGATGGAATTTTTCAAGTTGATCAAATTTATGACAAGGGATACTTCAGCTCCTTCTGAGAAAGCTTGTTTCAGCACACCTATCTCAATCGTTAGCATGGTAGATAGAAAAACCTAGCCTATCTCTTGCTGAACTATATAACTGACACTCTTATCTTAAAACCCCAAGCACCCCACCTCCACAGCACCTCCCAATCTGAGTCCTTACCTCAGTGCTCCTGCTCTTCCTGGTCCTCCACTTCCGCCTTGACCCGACCCGACCTGACAACTCCTCTTGACCTAATCTGACTATCTACCTCATCCATGTACCAATCTGCCCAACTACTATCTGTCACTCTATCATTGCCACCCTACCCACTTACCACACACACACACACACACAATCTTCTTACCCACTTACCTCATCTAGACTGCCCACTTACGCATCAACACATTCACCTGTATACTTAACCATTCTTGCATATAAACAGTCACTCTCACACATTCACAAAGTCACTGAAAAGCTGTTGAAATGTCCCAAAACTTTTCAGTCTGTTTGTGAATGAAGGGTAGTTAGTGCTGGAAAACACAGGTATGGCTTCTATGCAGATTGCCTTTGCTGATATCTCTCAGGTTCTTTGGGCTGATTGAGCTCTGCAGGATCCTTCATTGGATGATTGACCTGAAAAATCAGAAGAAGTTAAGTGTCAAATTTTTTTGTCTGATCAGAGTTGGAAAGAGGACTCTTGACCCTGAGCGGAAGATTTGTGCCCATGTTTCCAATCTGCATTATTGCACTCCTCTCATCTAGATGAAGTTAAACAGAAAATTGAGGAAATAAAATTGTCACTACTTAGAATTCTAATTACCATCCTTTACAACAATTCCTTCGCAGAATTCCTTTGTTAAGTCACATTCGCTGCACATAGTTTAATTAGATTTAATTCACTTTATTGTACATTGAACATAATGATATCTGAGAAATGTCGGTCTAAATCTTTTTGTAGTTAACAGATTGTGAGATTCTGCTCGTGTCATGTGTTCCATCACCACCATCACTTGTTGTTCAATTCAATGATGACATCTATTCAGGGTTGCAAGATTCTGTCATAGATCTTCACGTGAATGAACAGGCTGATTTTCAACTCTCAGATTTTTGATCACATATGACAGGATGCCGTTCAAGATATTCGGGTCCAGAGTGCAGAACTTCCTTTTCTTTTTTTCGTTAATATTGCTCTGTCTCATCATTGGACATTAGGACTGAAAACACGAAGAACTAGATGGCCAAGGCATTGCAGTTTTGAATAACTCATGGCAAGTTTCTGTCAGTCATTAAAATCAATTTTATGTGTATTAAAGAGAGTAGAGTGTATTTGAAGCATTTTCCTTGTCTTTCCTCAGAATATTAGCTATTTCAGAGCTGAGAGAACAGAATCTGACTGGGAAATGATTTTTAGCCACGTGGAGACAATGACCACTACATCAAAGTTGACTTTACATGAGTTTTACCTGAATGCTTATGGATCAGGCTCCAAGAAGGACACCATCATGCTGCCACCATCCAAATATGAAGGTTCATGTCAAACCTGTCAGCCGAAAGTAAGAAATTGGCATCAAGGTCAAACGATACAAATTATGCTTGACTATCTCCAACTGCATATTTCCCACATAGTTTTTTCCTTGAATATTCATAATTTGGTGCTAAAAGATCTACTAACTCATGGTAATAATGCATCTCAGCTCACACATTTATGGCACATATTTTTAGTAAGCAGACTTAAAATTTTAACAAAAATTGTCAACACTTTATTGCCATTTGCTGTTACTTTTATTTCCCCATCTGTTTCATTTCATCCTTTATTATCCTGGCATGTTATGGCTCCGATGGGAGGAGAGCACTGGTAATCAGGTCCCACAATTCCATGAGCCACACCAAACATATGAATGATTTATATAATTCTCAATCACAGAGGATTGTTTTAACATGTTTCTCCTTATTTCCCCTTTGTTTCCTCTTCCCTGACCTCTCTTAGCACCCAGAAGGACAAGGATAGCAAATGCATGGGAACACTAGAAAATTAAAGCCATGCACTAAATCTCGTACTACCCTATGTTGGAAATGTATTGTCATTCCTTCATTGCCCCTGAGTCAAAATACCAGAACTCATTTCCCAAATTTTTAATACCTCTATTGGGTCTCCCCCTAACCTTGTCAGTTTTAAGGAAATCAATCCCAGTTTCTCTAATTTTTGCAGATAATCTCATGCCCTCAGAAACATCCTTTATACCATCTCCAATGCCTTCAAATTCTTGCAAAAATGCAATACCCAGTGATGCATACAGTATTCCTTCTGAGGGAATAATGAATGTTTTGTCAGAGTTTAATGTAACTTCCTTGCGTTCATAATCCGTATCCCTATTTGCAAAACCAAATATTTCAACTGTCCTAGACAGTTTCCACCATCTTCAGAGGTTTGTGACTATCCACCCTCAGGACCATTTGATATTGCACCCTCTTCCCAACCCACTTTCAAAATGATAGCAGTCAGAATATCCTACAGGGTGAATTTTACAGTCCTCCACCAGTATATTTGGAAATGGGAATGTCACATAAAATAATCAGTGGCTAGCCACCATTCTCCTTCACGTCCCCTGTCTGTACCTTATATTTTGGTGCTTAAGTCATCGGCCAGCCTCCTGCCCTTTTATTTTTAAATAGAATGTTCTGGTTTGAAATAGTGAGAAATTATCAAGCGTTGTTTTCCAGTGGGTTAGGCTGATCTTGTATACATGTATCAGAAAGTTAATATGATTGTATAACCAGTAACTAGGAGGACAAATGAGACATTGCTAGTTATTGGCAGGATTGCAAGAGGAACATGAGAAAGTCTTGCTGTGAATCCTTCTACGTCAGATTTCCCTTTCACTGAAGATATTAATATCTTGTTCACACACAGTCACACTTTCATACATTTTCTATCATAGAATTCCTACAGTGTGGAACAGGCCTATCAGCCCAACAAGCCCACACCAACTCTCTAAAGAGCATCCCATCCAGACACACCCCCTATCCTATCCCTGTACTGCCCATGGCTAGTCCACGTAACCTACATATCTTTAGACTGTGGGAGGAAACCCACACAGATACAGGGAAGAAGGTGGAAACTCCACATAGACAGTCACCCAAGGCTAGAACTGACCCCAGGTCCCTGGCGCTGTTAGGCAACAGTGCTAACCACTGAGTCACCAGGCTGTCCAAGCCTCCCTGCCCTTAGTCCTATCATCCTATCAAGGACCTTAAGCTGCCAATTAAAGACTACTTATGAGCTTGTTTCCATTTTCACATCATTACACAGGGAAAGACAACAGTGAAATGGCTAGTCTTCTACTTTCCAATCTGGGCGAAAGGGTCAAAAGAATGTGGGGGTTCCCTGTCATCAGGGTGTGGTCCCCGTGACCATCAGGGATACCTCCCATTTATGCATTCCTCTGGATTACTGAGTGCATAGTGTTACAGAGAAAAGGAAGGGGATTGGCATTGAGTTAAAATGCTCAGAGTCAGTGTCAACAGAATAAGCAAAATGGCCTCCTTCTGTACCATTACAATCCAGTGATGACAAGTTAATCTGTGTTTTGTGATGTTGATTGAGATGTATTATCCAGGTCACTGGGGATAAATTATTTGTTCCTGGTCAAAACATTGCAATGGACTATTTTACTCACACCTTGAAAAGAAGACAGGTCCCCATCTCATTGAGAAGACATTGCCTCGACCAGTGCAGCACTGGTCTGATCAAGTTAGAGTGTTGTGCTCTAGTCTCTGGAGTGGAATTTGAACCCAAAATCCCGTGACTCAGAAGTGAGACTACTACCATGGCTGACAATCCAGTGGCATCATAGCATCTGAGATAACTGAAGGCATTCAGTCTGACTTTAAACTTTCAGTTGGCTGGTCACCATTATTTGAATTGTGAAATAACTGCATAGAAGCTGGTATCCTGCCACCAAGTCAACTTTTACACTGATTGTGGCTAACCAGTTTAGAGTTCTGCCGCCTGACTGAGGAGACTCTAATCTGCTGGTTATAATGGTCAGCCAGGGCTTTCCTGATTGGCCCAGGTTAACGACACCAATCAATGGCCTCATAGTCAACAAGGTCAACCTGGTTCCAATCACTTCAAATTGATACAATATGAAGTTTATAAGATTTTTTTTTGGGACTGTTCTTTAATTAAGTGTAAAATGGAGGAATGAAGGGTAATGTGGCCAATGCTGAATTCTATTTGACAGCAAGCTTGGTTGGCCTGGCTGTTAAAGCTTAAGGTGGAACCAGGCTGTCTTACTGAGAAGAAGATGTAAGATCTTCACACCTGTAAACAATGGCATGAGGCAGCTATGCAGAAGTGGAGGGACTTTATCCCTAAGTCCCAATGAGGTATTAGGAATATCGTGTTTGGCAAAAAATTACACTTTAAATGAATTAATTCCAAGACAGAATGGAGTCAGGTGTCTAAAAGCTAGCCAGTTAGCATTTCTACTGAGAAACAAGATCTATGTGATTCAGAAAGGTGGACTTAAAATGGGTAGAGTCAATTGTATGTCCTACTGTCAAGTTAATAAGTTTTTTACTTAATATGATGACATGGTGGCTCAGTGGTTAGCACTGCTGCCTCACAGTGCCAGGGATCCAGGTTTGTTCCTACTCCAGGTGACTGTCCTTGCACATTCTCCGTGTGCCTGCATGGGATTCGTCTGAGTGCCCTGGTTTTCTCCCCACAGTCCAAAGATGTGCAGTTTAGGTGGATTGGCCAGGCTAAATTGCCCCATCACGTCCAGGGGTGTGCAGGCTAGGTGGGTTAGCTATAGGAAATGTAGGGTCACAGGGATAGGGTAGGGGTTGCATCTGGGTGGGATGCTCTTTTAAGGGTCAGTGTGGACTCAATGGGTCAAATGGCCCCTTTCCATACTGTAGGGATTCTATGAATTCTATGATATTATGGAACCTGACTGAAAAATTTAGTCTGAAAAGGATCAGAGAGAGAAGAAAGATACAGTGTTAGGATACAGACGGCTAGTCTTTCACCTTAAGCAGAGAACATCAGTCAGTCACCAGCCAAAATGCAGGTGAAACCTCATAATCAGATTGAAGTGACATGGTTTGTGAGGTCTTAAAGGAGTCTGGAAGATTTGCCCAGCTTGGTTTTAGAGACATATTATATGTTGCAGTATTAACCACTGATAGACTGCAGTTGGGATAGTGTCCTAGCGTAATTTATCTTTTTATAGAGTCATAGAGTCATACAGCACAGAACCAGACACTTCAGTCCAACCAGTCCATGTTCAACACAATCTCAAACTAAACTAGTCCCACCTGCCTGCTCCTGGCCCATATCCCTCCAAACCTTTCCTATTCATGTACTTACCCAAATGTCTTTTAAATGTTGTAATTGTACCTACATCCACCACTTCCTCTGGAAGTTCATTCCACACATGAACTACCCTCTGTGTAAAAAAATTGCCCCTTGTGTCTTTTTAAAATCTCTCTCTTCTCCCCTTAAAAATGTGCTCCCAGTCTTGAAATCCCCCATCCTAGGGAAAAGGCAACTACCATTAACTCTATCTATATTCCTCATTAGTTTGTAAACTTCTATCAGATCGCCTCTCAACCTCCTATGCTCCAGTGAAAAAAGTCCCAGCCTATCGAGCCCTTCTTTATAACTCAAACCTTCCACACCCAACAACATCCTAGTAAATCTCTTCTGAACTCTGTCCAGCTTAATAATTTCCTTCTTATAACTTTTTCCACTCTTTTAAAACAAAACATTAATTCAGGTTAAATAGCCCTTGTTGGTGCACTCATAACAAAAAAAAATGGTACTGGAAGCTTAGAAAACTGGAACAGAAACTTATCAAAATAATGTGATCGAAGGGGATGATGCACCACAGTCTCTGTGGTACTATCAGTCTCTAAGGGCCTCTATTGCACTCTCCTTTCCTTTAGTGAGTCCCTGTACTAATTTAATTAGCAGAGGTAGAGAATAAACCACCATTGAGTCTTAATGAGAAGACGCACTTTTGTTATATAATAGGATACAGTTGACAGCAAAAGGTATAAGTCAAATTAACTATTTAGGCTTAATTACAAGGACTATCAGGTGGCAGGGATGGCGCATCTGACTCCATTCAAATTTTCTCTGCTTATTTTCTACCCAAAAACTCTATTACATCATCAAATTGGGTGGAGCATAATGAAGCATCAACAGGAACACTTTCAGAAGCAAGACGAAGAATCTTCAATTCACCCCTCAACATAAAAGTCAGTTCTGGGATTCGGAATTGTGTGACTGGAAAGGGAAAAGGAATATTTTGGGAATTCCTCAGGCAATCATTACAGAATAACAGCAAAATCTCAGCATTCACTGCCACTGTCGTTGGGAGATCTGGACCATTAGGCCAAACAACCGAAATCTTAGTCTCTAGTGACAGCAACAAATTTACTCCAATTTGAGGCTGGAGAATCCGAGATAACAAGGCGTGGAGCTGGATGAACACAGCAGGCCAAGCAGCATCATAGGAGCAGGAAAGCTTGACGTTTCGGGCCTAGACCCTTCATCAAAAA
>JAHRHZ010000065.1:20278406-20290471 GCA_024137785.1 Ginglymostoma cirratum
GGACACCCCAGATGTCCTTGTTTTTCAAGGACCGCAACTTCCCCTCCACAGTGGTCGAGAACGTCCTCGCCCGTATCTCCCGCATTTCCCGCAACTAATCCCTCACACCACCTCCCCATAATAACAACCAAAACAGAATCCCCCTTGTCCTCACCTACCACCCCACCAACCTCCAAATCCAACGCATCATCCTCCGGCACATCTGCCATCTGCAAGCTGACACCACTACCAAAAACATTTTTCCCTCCCCACCCTTATCTACCTTCCAGAGGGACCACTCTCTCCGTGACTCCCTTGTCCACTCCACACTCCCCACCACCCCCACAACCCATGGCACTTTTCCCTGTAACTGCAGGGAGTGCTACACTTGCCCCTACACCTCCCCCCTCACCCTCATCCCAGGCCCCAAGAAGACCTTCCACATCAAACAGATGTTTACCTGCACATCTGCTAATGTGGTATAGAGTATCCACTGTTCCCGATGTGGCCTCCTCGACATCGGGGAAACAAAGCGGAGGTTTGGAGACCACTTTGTAGAACACCTATGTTCCGTTTGCAACAAACGACCGCACCTCCCAGTCGCGAACCATTTCAACACACCCTCCCACTCCTTGGATGACATGTCCATCCTGGGCCTCCTGCAGTGCCACAATGATGCCACCCGAAGGTTGCAGGAACAGCCCCTCATATTTCGCTTGGGAACCCTGCAGCCCAATGGTATCAATGTGGACTTCACAAGCTTCAAAATCTCCCCACCCCTGACCTCATCCCAAAACTAGCCCAGCTCGTCCCCGCCTCCCTAACCTGTCCTTCCTTCCGCCTATAGACTCCTCCCTCTTCAAGCCCCACCCCATCTCCAACCTACTAACCTCATCCCGCCCCCTTGACCTGTCCGTCCTCCCTGGACTGACCTATCTCCTCCCTAACTCCCCAACCAAACTCACCTTTACTGGACACATCCCCGCCTCTTTGACCTGTCCATCTCCTGTCCACCTATCTTCTCCTTTATCCATCTTCCATCCACCTCCCCCTCTCTCTCTATTTATTTCAGAATCCCCTTCCCCTCCCACATTTCTGAAGAAGGGTCTAGGCCTGAAACGTCAGCTTTCCTGCTCCTCTGATGCTGCTTGGCCTGCTGTGTTCATCCAGCTCTACACCTTGTTATCTCTCCTCCCCTAGTGAGTTATTTGAGCATCCATCAGCATTCACAAACTGGATGTGGTGGGACTGCAGAGCTTAGATCTGATCCGTCGGTTATGGGATCATTTAGGTCTGTCTTCTACTTGCTGCTTGTGCTATTTGGCATCCAAGTAGTCCTGTATTGTCACTTCACCAGTCTGATACCTTACTTTTAACTACGTGATACTGCTTTTGTCGTGTCCTCTTGCAGTCTTCATTGAACCAGGGTGGATCCCCTGATTACAGTGGGAGAATGTCTTGGCCATGAGGTGGCATATTAAGGTTGAACACAATTCTGTTGCTGCTAGAACAGCTTGTGGATACCTAGCTTTGTTGCTCAATCTATTCAAAATCAATCCCCATGTGGCATTGGTGGTTTCATGGACACAGCCATATTCACATTCTGTGAGTTCAGACAATGTCATGCTCTGGCTTGACTTGCCTCTAGATGTTAGAAAGGATGATTTTGGAGGGTTAACAGGGATGTGTTTGCTGCTATCATTTCCAGTACTTAGGCTGATATCAAGTGGTCCATCCAGTTTCATCCTTTTGGGACATATTTTTAGCTTTTTGATACAACTGAGTGGCAGGCCAGGCCATTTCAGAGGGCAGTTAACAACCAACCACACTGCTGTGGGTCTTGAGACTCAAGTAGATTAGAAGAGATAAGGATGGCAGATTTCCTTCCTTCTTGAACCAGATAGGTTTTCACAAAAAGCAACAATGGTCTCATTGTCATTATTGGACTTTTAAGAATGGATTTTTAAAATTGAATCCAAAATTTGCTATGGTGAGGTTCCAACTGTGGTCCTCAGTGCAACCCCTGACTCTGGATTACTAGTGTAGCATCTATACCACTGCTCCATTGTCTTGACTTCAGGGAAAAGTCTGTTTGTTATTCTATTTAAGGACCAGACCCCCCAAAGTATATTATGTAAATAGTCTAGGCCCTACCTTTTATATTTTTAAAAGCCAAATGTAGGGTGCTAAGTTCCAGATATGATTCGATTATTCCATCAGTAAGATTTAATCAAAACTCACTTTATTCTTACAGAACAGTTAAAATACAATAAAAAGAATTGTCATAACTCTATTGAAATACTTAACAAGATAATGTATTATTTAACCACTAATCATCAACAGTTCCAGTAAAGGGAGCATCCCAGAAACACACCCTTTGGCAAAAATGCAATTCAGCAAATCAGTTATTATTCTCACATACTGTTGCTTCACTCTAGCAGTAGCGAACTCAACTGTTAGCTCCAGCAGCCAGCAAACCCACTGACTCACTGAAAGCAAAACCAAATTCCTTTGGGTCTATGTGTGCCTGATCCTTCCTGCTCATGTTTAAAAAAGAACACCCAGGGAGAACCCAAGGTAACAAGGTGTAGAGCTGGATGAACACAGCAGGCCAAGCAGCATCAGAGGAGCAGGAAAGCTGACACTTTGGGTCTGGACCCTTCTTCAGATTTCTTCAGTGTCCTGCTCCTCTGATGCTGCCTGGCCTGCTGTGTTCATACAGCTCTACACCTTGTTATCTCAGATTCTCCAGCATCGGCGGTTCCTACTATCTCAGGGAGAACCCAAGGCTGTTTACAAACTGCCTGCCTGAAGGAGACATTTCACACCACTGTGACAACACCCCTCTGCAAAAGAAACAGGACAAAACATGTATCTTAAAGGGACAGTATCATTATTTTCTGAAAGAGTGACTGGAAGAACTTCACAATGTAATATTTCCTGAGCAATCCGTGTCTGGAAAAACTCCAGAGGCAACCATGTGTCATGAATGAGCAACAGAGTTCAGGTCATTCTACACTGTGGCCATTTTCTCTTAAAAGTCTAAATCAGATTGACCAAAGTGGTTTTTCATCAAATGACATATTTGATTTTTCCTCCTCTTTACATGTTGTGTGTGTGTTTTGGAAATATTTAGAGAGGCAAGCATTTAAACTTCCACATTACTTGCATCTTTATTTAATAAGTTTTGCTTTTACAATAAACCAATATTTGTGTTGATTAAGAAACCTGATTGGTTGATTTTTTTAATTTAAAATTTAATATAGATAAGACATTTAACTGACCATTTTGCTAGCTGGGTAAAGTATTTTTACTTTATGCTGTGACCTGTGGAATAGTGGGACTGGTGCAACAGAGCACTTCTCCAATCTTGTTCATAATCTCACATTAAAAACAATTAAGAATCTAAATGTGCAAAGTCAGTCTAAACACAGCAGATGCTGCTAGATGCCCTGCTGTACAAAATAATGACCCAACAAATATTAAAGCAGACACAAGTTACCAAAGAAACATTCATTAATGTCTGCATTATTCATTAGAAAGCAGTTCTAATTTATTTTTATTGCTTACACCGGGTAGTTATTCAAATAATTTTCCATGCCAACTCTTTCAGAGGCAATTCACAGCATCAATTTAAAATCTGATTAACCTTCTTCACTTCAAAATGGGTCTCCTGTGTTTCACTTCCATTACATTGCAAAGAACCTAATGAGATTTCTTCCTCAAGGAACACCATCCCACAATATGCACAAACCCTTGGTAATCTTTAAGATTGTTATACTTCTCTAAATGAAACTGGTGTATTCAGAGAAGAAATAATATACTAAAGTCAAATTTAGGGGATATTAAGCCTGATGCACTCTTTCTGCATGGCCACGTTCATGCTCAAAATGAAACAGATATAAAGTTTAAATTGTATTTTAATTAATGTGCTTATATCTTCAGCTGCAGTTCAACAGCGATTCAATCTTTATACTAATTAAGCAGGCATTAGCAAGATGAGTCTGTTCCAGGTCTGGAGTCTCGCAAAATTTAAAATGGACCAAACAATTAACAAGAAATATATAAGAATAATTAAGTTACTTTGGTTAATTAATCTAATATAATTAGATACAAAGGTTCATATTACTAAGGGTCAACTTGAGTGAAATCTAATTCTTGCAGATACCATAAAATTTAGAGCATGTAGTCTGTTGGCAGCAACTTGGATGGCAGTATCTCAATGGGTTTAAATTTTGTTTATTATTGTAATTGGGGATGTTGTGACACTGTGGTAATGTCCATACCTCTGTGCCAGAAGATCTTGATTCAAGTCCCACCTGCCCCAAAGGTGTGTCATCATTATCATTAGTGGGTTGACTGTTTCCTACCTAAGAGTCTGGTTTCAGTTCTAAAGTTATTTTCTAAAGTCTCCTAAAACAGCAAGGGAATGTAATTTTTAATGTACCAAAGATAATATTCCTGCCAGAGCTATTGTCTGACATAGGTACATCATGATTAATATAGCTAATGACTTGCCTGAAACAGGGAGGCTCTGGTTGCCCAATAGGTACATTAGCAATGGCATCAGGGTGGTAAAGCCAATCCATGACATTGGGAATTCTAGCACCCCAACCTTCTCTGGCAGAGGCAGTGAGATTGGTCAGGCAGACATCTTAAGGAACAGTGGACCTGGCATCAAATGGAAATGAACTGCAGCTAGAGGTGTCATAGACCCGAAATATTATAAACATATGAATATTGAGTACCACTAACCCATTTGCAGATAACAGCAGACTGACCAAACTCTGTCCCACTAAATTCCCATGCTAGCTGATGTTATTACTGGTTTCTTTTCATCATGTACAGTCCCTGTCTCCATTAATTTGCTCTCATTGCACTATTTCTAGAGAAAGCACTTCAGCTCTTTGTCTTTACAAAATACAGCTATATTCCCAACATTCCTTTCCTCTCCAAACATCTTGAAGGTGATTTTTGCCTCATAGCCTTCTTTGTAAATCTATATGTGATGCATTGCAATTGATACTGAAACAGGCCTTATCAATCACATTACATTCTATTTAAATAAAAATGATGAACTATCCCTCCTCATCCTTTTTCACCAGTTGAACACTCCATCTTCCTCCAATGTCTCTACTCCATCATCCAACTGGTTCTATTTATCACAGTGTGACCATTACCAGAGAGCACCTGCAATGGCTTCTCTTCCAACTCCTGCAGCTCACCAGTTCAGTTCTCAAGGGATCTATCTTTGGCCCCTTTTGTTATCTTCAGGCTGTTCCTCAGTAATTTGATCTGAAAACATATCAGGTTCAATAGGTATACTGAGCTGCTCTTCTCTACCTCACTACTTTCTCTCTTTTGACCGTCAGACTATTTCTGATTTTTCACACAGGTTGTCTAACATCCATATCTAATGGGCAGATATTTTCTCCAATGAAATATTAGGAAGACCAAAGCCATTGTCTTCAGTTCTCACCATAAGCCTTATTTTCTGACCACCGAGTCCATCTCTCTCTCTCCACTAACTGTCTAAAGTCAAACCACACTGTTCAAATCACTACTGTTGTGTTTAACCCAGAGATTAGTACCATACCACTTGTCTGCTCCATCACCAAGACTATCTACTTCCACCTCCGTAAAAATGTTTGACTCCACCCTGGCCTCAGCTTATCTGCTCATAAAACATATACATGTGCCTGTGTTACCCCTTTTGTGTTATGTTTCACAAATAGTAAGTCTGAGGTAAAGATGCCACAGTCCCTGAAGTCTGTAGGGCTGCTCTCTAAGTAGAGAGAGGTGACTGCTGGTGGTTTAACTGAAGGTCACTGTGACTCAGGTGAGGGGCACGGTTGAGGAGATAGGATCTTCATGGTAATCTCTGCCAGTTCAGGAACTGAACCCATGTTGTTGGTGTTACTCTACATCAGAGATTGGCCACCCAGTCAACAGTCCTAATCCACCCCCAACCTTTAAGAGACATGGTATGTTAATATACCTTTAAGAGACATGCTCCAGGATCATCACTATCATGGCCCATGACCTGAGAACATAAAGGTTTCAATTGTCATCTTACTTAAGATCACCAGAAGAATGGCCCACTACTAGAAGCATGATTCCCTGCTGTAATCAAATAGTTTAATACTAGCCCAGACACTAGTGTCTGTGAATGTGTAAATTGAATATAACAGCTAGCTATAATAAATGTCTGCTAGATCTGTTAAGCGACATCATCCATCTAGTTTCTTATGCTATGAGGTTAAATATAAGCATTATGGCATCTGCTGGAGACAAAACCCGCATCACGTTTAGCAGTAGTTACCATCTATAAAAAAACTCCAAGATCTTGATGGTAGATATTTGGAAACCTAATTAAAAATCAACTGGACTACAGCCCTAGATATCAAAGAATTTCAACAAACAGCAGCATTTGTTCTTTGAGTACAAACAGCTCATACTGATTTGTATACCAGGTATGAGGCAGCTGGAAGGCAGTTCATTTTTCCCTGATTAAAATCTAAGTTCTTTCAAGTTATAAGAAATTTCTAACAGTGCCTTTCTTAAAAAGAAAATGACTCAACAGTGAGCATTCTGTTTGCAACTTTTAAGAAAACTGGCAATTTGCTGCTTTCATTTAAAAACTGAAACAACAGCAATTAAATGGTCTGCACGGCATACATACACAGCTGTTGTGAAAGAAAATACATTAATAAAGCCAATAGAAAAGTGGTCTTTGCACTAAAAAGGCTCAGCGCTGTCCAGACTTTGGTTGGTTTTGCCACTTTCTTTCTCCAAATTGATGCTTTGTTCTTTGTCATTAACACCATCCCACAGCCACGAACCTGAACTACAAGTCTGCAATTTTAAGCCAATAAGCTTCTAGTTCTTAAACCCATATTGCTGAACAGACAGGGCTAGTAAACATACTGCAGTAACAAAAATACAGGGAAGTCAAAAGTCGCACAACACCAGGTTATAGGCCACATAAAAACCAAAAGTACTGCGGATGCTATTAATCAGGAACAAAAACAAAGTTGCTGGAAAAGCCCAGCAGATCTGGCAGCATCTGTGAAGGTAAAAAACAAAGTTAACGTTTCGGGTCCAGTGGCCCTTCCTCAGGCTTCCTTATAGGCCAACAAGTTTATCTGAAATCACAAGCTTTCAGACTGCTGCTGCTTCGTCAGGTGAAGTGGAAGGTGCGCTTCTCACTATAACCTGGTGTCACGTGGCTTCTGACTTTGTCCACCCCAGTCCAACACCGGCACCACCACATCAAAAATACGGGAAACAGTGACAGAGAAAGGAAAAATGAAAGAAAGAAGAGGCAAATCCTGTAACAGAATTAAACAGCCGTTGCACCAAACTCTACTACGAAAAAATTGCTAAGACAAATGAAAGACAAAGACTTAGGGCAGATTTTTCCAGCAATCTCCGTTAGCCACTCCTCAGAAAAGAAGTGAGATTGTGTGAGTGAGATCCTCTGTGAGATCGCCACTGCTCTCCTTTCTTTTTATGAACTGAAAGAGCTCTACATTTCTGACAGAAGATTCCAATCAGGGCTCTTTCATAAACGCAGAGCAATACTTCCCTTTTGACAGGTCCCTCAAGCTTCGAGCTGTCAGAGGAAAGCAAACCATGCCCCGTTTTCACTCAGTCAGTTGCTGTATTCTGTGATTTAGAGGTCCTGCATCATTATAGCCAGTTTGACAGCTGCTGCCAAAGACTAAATACATAGGTAAGGATGCCAAGTGGGGATGGTGCCATATGATAAGGTGACAAGGCATCAGGTAAGCAATGGAGTGTTTAGGGTAGATCAGGGAGGTTGGGAAATGGGAAATATTGGGTTTAACTAGTGAGGTGGTGTCAGGCCATGGTGGTGGTCAAATCCAGTGGTAGGGCCGGGGGGTGGGATTCATGGGTACTGGAGCCAGACTTGGACTGGGGGGGAATGAGGTCGCGTTGGGGGCTGAGACGGGGACTGTCAGGTCCAGCAGCAGCAGAGGTGGGTCAGCACCCACAGGCAGCAAGGCCAAGAGATTATTGATCAGTTTGTCCGGAGATGTTACAGCAACTGGCACGAGTATCATTTTTCCAAAGAGGAACTGCCAGAGAGCCTTATTGAATTAGTCATTACCTCCATACCAATTAAGTCATTTAGACAACACCATTTGGACAAGAGAAAGGACTATACTGAGGTTGCAGGCAATGAAGCCACAGTGCCAGGCCAATAACAATTACATGATTTAGCTGCAGCCAATGCTATTGTTACGCTCAACAAAACACAACAAAACAATTAAATCCGTAACAGATGTGGTTTATATCTATTCAGCTTTTCTGGTTCCAAAGGCCAAACCAGACCCAGAATAAAACACAGGTGACCAACAAGACAGTCCAACACTGGCAGTAGGAAAGTGCTAAGAAGATGCATAAATGCAATTGCTTCAAGGAGTTCAGAATCAATCAGACAAAAATAAAATTTCACAACACAGGGAAGCTTTCCACATTGCTAACCTCTCAAACCATGTTAGCAGTATAAGGTGAACAGCAGCATTTACAACCATTAAGATCATGTGTCCTGAAAAGGCAGATTCAAACATTAGAAGATAAAATTGACACGGAGCTCGTGCCATCATATTACCACTAGCATCCTGAAAGATGGGTTCCTCAGTAAGTGGCACTCCAGGATACAACAGATGAGAGGCGGCATGGTGGGTCTGTGATTAGCACCGCTGCTTCAAAGGGCCAAGGACCCAGGTGCAATCCCACCCACGGGACTGTCTATGTGGAGTTTGCACATTCTCCCCATGTCTGCATGGGTTTCCTCTCAGTGCTCCAAAGATGAGCAGGTTAGGTGGATTGGCCATGCTGAGTTGCATGTAGCATCCAGGGATGTACAGGCTAGTTGGGTTAGCCATGGGAAATGCAGGGCTACAGAGATAGATTAGGGAAGTGGGTCTGGGTGGCATGTTCTTTGGGGGATCAATGTGGACTTGGTGTGCTGAATGACATGCTTCCATGCTGTTTTTTATAAAAGGAGAGGCTATCTCACACCCTATTACAGATCACCAATTCCACATACTACAGTGCCAATACTCACCCTGGCTTCCACACCAGCCTTCTACTTGATAAATAGATACCAGCAGTCCAGCTGTGGCAGGATTACCAGTATGCACAGATATCATTGCATTTCATGAGATTCAAACCATATCTACAGTGGTGGAACAGACCGGATGTGGTGCAAACAAATCAGTTAATTCTTTCTCAACAAACTATTCTGAAAGTTTATCTGTTATGCTTTGGTCAGAACTGCTGTGAACAGATGCTATCAACAACTGCCAAAGATGAATAATGACAAGAGTTGCAGGAGATTATGATCCAGAGATGGCCTGAAGGTATTAATGGAGTACCTGAAAAGATTTGTTCATTTTGGCCAAGCAAAGACAAGTTTGGTATATCATAACACATCATTTTCAAGGGCATAGAGGTCCATAGAATAGAATACAATCCCCACAGTGTGGAAACAGGCCATTCAGCCCAACAAGTCAACACAGACTCTCCAAAGAACATCCCACCTAGACTCAACCCACCACCCTATCCCTACCCCTGCATTTCCCATGGCTAGTTAATCTACTCAACACATTCCTGGACACTATGGGCAATTTAGCATGGCCAATCCACCTAACCTGCAGATCTTTGGACTGTGGGAGGAAACCGGATCACCCAGAGGAAACCCACGCAGACATGGGGAGAATGTGCAAACTCCACACAGACAGTCACCCGAGGGTGGAATCGAACCCACGTCCTTGGCATACTGAGGCAGCAGTGCTTGCCCTAAGCTACCGTGCTGCCCCACGTCCTAATGCCAGAAGTACTATGGCAGGATATCATGTCCCATGTTAAACCAGGTACGTGGGTATTGAATGCACATAGTTGTTGGTACCATGAGTCTGTGTACTGTTCACAACCAGGGTAGTCAAAAACTCGTGAATCATGTGAGGTATGTCAAACATGTTAGCCCCAGCAACAGAGGGAGCGTTCACATCCACACGTTATTTCATCCATGTTTTGAATGAAAGATGCAATAAATCTGTTCACAGAGTATGGCAAACATTCCAAGTAAGATGCTCCGGGCAGTGAGATCGGCCTTGGCGGACTCCTCACCAGAATCTGCCACAAAACTCATCCTAGTCAACATCGAGCATACCACTATAAGATGCCGCCCCACATTTTTGTGATGAATTACTTCTCCAAGTTTCACATTGTTCCATGACTTAACAACACAACGAGTGTAACCGTCACTGACGTTATGACTGTTATTTTCAGTTTCGTCAGTACCCTGGAATGGAAATCGTCTGACAACATACAGCAATTCACTGGGAGACTTTGTCAAAGGATGTGTCCTAAATGGGGCGTGACCCAGATATCACACTGTCATTCCACTGTCCATCTTCAAACAATCAAGAAGAATATAAGGTTCGTTCTATCAGATCAATGTCCATTACGTGTTGAGCAACAAAATAAGATTTTCACATTTAGAGATAGTAGGAACTGCAGATGCTGGAGAATCTGAGATAACAGGGTGTAGAGCTGAATGAACACAGCAGGCTAAGCAGCATCAGAGGAGCGGGAAGGCTGATGTTTCGGGCCTAGACCCTTCTACACCTTGTTATCTAAGATTTCCACATTGCTTTGTTGGGTTTTCATGCAACATGAAGGGAGAAGGGATTACTATCCAGTGAACAATTTGTGCCTGGAAGGCAAGTGCAAATTACCAGGCCAGCAACCAACTTTCAAACCATTCCAAGACAAAGGGGCTTTTTCTTCAAGGACAGAGGAGAATGAAGAGGATTATACAACAAGCAAGCAGGTAGAGAATTACTGAAACTGTACCCTGGATAGATGCAAGTTTAAATTCAAATATTTGGAAACTAGAAAAGTTTTCTATAATATGCAACCAGCCAAAGTCATTTATTACTAATAATGGTGTTACTTTGGAATAGAAAACAGCTCAGAACAATACATGATGCACTCTTCATGCACAAACAGATTGTGGACGAAAGCTCCACCAGTAATGATTGTGCCATCATGAAAATTGGCAACAACTAGTCGTAAGACAATGTATACTTCTCCAGAGGTGTACATGATCAGCAGTTGGGATGCAGTCAAATCCCCAAAGCCTTTACTCTGAAATTAGAAATACAAATCTTTTAAACTCTGTTTTACCTGTTTGTGTAGTTATTGAATGACTAACATGTGCCCATTTATAACCACATATATTGATTTGGGATCAATTTTATTTCTAGAAAATGGGAAATATTGTGTTATACCTCACAGTCTTTTGCCAGTATACCTTTAGGGGATATACTGATGGCATCACTATGTCATAGTATGTGACATGAGGTCTCAAGTATCATTTTACTTGGGATAGAATCATGGAATCCCTACAGTGTGGAAACAGGCCCTTTGGCCCAACAAGTCCACACTGAACCTCAGAGTATCCCACCCATTGTCATTCTGGCAGGATGGACTTGGAGAAGCTGCAACGCAGATTAAGCCGAATGATATAATGACTTAAAGGGGTAATGTTACCCTAATCTGGCTTTTATAGGACTAAATAGGGAAAAATTAACCAATTTGCTAATTGAGATGTTTCAGATGATGAAAGGATTTGTCAGCAGACGTGGCAAGGAACTATTTCTTCTGGTGGGGTTATCTAAAACAAAGTGAGGGAAGGGGCAACATCAAAATTAGAGCTAGGCCGTTCAAAGGTGTTATCAAAAAACACTCCTTCATACAAAGGACGATAGAAATCTGAAACTCTCTCCTCGTGTTGTTCACTGAGGCCAGGTCAACTGAAAATTTCAAAACTGGGATTGGTAGTCTTTTGTTAGATAACTGGATTATAGATTCCGAAACTGAGCCAAGTGGACAGTGGTGATGTTAACAAGCGTGGGGCTGGATGAACACAGCAGGCCAAGCAGGAAAACTTGACGTTTCGGGCCTAGACCCTTCATCAGAAATGGGGGAGGGGAAGAGGGTTCTGAAATAAATAGGGAGAGAGGGGGAGGCGGATAGAGGATGGATAG
>JAHRHZ010000065.1:20299785-20379138 GCA_024137785.1 Ginglymostoma cirratum
TTCGGGCCTAAACCCTTCATCAGAAAAACCCTTCTGATGAAGGGTTTAGGCCCGAAACGTCAAGTTTTCCTGCTCCTATGATGCTGCTTGACCTGCTGTGTTCATCCAGCCCCATGCTTGTTGTCTGAGTGGCACTGGGTATATTTGTTCTTTCAAGGAGCCAGCACAGACATACTGTGCAAAATATTAACACAACAGAAGGAGTGCATTTGATTATGCTATGAACTCACTGATGCCCAAATTTCCATGGTTTTTCAGGCCATGTATTTGATTTATACTCTGATTACAGATTTCTGTCGGGATAGATATTCAAGCTTTTCAACTTTTGATGAAAGAACAGGGAATCTACAAATCTTCTGTAACTATAACAGTAAGCAATGATTGGATTGCTTTTGCTTATTTGCTTTGCAATACAAGCCACGTTTAATATGTATCCAGGTGATATTACAATACGTTAGAACATAGAACACTTCTGTTTGTATTCTTTATTCACTCGTAAAACGTGGGCAAAACAAACATCTAAAAGCCACTCTTAATTGCTCTTGAAAAGGTGGTGGTGAGCTGCCATCTTGAACTGTGATGCTGTTCAGGAGAGACTTCCAGGGTTTTAACCCTACTACAGTGACGAAATAGCGATATACTTTTGAGTCAAAATAGTTTGTGACATGGAAGGGAACTTACAAATAATGGTGTTCCCATGTAACAGCTGGTAGGGGTTGGAGGTTTCCTTTATTCATTCAGGGTAATGAGGGCATTACTGGCTAGGCCAGCATTTATTGCCCATCCCTAATTGCCCAGAGGCCAGTTAAGAGTTAGCCACATTGCTGTGGATCTGTCACATATAGGCCAGACTAGGTAAGGTTGGCAGTTTCCTTGCCTAAAGGGCATTAGTGAACCAGATGGGTTTTTACAACAATCAACAATGGATTCATGGTCATCATTTGACTCTTAATTCCAGATATTTTTGTTAAATTCAAATTCCACCATCTGCCATGGTGGGATTCAAACCCAGGTCCCCAGACATTACCTGGGTCTCTGGATTAATAGTCCAATGATAATACCACTAGGCCATTGCCCGCGCCCCCCCCCCCCCCAAAGGTGCAGGTTTGAAAGGTGCAGTTGAAGAAGCCATAGTGAGTTGCACTTTATAAAAGCTACACACTTCAGTCGTGATGCACTTGTATTGGAATGAATGTTCAATGTGGCCGATGGGTGACAGTCAAGTGGACGGTTTTGTTCTGGAAGGTTTGGAGCTAATTCTGTTGCTGGAGCTGCATGTATCCAGCCAAGTGAAGACATACCAGCATTTTCCTGACTAATGTCTTGTAAATTATGACGAGAATTTGAAGAGGCACGATGTGAGTTACTCACTGTAGAGAACCCAGAATATATGCTGTTCTCTCAGGATTTATGTGAATGATCAAGTTATATTTCTGACCACTGCTAACTCCCACAATGTTGATGATGGGAGGTTCAGAGATGGTGATGCTCTGTGTAATTATATCCTTTGCATTATGCAACTAAGGGGATTCTTCCTCAGAATTGATTCTATAAATGGTTAAACTGGAAACTCAGATGCAGTAATCGAACATTCATCCAATTTATTAACATAAAATCTATTACCTTTTATGGTTTGGTTAGCTCAGTTGGATAGACAGCTGGTTTGCAATGTGGAATAGTGTTAACAGCATGAATTCAATTCCCATACCTGCTGAGATTACTGTGAAGGGCTCTCCATCTCAACCTCTCCCCTCACCTGAGACATGATCAACCTCAAGATAAACCACCACAGATATCTCTCTCTCTAATGAGAAAGTAGGACTAGGGTGACTTTACCTTCTTTTTATTACCTATTATCTAAAGATCAAGTTTTTAAAAGCTACCTGTGGCAAACAAGGTACTAGGTTCAATTTAAGAGCATACATGCATTTGTACAAGGTAAAAAAAGTTATGTTTTGCTGGAAAAAGAAGAGAAGTTGTTGTTGAAACATTTTGTCTTACACGCATCAGGACAATTCACAAGAATACCAATGCAAAGAGGAAAAATCATTTTTTACTGCATGGGGGAGCACTGCTGGTGGGTGAGTGGACTGCGATTGGTAAATGTGTTACCATTGAGAATGTTCCAGTTAGATAAAGACTCCCTATATGGTGCACTTGCGAATACTGGAAGATGGATATATAGGACTCTGTACTTTACAAACAGAAAGGCTATACGTGCACTGTGCCTATTTAAATTGATGAAAATACACAACAGCCACTCTCTGGTTCATTCCTCAGGGTAATGCCTTAACCAATTAGAGTCAACCTGCTGAGCTTAAGTTTTAATAAAAAGTGACAGTTAACTGCCAATCTTTTTTTAAACTGGCATTGTCCAGGACAATGCTGCTACCAGTCTGAGTCAGCCAAATAATCAGCATATTCTTCTCATACAGTATAATGATGTTGTTCATGTTAACATGGATATTCTTGTAAATTGTCCAGATGACTGTGAGATGAACAAAATGTGCCTGTTTTCAGAAATATTCAAATTCTGTACAACCAAACAACTGTTGGAAAGGAAAGTGGAGATGTTGTATGCTTGTTCTTTTGTTGCTTCTAGTTTTTACTATGAAATAACTTATATTGCTGACCTCAATGGAACTGTGTGTGTGCATGCCTGTGTGAGTGTGTGTGTGTGTGTGTGTGTGTGCCTGTGTGTGTGTGTGTGCCTCTGTGTGTGTGTGTGTGTCTCTGTATGTGCCTGTGTGTGTGTGTCTCTGTGTGTGCCTGTGTGCCTGTGCCTGTGCCTGTGTGTGTGTGCCTGTGTGTGTCTGTGTATGTGTGTGTGTGTGTGCCTGTGTGTGTGTGCGCCTGTGTGTGTGTCTGTGTGTCTGAGTGTGTGTCTGTGTGTCTGAGTGTGTGTATGTCTGAGTGTGTGTGTGTGTGCGTGTGTGGAATAAATCAATATGTGGAATTAGCCAGACCAAGTGATCGATTAGGCTGAATAATACTACCCAAAATGGGAGGAACAGGTCACACAAACAATGTCTTTTAATATTGTTTATTCGTCCTCTACAATTCTCTTTTTTTCATGTATAACCTTGAAATAATACAACATTAAATCTCATTTTATTTGTCAGGCATTGCAATAATAATTATAGTGAAAGTAATAATACTCAATGTTACTTCTAATCTGTTACCCTCTAGCACCTGTATATGCACAACCAAAAATCAGAAATCAAGAAGAAAAACAGCCTTCATCGTAACGTACCACCCCACCAACCTCCGGATTCAATGCATCATCCTCTGCCACTTCCGCCACCTGCAATCTGACCCCACTACCAAAGACATTTTTCCCTCCCCACCCTTATCTGCCTTCCAGAGGGACCACTCACTCTGTGACTCCCTTGTCCGCTCTACACTCCCCACCAGTCCCACCACCCCTGGCACTTTTCCCTGCAATCGCAGGAAGTGCTACACCTGCCCCCACACCTCCCCCCTCACCTTCATCCCAGGCCCCAAGAAGACCTTCCACATCAAACAGATGTTTACCTGCACATCTGCTAATGTGGTATACTGTATCCGCTGTTCCCGATGTGGCATCCTCTACATCGGGGAAACCAAGCAGAGGCTTGGAGACGGCTTTGTGGAACACCTATGTTCAGTTCGCGACAAACAACTGCATCTCCTAGTCGCGAACCACTTCAACTCCCCCTCCCAGTCCTTCGACAACATGTCCACCCTGGGCCTCCTCCAGTGCCACAACAATGCCACCCGAATGTTGCAGGAACAGCACCTCATATTTTGCTTGGGAACCATGCAGCCCAATGGTCTCAATGTGGACTTCACAAGCTTCAAAATCTCCCCACCCCGACCTCATCCCAAAACCAGCCAAGCTCGTCCCCGCCTCCTTGACCTGTCTGTCTTGTCTCCCACCTATCCGCTCCTCTCATCTCACTGACCTACCCCACCCCCATCGCCTACCTACCAGCCTCATCCCCACCTCCTTGACCTGTCCATCTTCCCTTGACTGACCAACCCCCATCCTAACTCCCCACCTACACTCACCTTTACTGGCTCCATCCCCGCCTCCTTGACGTGTCCGTCTCCTCTCCACATATCTGCTCCTTTGTCCACCTTCCCCCTGCCTCTCTATTTATTTCAGAATCCCCTTCCCCTCCCCCATGTCTGAAGAAGGGTCCAGACCCAAAACGTCAGCTTTCTTGCTGTTCTGATGCTGCTTGGCCTGCTATGTTCATCCAGCCTTACACCTTGTTATATCAGAAATCTAGAAGTTAGTTTTGGCCAAAATCTGCTCCTCCACAACATGAAGTGTTGTGGTCCTCGCACTGAAATTAGTATTTTGGTGTGAATTTAGGGTTTACTCTGTCCACTAGTTTTACACTAAAAGAAAATGAAAGTTAAGACTAGTGCATGAAGAATAATTTTACAATGTAGTAAGCGACAATGATGACCAACCTGTCTAGCAATGAGAAATCAATTTGGTCAATATGGAACCCCATTCTTTCGGAAAAAGTTTTTTTTTGGTGTCTGCTTTACTTATTTGTCTGTGTTCATTAATAGAGTCTGCCTATTCTGATCTTTATTTTTCTTCATGTTCAGTTATTTAAATATAACTTTTACTTCTTGACTTTTACTTCCTGATTTACAGTTTGCAGTTCGTGAGAATCCTTCAGGCTGATTGGTTAGAGAGATTTGTTTCTGTTTATCATGCTCAGAGACACGACAGATCACTGTAAAGGATCCCACGTACAGGACCAGTTGGTGAATGAATAAGATTCTTCATTGACAAATATGTGGAGATTCACTGGGAAACTGCATGAGAGGTGAATGGTGAAAGCTATTCTTTCATTGCTAGGATCAAAATCCAGACCATTGTATTTTTATAAATAGTACGTATTTACAGAATTCACAAAGTAACAAAGTAAACACTGCGATAAATGCAGAAATAATTGGAAAAATTCGCTGGTCTGGCAGCATCTGTGGAGAGAAAGCAGAGTAAATGCTGTAGAATGCTGCGTTTGCCAATTGTAGTGAATGTAACAAGGTTAGCCAGATGGACCTCATAGCTTATGAGTTCCCTGATTGGACCAGGTTAATAGTCACAACCAGAGAGCCCTGGCTGACAGATATAAACAGGAGCGTCAGAGGTTCTGTTCATTCAGAGAGCTGGCTCTGAGGAAGCCCGCCCAGTGTCAAGTACTATGCATATATAAATAAAGATGACTTGGTGATGAGTTGCTGGCCACTGTGGAGTTATTTCACCAATGAGGTTTAAATATTTGCTTAAATGGCTTGATCCTACTTACAACAAAATACCAGCAAAATTGTAACACCAGTGGTGTGAATATAGTTCTATCCATAACACAGGATTTAACCTTTGCTAAAACATTTTGATACAACCACCCAAACACTGATTTGATTAGACTATAAACAGCTTACTCAAAGAATTTTGTTTGTAGGACACTGGGCTAGTGAATATGAAATTTGGTGAGATAATAGCTTTGGAAAGGCTTTAGCCTGTCAATCACGGGAAGTTGTGATGGTGTTGGATTAATTGTTCTCATCAGCACAAGAGAGACATAAGGCAGTATTCTTCCCTTTGATGTAAGAGTTGAAACACATCAAAGCGGCGTGGCTTTATTTGTGGCTGACGTGTACAATCCAATAAAAACACAAATTGTCAATGCATGAGACAAAGTTGTTAATTGACTCACCTCACTCCCTTATAACTGGATGAGGATGAGGAGGAAGTGAATGACAGTCAAGAACATTGATGCTGGGGCACCCCTTGGCCAGAGGTGGCACAAAATGACTGGCTGTGGATTTTTTCGTTGGCATAAAAATGGCAGAGAAGATTTCAGCTGCAGTAACAAAAATAACTTCAGTTCAGCATTGACGTGGGATCATAAGTTAGAACAATGGTGGCTTTGAGAATAAGATAAACCAAGGTAACAGACCATAGAATCTCTACAGCGTGGAAGCAAACCATTCGATCCATCGAGTCCACACCAACCCTCTGAAGAGCGTCCCACCCAGACCCACCCCCTGCCCTATCCCTGCATTTTCCACCTAGACACTGTGGGCAATTTAGCATGGCCAATCCACATAACCTGCACATCTTTGGACTGTGGGAGGAAAGTGGAGCATCTGGAGGAAACCCACGCAGACACAGGGAGAAAGTGCAAACTCCACACAGACTGTCGCCCAAGGCTGGAATCGAACCTGGGTCCCTGGTGCTGTGAGACAAGCAGTGCTAATCACTGAGCCACCGTGAACAAAGAATCTTACAAATTAAAATACAGTAAGTTTTGTACAAACTCACAGCAGCCAATATCTGCACTGAGGATGTTACCAAGCACGGTAATAAAACGTCTGCAAAATAACAAACCAGCTCGGCGAGCCAACCAACCTCAACATCCACAACCTGAGCTACAGATCTACTCCAAAACTTTAGGCCGATATCTGTAAAAGGCAGTCTGATAAAAGATGTTTGGGAGCATTCAGCCCAAAGTTTGTTGCTTATCAAGAATTAGAAGAATGATCCCATAACAATGGAGATTCTTTAAGTAATTGAATATGGAGAAATTAAGAAATGCAATCTACACCTAACATTAAGAGATTTTGTCGAATTCTTTCAAAATAAAAGGCTATAGATAGTGGAGAGGAGCCCCTATCCCATTTTTAAGGGGGACTGAACAACAAACAGTGAGCAGATAACCGCTCCAGGGCGCTAACTTGATTTTGAGAAAATGGACAGTAGCAGCTTCACAATCTAAACAAGCAAGCCTCGATAATGATAATTCAAATGAATTCATTCAAGGATCAAAGGAGGGAGGACTTGAGATATTTTGTAAAACTTTAGGAATTCAGAGAAGATTCGTGAGCTGGGAAAGTAATTGAATTTCAGTTTTATAATGGAATTTGAAGAGATGTAGTTTTATTAAGTAAAATATTTAGAATAGGGACATAAATTTCATTTTCAAAAGAATCTCCTGTTTAAAACATACTCACACACAGCATAGTAATAGAAGGAATTATAATTACAGCTGCAAGATAGACGGGTTGTGTTTGACACTTCCAAGGTCAGGTGAGAAAGAAACTGCTCACAACTTGTTGGCTAAAGAATTTTAACATTAAGTGTAACCATTAAATTTCATACATAACTAACTTTATACTAAAACTGACATTATGAATCTTGTAGCAATTAGTAGGAATTAGCACTGCTTTCTATCTCTTCTGATAACTGCAAGGATTGGAATGTAAATTAATGAAATGTATTGCAAGATCCCAAGGACTAGTGATAAAGATGTATGGTAAACATCATGTGATCATGGAAGAACCTCTGGTTGTCCATAGGAATGTTTATCATTGATAAGGTGTTTACAGGATTGGATGTATAGATTGGGGGATGAAACTGACAACAATGTTGCATGTAATTATTGTAATGGAGGGTACAAAAATTGTGTACATTATTGGGAGAGTTATAGTGCCCTAAAGATCTCTTCTCCAATCTGAGCAGTAATTAAGACAGTAACTGGGCTACACATGAAAGCCAGATTCATATTGGTCTCTGGTCTATCCTGCATGTGTGGCAAAGGAGCTCCAAACAAAGATCAATTTGTGCTACTGAACACAGGACTCAGACTCCTCTTTAAAATCCCCCTCCAACAATTGAACACCGCATAATCTGCTTAAGTCAGACATAACCAAATATTTATAAATTCACACACTTTACCCAAGTGTTCAGTTGCCTCTGATTAATTAGACAACTTCTCCACAACTGATGAATCTGCAGTTGCCCAGTTCGATCCTCCAACATTTCTTAAACAATTGAGTGACACTTACAAATTTCATATATGAAGGCACAATTCCACAACCTAAATAGTTTAGATTTGCATATTTTACCCTTTCCTGCTCCTTTTAATAATCCATGGGGAAGAAAATAAGATCCTAGAAGTTTGAGGTCTAAATTATGTTTTCTCATTTGTTAAAAAGCTCATTCTTTTGAGTGATATGAGTTATTTATTGTCACAAATATCTGGAAATATACAGTAAAAAGTGTTTTGTGGCCACCTTGATGTATTTCTAGGTTCTGTTGTTGCAATATTATTTTATCCTCATACATAACTGCTCAAATTAAAACTAAGTATTCATTAAACAAGTCTGCTATTTCCATATTGTCTAACTTATGGAACTTTCCACCTGACAGCAGCTGGGGACTGTCTTCACTAGTTGGACTGCATTACTTCAAGGTGAAAGCTCTTCACCATCTTCTCACATTCAACTTGGGATAAGCAATAAACGACAGTGCCAACCATATCCCAAGAATGAAAGTAAAAGCCATCCCTGCAACTGTGTGTGTAAATAAATCAGGTGAACTTATATAGATTAAGGTGCAGTTTTATGAATTCCATCATAGAAAGAGAATCAAAGTCGGGGGTTTGGCGGGGGGGGTCGCATGTAATGTAGATTTTCAAGGAAGGAATGTAAAATTGTAATCATGAAGAAAATCTTGAGGTACTGGGACTGTTTCCAGTGGAGCACTTAAAGCTAAGATGACATTTAATTGTGTTTAATTTAAAGTGTTGAGAGGTTTGCAGAATGAGTAGGGAAATAATATTTCCTCTACTCTAAATGCCCATACCAGAAGATCATCCACCTAAAATTATTGCTGAGGGTTTGCAGAGAGGCTAGTATAAATTTCTGAACTTAGTTACGGATTGAAGAATAATTTAAGGCCGAGGCATTGCATCTTGTAATTGAAAATTGGATAAATATTTGAAACTAAGAAATATACAATTAGAGAGGAGAGTGCAGGGCAGTGGCATTAATTTTGGATTGGTCTAACTAAAAATCTGTGCAGCCAAAATTGGTGTTCCCAAAAATCAGTGTTTTTTTTTAAGTAAACAAATAACTAATAAAATTCAGGGAGTGGATTATGAATTAGATGTTGACAGCTAGCTGGATTCCCAAACCCATTGCTGGATCAAAGTGCAACAAGACGTGTATTAAGTAGCAAGGCAAGCAGAAAGGTGATTTTTTTTGTGTGTGTGATATGTGATAGCCTCTTTGGCACTGAGTGCCAGCAGGGAAAAATCACCAGACAAGGTGAGGTGCGGGATAAATCCATGATATCCATTTTAATCCAAAGTCTGTTAAATTTAGTTATAAACCTTAATATCTGAATGAACATTGCAGCTGACTTAAGATCTTCTGTGGCACCCAGCAACGCTCAGGGGCATGCTTACTCGACCAGTTTTTGTTGGTATTAACTCTTAACATATGATAGAGAGCTACTGTAGTTAGTTAACTAAATCTGATGTTGCATTTACAATTGTAAAGTTTTAATTGCTGCCCACTTACAGGTATCACAGCATTTGAACAATAAATTAAATTGTTACTTTGGGCATGAGAATTTAAAGAGGTGACTGAAGGAAGATAACAGAGATGTACACCAAAATATAAAAAGAGAATGATGCTAGACTACTTGTATTTGAAAATGGGAGTCTCAAACAAGCAATTGAAGAGCAAAGCTCAAGACATACCCTTCTCTAAGTTACTGCTATTTTTATAATGCACTTGGCTTTACAGTCCAGCGTAGAAGGTTTTAATTTGTCGTCAGTTATAAATTGCTTTAATAACATTTTTAGTATACAATAGATAATTATTTCACCCACATTACAATTTGGATTTGTTACTCTATAATATGTGCTTTCAAATACTTTCTATTTCTGTCACTGCTTGCACCTGAGACTTAAGTGATTCATAAACATTAGATGGAAACAAAACAGATAAGGCACTTCATTTTGGCCAGCAGTATGTCCATGGGTTACTGTGACTAAATAAGTCAACGAATGGGGTTTCAGAGTTTGTGCCATTGCTTTGGGGAGGGTCACGTTCTGCAATTCTGGCTGCTTCCAATTAAACCCACTGTTTGTGGTAGCAACACCACCTTGTATTACATTGAATAGCAAAGTTTTCCAGACTTTTTCTTCTGTTTTGGAGATGATCTTCCACTATTATGTCATTAGCTGCAAGATAAACATTTTACTGGGGGTCTTATCAGTATTTTGAAGTGGTTATGTTGAAATCCAATTGCATTTATAAATTTATATGCTTGTAATCTTTATTTTCCAGTCTATAGCTGGAAGGAACAACATGATATGTAACTTCTTATTTATTGAAGCACTGCTGTTTACTGTTGCTAAGATACAAGTCAGCCATATTTTAACTGAACGTTGAAATAAGCTTGAGAAGATTAATCTCCTACTTCTGTTCCTAAGTTCTGGATGACAGAAAGAGGCTTTATTTTTCAACACACTGATGCCATGTTTTTCTGTAACTGGGGAAAGACACCATTATTGAAGAATGCGTGAAGAATTGAGGAATGAATTGTCAAGACAGCTGCTTTAATATTGCTGTCCAGGCTAGAGAGTAAGGAACAGAATAAGAAATCACACGTGTCCATAGGGAAATCCTTCAAAGATACAAGTCTGGCAATGTGACTTATTGCACATGAGAAAGACAGTCAATCCTGGATCAAGGACTGTTATGCTCAAAACGGAGAAATTAGGTAATGAGAGAGTAACGTGAGCCCTGTCTCCAGTTATGAAATAGATCACATGCACATTTGTTCATTTTCTTCTTATCAATTATCTATTCCCACTTCTTCTTAGGCAATCACTCAGGATTAAGGAAGACTTACTATGATCCACTCTGGTGGGCTCTGAGATGGCTGGAAATCCTAATATGTGATCTGCAGGCTGCCACACGCAAGACAATGATGAGTTGGCTAGATGAGTTGGTGGTAGTTAGATGAGGTTTGTGCATTCTCTATGATTTAGCTTATGCATGTACACAATTAAGTATCTTGAAAAACAAGGCTAGGGAAGACATAACGATTCATAGGACCCTCAGAAGCACCAAGGATCAAAGGGACCTCCATGCGCATATTCACCAGACCCTTAAATTCACAGTTTGGGTAGATAACGTGTTTAAGAAGGCACATTGGATATTGCCTTTATTAGCTGAGGCAAAGAGTTTAAGAGCAGGGAGGTTATGCTGAACTGTATAAAATGATGGTTATGCCACAGCTAGAGTACTGTGTGCAGTTCTGGAATCCATGTTATAGGAACGATGTTATTACATTGGAAAGGGTGCTGAGGAGATTTCCCATGATGTTGCCTGGGCTGGAAAGTATTAGTTATGAAGAGAGTTTGGACAGCCTGGGATTATTTTCCTTGGAGCAGAGAAAGCTGATGGGGAACATTATTGAGATGTTGAAATTATAAGGGGGGGCAACAATAGATTAAACAGGAAGAAACCCTTCCCCTTGGTAGAGGTATCAATAACCACAGGGCATAGATTTCAGGTAAAGGGCAGGAGGTTTAGAGGGGATGTGAGGAAAAGATTTTTCACCCAGAATATGGGAATCTGGAACTCTGCCTGAAAGGCTGTTAAAGGCAGAAACCCTCATAACATTTAAGAAGTCAAGACACATAAGGCCAAATGCTACAAAATGGGATTTGAATAGTTGTGCAGTTGTTTTTGACCTGTGCAGACTTGATTGGCCAAAGTACATTTTTCTGTGCTGAAGACCTCTATGACTCTATGCATTTGCTGCCTTTCCAAGTGAACCTTCTTCATTTTGGTCAGTCACAAACCAGGAACTCCCATGCATCGTGGGGATGTATAAATTCCAGGGATATTTTGAGGACATCCCTAAAATATTCCACAGTCATTCTGAGAGATGCCTGTTGTGACCGAGTTCTGTGTAGAGCAGTTGTTTTGGGAGAGTAGAGACAGGACTCCAAATGACAAGTCCTGTGCAATGCAGTCAGGTTTGACTGATTAGTGTCTTGATGCTGGGTAAATTGGCTTGGGAGATGATGCTGTAGTTTTGGACTGTCTTGCCACTGGAGTTATAGGTTCTTGTGAAGGAACCACTGAAGGCACTTCTGCAGTAGTACCTGCTGTAGGTCGACAACAGAAGAGAAGTCAGTTCTGGCAAATATGCAGCACACTAATCATAGACCAACGAGGGTGGAGAAGGATTACATAAACGTTGACACATCAAGTAAAATATCCTCCAAACACCACATCAATAATCAATAGTGTTAACATACAAATAAAATTTAAGCAAGGTAAATACCAAATTATTATTTGATAGAAAGACATTTGAAGTTCAAGAAAGATATTTTTAAAGTAAGTAGTTCTAATCTTCAATCGAGTTTAAAGAATATCTCCATAGATTATTGAGAATTAATTCATTTTATTTTATGAAATCAAGAGATACATTTTCATCATATAAATAAACAATCAGCAATGTCTGTATAGGAGCATTTTAGGGAAAATCAGAGAAAGAAAAACTTAATGAAATGAAAATCAACCAAATTCTGTAACGAGTTGCAGTCTTCCTGATCTAATTCTCTCCTCTCTGATCCACCTAGTTTGTGCTTGACATCAAGGCAGTAAAGACATAAAAAGTATCTAGTTTTGATACCATCTTACAATGCAGCCATAATCTGGTCACTGTGTGAAACTGTAGTGATTGGGACCAGGTGGCCCTCATTGACTATTAGGTTTTTGATTGGGGTTGTTAACCTGGACCAATCAGGAAAGTCTTGGCTGAACAATATAACCAGGAGATTACTGGTTCCAAAGTGGTTGGCCACAGCCACTAGCAAATAAGGGGTAACTTGGTGACAAGACCAGCTCTGTGCAGTTATTTCAAAAGCCCTCTGTAAGAGTCTAATAAAAAGATTAAATCCTAAACTTTTGAACTGCAAAAATGCTCAGTGATGAACTTCACCTAGTTTGTGGGAGCAGCGCTTAGTTTTTGTGGTTTTATAGCAGTCAACTCAATGTTAATCGTTTGATACTTCAGTCATCTATTTTAAATATTTTGGCTTCTTTAACCACCCCAACGAAAACCTTTCGATTTGTTTAAAGCTGACATTTCCTGTTTTTGTTTTCAAACTTTTGATACAAAATATGACTGAGTGACCTTATCAGCCCAGCTTTCTGCGCTATATTTCTCAAAAGCATTTATTTCAAATTCCACTTGCCACTATATTTGTACTTTCTTGGATCAAAGAGGAACCAAGTTGACCCAAATTGTTTCAGCTACAAACATTCCATAATGTCCATAGAAAAAAAAAGTTACATTTATACAGTGCCTTCTATTTAGCCTGCCCTAAAATTCTGCCTATCCAAAGAATCACTATTTTAAGATCAGCCGCTGGTATTTGCTTGGCAAATATGTAATTGATAAGAGCACAGAAACAGTGGCAGTAGAAACTGGGGCTTTGTCAGCCCAATCCGCCATTCAGTAAGGTCATGGCTGATCTTCTGCAGCAACTCCACTTTCCCACCAGCTGCCCAAAATATGACCGTATGTCAGAATTATGCCTTCCATGCTTTCTGAAGTACCAATGCAGCAGTTTCTCTCAGCTTTATTACCAGTTCATGCAGCAGCAATTCAAGCACACTGTCTGCTCAAAGCGCTAATCTTACCACAGTTTGAGTTCCTCAGGTGGTGTCCTCGGCCCAGTCATCTGCAGCTGCTTCACCCATGACTTCCTTCCCATCACAAGGTAAGAAGTTGACACAATGCTGAATGCTGAAGATTGCACAATGTTGATCATTGTTCTCGACCCCTCAGATACTGAAGCAGTCCATGTCCAAATGCAGCAAAACCAGGGTTGGGTCGATAAGTGATCTGTAACTTTAGAGGGAGGCGATGGCCTAGTGGTATTATCACTGGAGTGTTACCCCAGATAATGTTCTGGGGACCCGGTTTTGAATCCCGCAATGTCAGATGGTGAAATTTGAATTCAATAAGTATCTGGAATTAAGAGTCTAATGATGACCATGAATCCATCGTCAATATTTGGAAAAACTCATCTGGTTCACCAATGTCCTTTAGGAAAGGAAACTGCCATCCTCACCTACATGTGATTCCAGACCCACAGCAATGTGGTTGACTCTCAACTGCCCTCTGGGCAGTTAAGAATGGGCAATAAATGCTGCCTAGTCAGTGATGCCCTCATCCCATGAATGAATGAAGGGAAAAAAAAGCCCCACAAATGCCAGACACTATCATTTCCAACAAAGGAGAATGGAACTGTTGTCCCGTGACATTTAATGGCATTACCGTCTCAGAATTTCCCACTTTCATCATCCTGGGAGTTACCATTGACTAGAAACTGAACTGAACCAGCAACATAAATTTTCTAGAAGTGTAGGTTGGAGACTAGGAATACTGCAGTGAATAACTAGCTTCCTGACTCCTGAAGCCCGTCCGCTCTCTACAAGGCACACGTCAAGTGTGTGATGGAATAGTCCTCATTTTCCTGGATGAGTACAGCTCCAACTATATTTGAAAAGTCTGACATGATCTAGGGCAAAGCAGCCTATTTGATTGGCACCATATCCACAAACATTCATTCCCTGCACCACTGATATTGTGTACCATCTACACAATGCATTGCAAACATTCACCAAGGCTGCTTAGACAGCACCTTCCAAACCCACAATCATTACCATCTGGAAGGACAAGGACAGCTGATGAAGAATCATCTACACTCAAAACTTAGCTTACTTTAACTCTGAGGGGGTTGCCTGCCCTGCTGTGATCTTCAGCAATTTTTGGTTTTAGTTCAGTTTCTAGCATCTGCAGTAATTTGCTCCACCTGCAACTTCCCCTCCACACCACTCACCGTCCTGATTGGAAATACATCACCTTCAATGTTACTGGGTCATAATCCTGAAACTCTCTCCCTAAGACACTTTGAGTCCTACCTAACCCAAATGGACTGCAGCCGTTCAGGAAGGCAGATCACTAACATCTTCTCAAAGGCATTTAGGGGTAATCAATAAATGCTGGCCCATCCTGCAACTCCCACATCATATGAATGAATTTTAAAAATACTCACATATAGCCAGGTGCCACAAATTCCAATTAGGGAAGTACTTGGAGTCACTGGTGATCATTAAGGGATAAATACTGGCAGGACGCAAAGAGACCAGTTTTGAGATCTTTCTAAGCAGCTGTTTAATGTCATGATCTAACATCTCTTCTAAAAGATGGCTTTCCTCATTCTTGAATTAAAGTGTCAGCCAGGATTATGCACTAGTGTCTGGACTGGGGCTTTTGGTTAAAGCAGAGCCATGAGATGGGTTTGTACTGTTGTGTCCAGGCTGGCTGTATTATATCCAGATCTCTCACTAATATGAAAATAAGCTGGGCTGCTGATGTTATTGTGAATTTTCATTTTCATTTTAAGTATTTCTCAGCTGTTCTTACAGCTCTTAACACAACGATCATTGTTCAGATTTTAAAGTCAGCTGGGTTTCAGTCTCGTCTTAGGCTGCATTGAATTATGCATTAATAATTTTGATTTCCTGCACTTAAAACACCTAGCTCTGTGTAATCAGATGTATATATTTGCTCTCGCAATAATTTGTGTAGATTCTTTTGAATGCTGAGAAGTAACAGCTGGATCTTAATATGAAAAAACCTGAATTATTATTACCAGAATTGTAAAGATCATAATTTTCCACTTTCCTATTTATTTAAAGTAATTTAGTTCCTTCTCAATATCTGGCCCCATTTTAAACCAATTTCATCTGATAAACATTTTAATGCTGAATTGTGAATTAATTTTTTTATGGATTTCTAAAAATGGTTCTGATTGTGAAAAATTGAAATCATTTTTCATATCATAAAAAGATAGCTGATATAATTTTTAAAACTTTTTGCCATTTTTCTTGATTCAGAAATGCTCTTATTATTATATCAGATAAAAGTCTAGTTACAATAAAATATCCAAGTAACCCTGACCTGTTGCATTTGGTGAAATCTGCCTGCAGTCACGAATCAGTACAATTTTAAATGACTTGTTTAATATAGTAGTATTTTAAATCTTGAAACACCATGCACATAAACAACCACCCACACACTGTTTGCAGCCCACTATAGACTGACGTTCAAAATGTTATTTAGCAATGAGAAATATCACTTGTTTATAACAACAGTTCAAGCACATTGCAAATATAAACAGACTTAGTTTAACTCTTGCCCTATGGAATGGAGACAAATTTCTTTCATTAATAATATATGATTGGTAGAAATGTAAACTGAAACTCACATATCTGAAATTAAGTTTTACTCAAAGTCTGAATTCCAACTGCTAAAATTACAATTTTTGTATTTGAAATGACTTGACTCTTGCTCATGTAGCTTAGTCTCTCCCACGGTGCACGTAATGACTTCACTTGTACTAGACGTTATAACCTGTACGCCAATAAGAAATTAAAAAATAAAATTCCAAAATGTTTTGTGCTGCAGATACAATTTACTAGCACCAAAGAGATTCCCCCAGTACAGCTTATTCAATTCAGCCATGCTTTCTTTTTAACTTGTGAAATACCAACAAAATTGGTATTAAATGCAGTACTCCAGGTTTGTTGACTTATGGAAGAATCGCCAAACTTAATGTTTTTGGTAAGATAAGTCTTCTTTTCTCTGGGTGTATTTTAGGTCTAAATGACTAAGGCTGTTTCTGCTGGCAAAAGCACTGTTTCCCCCCTTTGTTCATTGTGTTAACACTCAGAACTACTAGATAGGGTGCAGCTTGCATTAAGCATCAGGATAAAATGCCTGCTGCATCTTTTCCGAAAAAAGGAGCAGTTTGCACGCTAACTTTTAAATCCGATGCAAAGTTGGTACTTCCAAGTATAAGTCTATAAAATTGTGACTCGATCTTATACATTAAGGCAAGTTGAAACTTTTACCAGCTGACCATCATCCAAGTGAAGAAATGATCAATAACTGTAACTTAAATTTCTTTTAATGTTTCAAGTGAATATGTTTTGAAAGGTGTATGTTCAGATATTTTTTAGAAGAAAGCAACATCTGAATAAACAAGGTGCATCATGAACCAGGAGAACGAGGTTTCTAATTTTGAACAGTTAGCACAAGAGCTATTCACATTTTGAAGCTTGTGAAGTCCACACTGAGACCATTGGGCTGCAGGGTTCCCAAGCGAAATATGAGGTGCTGTTCCTGCAACCTTCGGGTGGCATCGTTGTGGCACTGGAGGAAGCCCAGGGTGGACATGTCATCCAAGGAGTGGGAGGGGGAGTTGATGTGATTCGAACCAGTCTCAATGTGGACTTCACAAGTTTCAAAATCTCCCCACCCCCGACTTCATCCCAAAACCAGCCCAGCTCATCCCCGCTTCCTTGACCTGTCCGTCTTTTCTCCCACCTATCCGCTTCTCCCACCCCACTGACCAAACCCCACCCCCACCTCCTACCTGGTAGCCTCGTCCCTGCCTCCTTGACCTGTCCGTCTTCCCTTGACTGACCAACCCCCATCCCAACTCCCCACTTACACTCATCTTTACTGGCTCCATCCCCATCTCCTTGACCTGTCCATCTCCTCTCCACCTATCTGCTCCTTTATCCACCTTCTATCCACCTCCCCCCCTCCGTCTATTTATTTCAGAATCCCCTTCCCCTCCCCTATTTCTGAAGAAGGGTGCAGACCCAAAACCTCAGCTTTCCTGCTCCTCTGATGCTGCCTGGCCTGCTGTGTTCATCCAGCTCTACACCTTGTTATCTGTATTTACAAGCAATTGTGGCTGCAGGAAAGTCTTGAAAGATCACCTAATTAACCCTATGACAGAAAACAGTGTGAAGTACTATGCATACATTTTCAATATCTGTACCATTTTAATTCAATGTTTCTCCAAAACCTTTTAATGCATGTCCTTGAAAAAAAGACTCGAGCAGTGTGGAGCATTTCTGAAATGTAAGCTCAAAGAAGAATAGAATTAGGTCACTTGACCCTTCAAGCCCACGTTGCCATTCAGGATGGCATAGCTGTTCTTCTAACTCAACTCCACCTTCTGTCACTATGTGCGGTTTCCTGATTTTTTTTAGTATCTAAAGGTCTATCAATCTCTGTCTTGAATCCACTCAGCAACTAAGCATCCACAACCTGTAGAGTACCTAGTTCTAGAATCTCCAGCCAAGGGACAATTCCCTCAAATCTACCCCATCAAGCTCTGTAAGAATTTTTGTATGTTTCAATGACATCATTTTTCATTCTTCCAAATTCCAGGAAATCTAAGTCTAATCTGCTCAATCTCTCCTCATGGGGAAATTCCCCTCATCTCAGAAATCAGCCTCATGAACACTTTAAAGGTTGCATATTCTTCCTTGGATAACAAAATGAAAACTGTGCTGAATAATCCAACTGTGACCTCACCAAAGACTTATAGAATCGCAGTAAAATGATTTTTCTCTTGGTAAAGTGCTCCAATTCATTTGCATACTTTCACAATGCTGGTCAATTGAATGGCCATTTACTTTTTCTTAACAAAAGCTAATCACAATTAAGAACTCATTTAACTTATCATATACCAGTACATTATGTCATGTGAAGTTGTCAACAATGTCTGAATTGAGCTGTCAAGAATTTAACTCCAGACTAAGCTTCTGCTGAGATGCCAAAAACGACGTCTTCTACAAAAAAGGTGCCTGAGTCCATGGAAATAACAGGAAAGTTGGTGGGGCAGAGGTGGGGGGAGTCTAAAATGCCCACCTCTGCAATGGAATAGGCAAGGGTTGGTTTGTGGTATGTGGACTCAGTGCCCACATCTTATGCCATGCGTTTAAAAAAGTCCCTTTATGAAGCGAAGAGATAGCAAGAACGGCAGATGCTGGAGTCAGAGATAACACGAAACGTCAACTATCCTACTCCTCTGCTGCTGCTTTGCCTGCTGTGTTCCTCCAGCTCCACACTGTGTTATCCCATTATGAGGTGAAGATAAGAAACCCAGAATTGTGTCTTACGGTGTCTTTTAAAACCCACCTACCTCCATTTCAATGCAGATTGAGACACAAAAAACTCACCCTCTGAACCTGCTATTAAAGTCAGGGATACTGTATGCTTTTTAAATAAATCTATCAAATTGGTAAGCCACATTTAGATATTTGTCTGTGTGAAACTTCATGTCTTTCTGTTCAAAATGATCAGTGATCCTAGTACCAAGACTTAGTTGGGGGGTTGGGGGTGGGGCGTGGGTTTCGTGGGGGCTGGTGGTGGGTGCACCACTTTATAGCTCCATTCAGTCAAAAAGACAAATGTTTCCCAGCATTAGTCTAAGGGGAGTAGTCCTCAGTAAAGTCACCCTTCAGGCAGGGGCTCCTGGTGCAGTAAGTCAAGAGCAGCCTACAGTATCAGTCTAGAGATGGACCACAGTCAGTCAGCTGCTCAGTGCAGTCACAGTCAGGATGATTGCCCCACTGAGGTGTGAGGGGCTGAAGGTTGGAAACCCCATAGCCTGTCTTGCCTCTTTCTGCCTAACTGTGGGCTGTTTCTCCTGGAATGAGACAAGGGAAGAGACTGAGTGAAATGAAATTGGCTGGCAGAGCTGTTAGTGGTGATACAGAGAGAGGAAAGGTCCCGAGACATCTGGACTGTGAGTGACAGCCCCAAGGCCATGCAAGGTTACTAGTTTGGGGAGTTGGAGTAGGTGAGAGTGAGTGAGGGAAGATATTGTATGTTGTGATTGTAGGGGTGGTAGAGCATAAGCTTTGCTGGGAGATGGCTGCAATAGCAGACATAGACTAAGTGTGAGAAAGCAGACATAAGATGGTGGTACTTGCCCCAGTGAGTGGAGAAGGTCATTGACCATCTTGGGCGTTCCTCCAGGTGATTGAGACATCACTGTTCTGGCTGACAATCACCTGCCACCAAGGTTGGCAGGGTCTGGTGGCCTCTTCTGCTAGTTCTGGGGAAGAGAACAGCCATCCTTTGCACAACACATGTACCAAGACCACCAGGTTCCTGTCCACCAAGTGAGTCACCAATTTCGCCTTATCTGGGGCATTTGTTACAAACCATACAGGGCAGCTCCAGACCGCCAACTCTTGCCTGGGTTCACAATGGCCTTTTAAATACAGCGTTGGTGCCAAGGTTCCTGGGATATCCCAGCAGTGGTGAGTACTTTTAGCTCTGGCCAGGAGAAAAGCAAGCTAGCATTGAATGAGGGGGCACTACAGGAACGTGGTACATAATTAATGAAACAGGTTTGGGATGATACTGGAAGAAAGCTCACTCGGCCTCACAAAAAGAGACCCTCTGTGAAACTCAACAGAAATGATACCAACAATTTCTGCAAAAGTTCACCCCATGTTACCTTCTGCTGAATAAAGACACATCATGTTGAAACATTTCAACTTGCACTCATCAGAACATTTTGTAGTGACTGTACCTTTATATCATGCTTTTTCAGATCATAGACTGACATGGGAAAGAACTATTTTAAAAACATTGTTTCAAAAAATGCTGCATATTTTTAAATGCCAAGTAACCTGCCACACGTGGCAAACACCATGTAAACTGCTGTTTGAACAAGCAGTAATGGTAATGGTTGCTAACAAATTAGAGCCAAGACATTCTGTGTACAGATGTGGCTGGGTGGCAAAAAAAAATTGGTTGGTCTATGGACTAGTGACCAGTTATCAATGACAAAAGCCTTTTGCCTGCCAACAACAGTGTGATTGGTTTTCAGTTAACCAAACAACTTGGAACTGGGAACAAATTACACAAAGTATCTTGAACTCCACCAGCACAGGAGCTGTCTCTCTGTTCTTTGCTATCAAAACCTATTTTAAACCTGAAGAAAATAAGTAATTTTTCTTTCAGCAGTTATTGGAAGCTGTGACTTTTACTGATAAGTCAGAGACCTTTTATGAGTCAACCGACATCTTGCATGTCTTGCACACCAGTGGAAGCATTTGGATAAAGATAACTCAACAGCAATGTTCTGACCAGCAGAAGAATCATAAAGATCCTCTCAGCAACCAGTGAATCGGAACCATTGAATTACCTTCCAATTTTTCTCTGCACATAGTCTGTTTTTCTCTATCTGTCTGTTTGTCTGAGTGTATGTTTAGGGGAGTTAATTTGAATTGTTATATAGCAATGGTTTGTAATTGTCTACATGTAGCTATGGTCTTATTGCTTATAATAAATAGTAATGCTTATTAAGTACAGAAACTTGGTCAGTGCTTTCTATCAACCTGGATCTGAAAATCATGTAAATTGGGATGTCTTGTATGCTAATTTTAAAATCATTAACATTTGTGATGGCGTTGGGAATAGCAGACCTTGATTTCCAACATGCTGCCCCAATGAGTCATGACAATTTACAGCAATAAAAATTCAAAGGGAAAATCCAGCATTTATAGTGCGGTTGTTAGTGGACTCTGATTGCCATGGAGAATGCACCCATTTATGTTGATTGACAGTTGACAGTTAGAATCATAGTTTCATAGAATCCCTACAGTGTGGAAACAGGCCCTTCAGCCCAAAAAGTCCACACTAACCCACAGAGCATCCCACCCAGACCCATCCCCCTAATCTACACATCCCTGAACACTATGGACAATTTAGCATGGCCAATCCACCTAGCCTGCACATCTTTGGACTGTGGGAGGAAACTGGAGCACCCAGAGGAAACCCACGCAGACACGGGGCGAATGTGCAAACTCCACATTGACAGTTGCCTGAGGGTGGAATTGAACCTGGGTCCCTGGTGCTGTGAGGCTGCTAACCACTGAGCCACCGTTAAATTTTATAGCAGACCTGAGAAATGAACCTGTGAATGATTGCCTGTTTTGTTCAGTTGAAACAGTTGCCATGTGTGTACCTGTTCTTTCTGTCTGTAAAGAACACGATGCTGTGTATTAATATATCTGGTTTCCAGTACCTCCAAGTGTGCCATGTCTCATGTTCCTGCTTCATGTCAGGGGGTGGATTTCTTATAAGGATGGCTGGTGGGTCACAAGGACTACCCTCTCCAAGCATTGCTGATGACTCCAGTACACAAGGTCCTGACTAAGGCTGAGCATAGCGATGATGCAATCCATTTTTCCACTGGAGTCATTGAAGGCCAGACTAGATCTCCTCAAGACAAGATCCCCTTCTTGGACAGCTCTAGGAATTCCTTGCCATAGAGAGTATGCTGCATATCCTTGCATGCCGTTCCAGAGGCAACTGGAGCAGACACAAAGAGGGTGTGATCGATGATGAGGAGCGGCAAAGGTGGTAGCGTTGTTCCAAGGAAGAAGGTGAGGACATTGAAAAGGAGAATACCAACCTTCACCATCATAGACTACAGAAGTGTTGGACACAACAAGCCAAATTGGATTTATTTGACACCCACATCCAATTAGTTGGGTGAAGTCATCATTCACTGAGTGTAAATGTATTGATACTGGAAAAGCAGCAATTCCCATTTTATTCCCAAATGCAAATGCAGATTTGCAGGTTGTTCCTTCTTTTTGCCTGTTGTGCAATATCAGTTTATTGCTACAAACATTGTTGGGAGGTTTCACAACATCTGATGCACCCACATTCAAACATGAAAAGGTTTTGTGCTGCGATGAATACTCAGGAAAGAGTGACACTCCTTCAGGCAGGGTGTTAACAACAAAGTGGTGGAGGCTGGTACAACTACAACATTTAAAAGGCATCTGGATGGGTATATAAATAGGAAGGGTTTAGAGGTTTCTGGGCCAAACGCTGGCAAAAAGGACTAGTTTAATTTAGGATACTTGGTCGGCATGTGTGAGTTCGACCGAAGGGTCTTTTTCCGTGCTGTACATCTCTATGACTGTGTGACTCTGTGGCAGTAAGGAAGGGAAGCTTCTCTGGCTTCATTCCTAAGGTGTCCCAACCTTGCTGTTTCCATCCACTTTAACTCCCCCTCCCCCTCCCCTGGTGAAATGTCCATCCTTGGCCTCCTCCACTGTCAAGGTGAAGCCAAACGTAAACTGGAGGAACAACACCTGATATTGCGCCTTGAGAGCATACAGCCCAATGGCCTGAATATTGACTTCTCCAGCTTCAAAATCTCTCCACCCCCAACCTATCCATCTTCCAACTCACCTATCTGCTGCACCCTTCCCACAGACCAGCCACAATAACCCCCTAAGTGCATTCACCAATCTCCAACCCACCTGCCCTCCCCCCAGCTCCAGCCCTTCCCTCTATTTATATCTGGGCTCCACTACTCTTCCCTCATCCTGATGAAGGGTTTTGGCCTGAAACGTTGACTTTCCTGCTCCTCAGATGCTGTCTGACCTGCTGTGCTTTTCCAGCTCCACATTTATTGACTCTAGCTTCCAGCATCTGTAGTCCTTGCTATCTCTGTGTCACATGTGTACCCTGTGTGTCTTCAGAGCATTTCCTTTTCCCTTTCCCTCCTATTAGGGGTTGTCTCAGGGTGGAGAGAACCTGCCCCATTATGGATCCTGTTGGCCTTGGAGTTTTGGGTGAATGAACCCAAGGGCCTTGACATACTGGAGCCAGCGTGGTACAATGACATTGTTGGACATCTCCAACCTTTGATCCATTTTCCTGAGTGCCCAGAAAATCTGAATGCTGCACCTGTGACTGCTTGGCCATTTGCACAACGTTAATAATTTCCAACATCAGGAGGTCTTCTCCTGCCTGAGGCTCAGCAGGTACCTGGTTTCTAACTTCTCTCTGAGAGCAAGTGACCTGGAGTGTTTCTTCCTCAACCTGCTGTGTAGACAGCCAATGTGCTCCGCAGAATGTGTTTCCTAGACTAATCTAGCTAACGCACCAAGTGAGGTGTCAGTATCTGAGCTGGTGGAGAGTGCAGTGACAGTCCTACACGTGGTTCCTCTGAGGGATCTATGGCTTCTTACTCAGAGACGGAGGAGAGGTTGGAGACCAGAGGAGCTGGCTTCTTCTGGCAAGATGTTCCTTCAAAGACACTTGTGATTGCAGTAGACAGGAGAGGGAATGAGCTGTACTTTAAGAGCTTGAGCACATTAAGAATATGTTCACAGTGGTGGTAAGGGGAGAGCAGTGAAGTACATCACAAGTTGCTGGATGTGGAGGTCTCAGCTTCATCGCTTGAGCAGTCACTATTCCCTGAACAAAGAAAATTACAGTACAGGAAGCCCTTCGGCTCTCCAAGCCTGCACCGACATGCTGCCCCTCCCACCATTGTAAGGATTCTTCCGTCATTGGTGGTCAGTCAACCAGTGCCTGCCATCCCACCATGTGTCTTTGCCCTCTATGGCCTGTTATGGACCATTTGTTTTCCTGAATGAGACAAGGGCAAGTATTGAGTGAAATGAATGTAGCTGGTGTAGATGTTAATAGTAATGCAGGCGGGGTAAAAGTGGTGAGGTGTTCCCATTGATGGAGTAGGAGGTGAAAAGGGCAGCAAAGGTCAGTAGTTTGGAGGAAATGGGGTGGTTTGGAAAGATGCCGATAAAAAAATGAGAGTGGTAGACCATAAGCTTTGGAGGTAGGTGCAGTAGGAGTTAGAATGAGTATGAGGTAGCAGAGTGATTTACCTTTGCCGAGCACAGAATGTCATTAACCTTCTTCCTATCCTGCTGGATGTTTCTCCAGACTGGAGAAATGGCCCTGAGCCCTGACCTGGGTGGCAGCTTCACATAAGGCTGGCACATTCTGGTGCCATGTCTCCTCTGGCAGTCCTGAGAAAAGAAGACAGACCTGCTCACCACTACCTTGCCCTCCAGGACCTCCTTGCCTCTGTCCGTGAAGCAGGGCGCCAATCCCTCAGCCGTCTCAATTGGAAATCCTTGCACACAGGTCCTGTGAAGGGCAATCTGTGGCTTTTAGCTTTTGAACTGATATGCGGATTTACTTTGAATCTGGTGCAGGCTGCGTGAGTGCCAGAAGGTCCTGGTACCAGCGAGCAATTCTGCTGCTGTTGTGTGCAACATGGCATGAGGTTGGAAGCGTAGTATATATTTAATAAGGTGAGTGTCATAAAATTGCACATGAAAATTCACAAGAGCTCGCAAAGATGAACACTCCAAGAGAGAAGCACCCCAAAGTTGACACATGGCCAAACTTTGGGAAAATTCAGCCCAGTGTAATCAGCTGGGTACTTTAATTTTGGTAGTTGTTGAAAATGCTAAGTAATGACTCACAGACTTTTGTTTTTCAGACATGTTCTTTAACATATCGACCAGGAGTATTGACTCAGAAAAATTTATGTACACAAACTGTGGAACCAAGACCTCCTTGGCCATGATGACTATTACTGCAAGATCAATTATACATATCACAAACTATACAGCGTTTATAACAGACAACTACACAATGGAAGATTTTCATCGCCAGCTTCCTGCCAAGAAAATTTTACTTGGCCTGGTCTTAGCCTTTTTATCTTTACTCACTGTCATCATGAATGTTTTGGTGTTATATGCGGTGAAAAGAGAGAGAAAACTGCATACTGTTGCAAACATGTACATAGTTAGTCTATCTGCTGCAGATCTCCTTGTTGGCATGGCAGTCATGCCCCTTAATATTGTATACATATTAGAAAATGAATGGAAACTAGGAAGAGTGATTTGCCAGTTTTGGCTTTCTATGGATTATATGGCTAGCACAGCTTCAATTTTTAGTCTTTTTATCCTATGCGTGGATCGTTATCGCTCAGTTCATCAACCGTTGCGATATCTGAAGGATCGAACCAAAACCAGAGCAGCAGCAATGATTGCAGGAGCCTGGCTTCTTTCACTGACTTGGATCATCCCCATCTTAGGATGGCACATCTTTGCAAATGGAGGTAACAGGACTGTGACAAACAATACATGTGACACTGAATTTCGTTATGTTACCTGGTTCAAAATTCTTACTGCAGTTCTGAACTTTTATGGCCCATCTATACTAATGTTGTGGTATTATACAAAAATTTACATGGCTGTAAGAAAGCACTGCCGGCAACAAAATAATATAGGGGGTGATATCTTCTCAACCATAGAGAGTAAAAAGTTCAAAGAGAATGTGAAATTATCCTGGCACAAACATAAAATATATCTGAACCAGCAAGGTGAAAATTCACAAGAACTCCCAGATGCAGGAGTCAAAGATACATGCAAACATTCACAGTGTAGGCTTAACTGTTCTGACTTAAAACAAATCAAAACGCTTGATGCTGAAAATAACCAAGACATTGGTACCTTTTCATTTTCAGCATCACTGCAACAGATGTCAACAGACTTTTACCGTAGGTCATTGAGAGACAATAAATCACAAAATCAGAACATGGAACTGAACTTAAGATCAAATTATACAGTAAACTTAAGCGAAAATCTTAGCCTGGAGAGTCCTGCTGCAACAGCTAAACTAAAGTGCTTTACTATATGTGGTCAGTACAGACAAAAAAGTGGTAGCACTCAACAAACAAGTTTGATGAAAAAAGAACATAAAGTGATTGTAGAGGATTCAGTTGATAAAAAATATGAGCTATCAGATATCTCTGATACACAAACATTCAATAAGGTGCTGCTTCAGTTTGGTTCTCTGTCTTGTTCACATTCAGAAGCAACATCCTGGGTTCATGAATCAGAAGAAACTATAGGAACTGACAGTACTAATCAATTTAAACTATCATGGCAAAAGTTTTTCTCACGGGCTGTGCAGTACGTACAACAGCTTCTAATTGTAAAAGAAAAAAAAGCTGTCAAACAATTGGGTTTTATAATGGCAGGGTTCATGGTGTGCTGGATCCCCTATTTTGTGATTTTCACAGTCATGGCTTTCTGTGATACTTGTGTCAATCACAATTTACATATGGTCACAATGTGGTTGGGTTACATTAATTCAACACTGAACCCATTCATCTATCCTCTGTGTAACAAGAACTTTAAGAGAACTTTCAAAACCATTCTTCATATTCAACCTTAATAATTTGTGGATCATTGGATGTAATCCAAATATTGCTTTGGAAGAAACCTGCCAAGTGTCTTCATTTTTGCAACCATGAAACTTACAATATTGAAGAATGTTAATTCATTTAATAAACATCATATTGATGTAGCATTTTTAAAAATAAAGCAATATTATTGGTTAGAAATACATGAAAATAACGTAACTGTTTCTATGATTCAAGAAAATGAAAACATGAAACATGTACCTTTTAAAACTATACAATGTATGAAATATATCAGGGTGCCATTTAGTTAACCTTCAAAATTAATTCACACTGTGGCTATAGCCATCAAATAAAGACATTACTGATGGGGATTTTTCAATACAATGTGAAGGATTGGGAGATATTCAGTAAATAAAGATGATTACTCTAGATCATAAAGTTGAAAAAGGTCTGTAAATCAATAAAAGATGAATATGAATATCATAGTTTCATCATTGTGAGAGAATTGTATTCTGTGCATTCTGTGGCATTTATAAAGTAGTTGATATACATAGGTTGCAAACCTGCTTGAGTTAAGTTCTAAAAAGTGCTGAGAAATAAGTACATTTTATCTTCTGCATTTTAGTTGTCTTGAACTGAAGTGGGGCTTTTACTAAAATCTTTTTTGTTATTTATTAAATGCATAGCTTTTTATAATTGTCTTTTCCTTTTACCAATAATAGAGACCTTTCTTTGGAACATAAAGTTTAGAAATTGGTAAAAATCTTATTTCAATGAGTCTTTTTTCTCTTTATTCATTTATGGGATGAGGACATCGCTGGCCAGGCAGCATTTAGTGCCCATCCTTAATTGCCCACAGGGCTGTTAAGAGTCAACCACATTGTGTGGGTTCTGGAGTCACATGTAGGCCAGACCAGGTAAGGATGGCAGTTTCCTTCCCTAAAGGACATTAGTGATCCAGATGGATTTCTCCCAACAATCAATAATGGATTCACAGTCATCATTAGATTCTTAATTCTGGATATTTTATTGAATTCAAATTCTGCCATCTGTCATGGTGGGATTTGAACCCAGGTTCCCAGAACACTATCAAGGTCTCTGGATTAATAGTCCAGCAATAATACCACTAGGCCATTGCCTTCCCATTTGATCCATTTTGATTGATCTCAAACCACCTCCTCACTGCATCCTCATTGTATCCCTCCATTGATATTTCTCCAAAAATCATTTAAGTGTCACTTGGATCCTTCAGGTAATCTGTCTCATAATTGTTCTATGTTTCTGTAGACCTCTCAAATTTCATGATTTGCATTAAATCTTTAATGTATTTTAGCTTTGGATTGCCTTTCTCACTACTAGAATTAGTTTTATCGACTTTTTTCCCATAAATTAGATTTCTGAAGCTTGAGGTACTATATTTCTGAGTATTGTCAGCACATTCGCTATTCATTAAAATGATGGAAAACTATGCTGGGCAGTTGTGCTTCTTACGGGCAACAACCTCTCTGCATTGTGTCTGCAAAGTTAATCCATTGATATCATCCTGGTTTCAATATGTATTATATGTTATCAAGAGCAGAAATATCCTTCCTATGCTACTGTAAGCAAGGTCAAAAATGACACAACACCAGGTTATAGTCCAACAGGTTTATTTAAAAACAAGCTTTTGGACTCTCACTCTTTCTTCAAGTGTTAATGAGAGAGGCGGCATCAGACAAAATTTATAAGTAAAAGATCAAAGGGTCATAGAACTGATGCAAATGTATTGAACAAACCTAAGAGGACTGTTAAATCTTTAATCAGTTAGAAAGGAGATGCAGGTTTCAATTGATTAATATGCAATTGCAACACTGTAAACAGTGATCTTTCCAGTAATTTCCACTGGAACATATACAGCTGTTTTGATTTAACCTTTTTCTCTGCAAATGTATTTTTGTACTTTGCTAATCTCTTTTCCTAGTAATTCCTCATTTAACTTTCTAGCTATGTTCCAGAAAAGTACAATTTCAAATTAAATAACATTAAGCATTACAATTTAGTTAAGAGCTGTGGTTAGTTTTCCGTCAGGCTTTGCTTGTCAAGTAATTTGCAAGTTTAAATAATGCACATTTCTAAATTCCTATAGTAGTAAATGAAATAATGTTTATATTTTAATTTATTCTATTGTGACTCTTTATAGATAGCTCCCGTTTGCCAACCTTCCCACTTAACCTATCCTGCTGCTCAGTGTCTTGCCTTCTTGCCAGTCCTTCCATATACTTATCCATCTACTCGTCACTTCCCTCTGCAGTACCTGTGCTATGAGCACACTATTTGAGCTGCAAAGATATCTTGCTAAACTGCATGGAGCAAGATTGTAAGGAAAGTAAGAATGTCATTGGTTTTAGAAGTTGTGAATTTATGAGCTTTTCAGAAAATTGCACTTGTAAAGATTTACACAGTCTATTCAGGAGGGGCCTGGCAACAGTAAAGAAGGGATTGAGAGGAGGGATTGATAGGACCAACAAGTAGGAGGGTAGAAGAGGCGAGTAATGGGTTTGAGAATGGGAGGACCCACTCTAAAATGCCCCAATCATTTCACAAAATGCCGCGTCAACCCTGGCTGGTGCAAAACAACTCAAAGACAAAAATTCTGACACTGAGTGCCCATACTGACCCCATTACAGCTGCTACTTAAAATGCAACTTACTGTTTCACTGGTTTTATGTGCTGATATCATTGATCACAACTTAGAATTCTCCCTTCTGATCAATATATTGTGTAATTAGACTTATCAACACATCCTCCTTATTCTGATTCCTTGCTCATAAATCTACGTTTTTTTGTATATTGAAACACCTACCAGCCCTATTTTCTAAAACATTCAAACCTTTCATGTGGAATTGTTCATTGCTATATGCTCTGCATCTAGCTTAACTATCTACAAATAAAGAAAATCTTGCACCCTATGCTCTCATCCAAGTTTAAATAAATGACAGTTATACAACTTGAAAATGCATTTTTTCTACCTGCAAAAAACAGAGGTCAGTGGATAATTGAGAATCTCCCTAAACATCACCTCCCCACCCCCAGCCAGCTCACACCATGACATTAATTCTGATTCAAGAAAGCTTTTGGCTTTTAGTGGCTTAATTTACATTTATCAATTTTCTCTCTCAACATGCAAGTAACACACTTTCCCATTTAAAAAGTGGGATTTTGTTGAAAATAATCTCAGAACTCCAACTCTTGTTGGTCTTTTAGACCCAAAACCTTCTTTCCTCTTATCTCCTGACTCAAAGAAAAATTTGAGCTGCTAACAAGTATTAACTGGCATGGCATAGCCAAATAATACCTATGCATTCTACTAAATCAAGAGGGAATCAGTTTAAAACATTCAATTACACACAAAATAGTTTATGAAATACCAAACCTATTCCTTGCAGATCATTGTTAGTGTGGATAAAAGAAGTATAAATAATTGAGGCTTCTTTGTATATAATTTGATAAATACACGTTAAAACATATATTGATTGATGCACAATGCAACAATCTTATTTTAACACAGAAAAAGTGAAATCTATTTACAACTAATATAATTCCAGAGTCAAGACTCGTTCACCCTCTTGCAGAAGGAATTAATAACCTTCTGTCAAAAAAAATTAAGCATTCATTTTATATTTGTGTCTGTTCTAAACTAGACTTTCCACAAAGTTTCCCCATAACTGTAATACATGAGGAAACCTTCAGAGAAACGATGCCTACAAGATTTGCAAATGTGGGAATAGGCTAGATGTCAGAAGATTTTGTTTTTACAGACAGTTGACAACACTTGGAACAAGTTCCTGTCTTGAGAGCTAAGTGTGGATTTGAAGTTTGAAAAGAATTGTGTGAAATCTTTGCTGTAACATACAGCAATGCATACAAAAGGTAAGTAAGATTTTTGATATGTAACTTATGATCAATGTCCTTCGCTTTTAGGGAATCAAGAGCAATTTCTGATACTATTTATGCTTATAATATTTTTAAATTTGTTTTTTCACCAATGGTACAAGTGGAATGTTATGCTAGTAGTCATCACGATTAGACAGGATTTTTGTTTAGAATTTTCTCACAAATTAAAATATAATCATACTTGATCGTGTAGAATTGCTGAAAAAAAGACATACTTTGGAAGATTTTCAACTTGCATTCATCAGAGTAGATTCTTGTGTCTCTTTTTCAGCAATAATTGAGATCTGTTGTTCGTTATATGGGAAACATTTGGAATGAAAGTGATGTCCTATCAAACTATGGAATACAGAGCTCAACAATTACACTGCCTCAAGGATAACTTTACTATATATTCTGTTTTTTTATCTTAGTTCAACAGATCTTTCAACAGAATTTTCAAAACTTGGCAAATTTTTCAAAGATTGTAGCCTGTATATTCCAGCCAAACTCATAGAAACAAATAGCAAAGAAAACGAGAGCCACTATTGTTTGCGTATGAAGATTATTTTTGATTAATGACTCATTACATTATAGCATGGCCAAATTGGCAAGAACAGCAAGAAAATTAATTCCTTGTACTTGTCTTCGCTTTGTTCATACGATGAGTCTTTAAACTTTGTTATAAGTGTGTTGGGGCAGGGAAAATATGAATAATCCACAGTTCACCCTTAGCCCCAGCACTACATCCTAATGTTTGACATTGTTATTATAAGAGAGGCATTGCATACATATTTGGAAATTAGGCCATTTATTTTATTTAATTAATGCATTTATTATGTCTTTATGATATATTATGGCATATTAATAAGTCAACCAGAATAATCGAATTGGTAAGCAGCTATTTGAACAAGGAACTGGTAAAGTGCCACAGGATAAATTAGCACCATATTGTTTACAGGATATCGTACTGGGAACAAACTGACCCACAATCTCTGCACCCAGTGACAGGATTTATGCCTATGTAAAACTATTGCCTAGAAATCAGTACACCTCTATTTTTTGCAAGGCAATCCAGTTTGCATTTGACAATATCATCATTTTTCCCCATTCCTGAACAAAGAATAGCCTATTGTCTAAGACCTTTCTTGATGGACGATTATTCATTTGAGGGGAAAAAAAAGTTGCAGTAACTATATGTCAACTTCATAATACATGCAACTTGGTGTAAAATCGCTTTACAACAACCAAATTCAGTTATACAGTCATAGAGTCTTAGAGATGTACAGCTCACAAACAGACCCTTCGGTCTGACTTGTCCATGCTGACCAGAAATCCTAGGTAAATCTAGTCTCGTTCGGCAGCATTTAGCCTGTATCCCTCTAAACGCTTATGATTCATATACCCATTCAGATGTCTTTTAAATGTTATAATTGTACCAGTCTCCACTATTTCCTATGGCAGCTCGTTCCATACATGTACCACCCTCTGCATGAAAATGTTGCCCTTGAGCCCCTTTTAAATCTTTCCCCTCTCACCTTGAAACTATTCCCAATAGCTTTTGACTCCCCCACTCCTGGGAAAAGACCTTGTTTATTTACCCTACCCATGCCCCTCATCATTTTATAAACCTCTATAAGGTCTCCCCTCAGCCTTCAACACTCCAGGGAAAGTAGCCCCAGCCTATCCAGCCTCTCCCTGTAGCTTAAACCTTCAAACCCTGGCAACATCCTTGTAAATCTTTCCAAAAGTATTCCAAAAGTGGCCTAAGCAATATCCTGTACAGCTGCAACATGACCTTTCAACTCCTATACTCAATGCACTGACCAATAAAGGCAAGCATAGCAAATGCCTTCTTCACTATCCTATCTAGCTGCAACTCGACTTTCAAGGAACTATGAACCTGCACTCCAAGGTATCTTTGTTCAGCAACATTCCCCAGGACCTTTCCATTAAGTGTATAAGTCCTGCCCTGATTTGCGTTTCCAAAATGCAATACCTCACATTTATCCAAATCAAACTCAATCTGCCACTCTTCGGCTCATTAGCCCATCTAATCAAGATCCCGTTGCACACTGAGGTAACCTTCTTTGCTGTTCATTACACCACCAATTTTAGTGTCATCCGCAAACTCACTAACCATACCTCCAATGTTCACATCCAAATCATTTATATAAATGACGAAAAGTAGTAGACCGAGCACCAATCCTTGTAACACACTGCTGATCACAGACCTCCAGTCCAAAAAGTAACCCTCTGACGAAGAAATACCATATATTAAGTAAGGCAATGAGTAATACTCTAAATTGTACTATTAATGTTTTAAAACTGTGTTTTTCTTTATACTAACGTTAGAATGACCAAAGACTGCACAGTTCTCGGCGTCTTCATGACAAACATGAAGGACAAACATGACAAAGTTTTTGTTTTAATCTCAACAATATGATAAACTATCACATAAAATACAATTAAAGTGTGACTTGTTCTCCTGAAGAAGTGGAAATAGGAATTGCTAAGAAATTACGCTTGATTGCAGTTGACTGATTCTTGCAATGGAGTGAAAGTTCTATCTTCGTTTATAACCAGTCCAATGAAGTTGAAGAGATAGAGCAGTTACACAGACAAGTTCCAGGTATTTTTTCCATCATGGCTTCGCTTTCATGTCTCCTTTTCCAATGGTTAAGTTATGCATTATCAAGTATTTATTCTTCCAAATAAAGCTGGCAACCCTTTGTAACCACATTTTGCCCACAGGGCAATTAAAAGTCAAAGAGTTACAGTATTTTGGAGTCACAAGAGGCCAGGTCAGGAACACATGGCAGATTTCCTTTCCTGAAGCACATTAAACAGTGAGTTTTTTTTAATGACAATCAACCAGTTAGGTGACTTTTTTATTCCAGATTTTCTCGAGTTATTTGTACCAGATGGGCAAGACTTGCATTAATTCTTTTAACATAAGAGCTTGATGTGTGGCTAAGGTAGTCCTGAAAGACTTAATTGCTGTTTATTACAGCTCCTGATATATACATATGTTACAGTCATAGGCTAAGATGGGCTCCAAGACTTCTAAAGTATCTGCCATCCTCACCTGGTATGGTCTCCATGTGACTCCAGACCTACAGCAATGTGGTTGACTCTTAATTGCCCTCTGAAATGGCCTAGGAAACCATTCAGTTGTACCAATCACTACAAAGTCTCAAAAAAAATGAAACCCGACAGATCACCTGGCATTGACCTAGGCACTGGAAAAAAGTGGATGATCCATCTCTGCCTGTTCCAGTAGTCCCCAGCATTACAGATATCAGTCTTGATGCCAATTCGATTCACTCCACGTGGTTTCAAGAAACAATTAGAGGCACTGGATACTAAAAAAGGCCATGGGCTCTGACAACATTCTGGCATTAGTACTGAAGACTTGTGATCCAGAACTTGCTGCTCCCCTAGCCAAGCCATTCCAGTAGAGTTACAACACTGGCATCTACCCGATAATGTGGAAAATTGCCCAAGTATGTCCTGTACATGATAATGCAGGACAAGTCCAACCCGGCCAATTACCGTCCCATCAGTCTTATGTTGATCATCAGTAAAGTGAAGGAAGATGTCATCAACAGTGCTATCAAGCAGCACATGCTCAGCAATATTACCTGCTCAGTGACGCCCTATTTGGGTTCTGCCAGGGCTACTCAGCTCCTGACCTCATTATAGCCTTGATTCAAACATGGACAAAAGAGTTGAATTTCAAAGGTGAGGTGAGAGTGATAGTCCTTGACATCAAGGCTGCATTCGACCAAATGTGGCATCAAAGAGCCTTCGCTAGACTGGAATCAATGGGTATTAGGGGGCAAACTGTCTGGTGGTTAGCATCGTACGTGACACATAGCAAGAAAGTCGTGATTGTTGGAGGTCAGTTATCTCAGCTCCAGGATATCTCTGTGGGAGTTCCTCAGGGTAGTGTCCTCAGGCCAACCATCTTCAGCTGCTTCATCAATGAACTTCCCTCCATCACAAGGTCAGAAGTGGGGATGTTGGCTGAAGATTGCATAATGTTCAGCACCATTCGTGACTCCTCAGACACTGAAGCAATCCGTGTCCAAATGCAACAAGATCTGGAAATATCCAGGCTTGGGCTGACAAGTGGCAAGTAACATTTGCGCCACGCAAGTGCCGGGATATGACCATCACCAATGAGAGGCAATCCGCCCACTGCCGCTTGACATTCAATGGTGTCACCATCACTGAATCCCTCACTATCAATGTCCTGGGAGTTATCATTGATCAGAAGCTCAACTGGACTCACCACATTAAACGCAGTGGCTACAAGAGCAGGCCGGAATCTAGGAATACCGTGGTGAGTAAATCACCTCCTGGCTCCTCAAAGCCTTTCCCCCATTTACAAGGCACAAGTTAGGAGTGTGATGGAATACTCCCACTTGTCTGGATGAGTCCAACTCCAGCAACGCATAAAAAGCTTGACACCATCCAGGACAAAGCAGCCCACTTGATTGGCACTGCATCCACCAGCAGCCACTCCCTCCACCACCGACGCTCAGTAGGAGCAGTGTGTACTATCTACAAGATACACTGCAGAAATTCACCAAAGATCCGCAGACAGCACCTTCCAAACCACAACCACTTCCACCTAGGAGGACAGGACAATAGATTTATGGGAACAATACCACCTTCAAGTTCCCTTCCAAGTCACTCACCACCCTGACTTGGAAATATAATTCCGTTCCTTCATTGTTACTCAGTCCAAATCCTGGAATTCGCTCCCTAATGACATTATGGGTCAACCCACAGCAGGAGGACTGCAGCGGTTCAAGAAAGCAGCTCACCACCATCTTCTCAAGGGCAACTATCGATGGCCAATAAATGCTGGCCAGCCAGCGACACTCACATCTCACAAAATGAATAAAGGTCAGATGCTATACATGGTGCTGCTATTTTTCGTGTCTCTTAAAGGTATAATAAAATAGAATGCAGACGCTGGGAATCTCAAACAAAAAGAGTGCTGGAGAAACTCAGCACGTCTGGCAGCATCTGAGAAGGGAGAAACAGAGTTAACATTTTGAGTGTGATATAACTGTCCTTCAAACTATTTTTTATTTCTCTTAAAGGTATACTGCATACCAGCAGAGAGGCATCACACAAGCGTCAAAACTAGTTGGGTTTTTGGTGCTTCTCAAATTCTGATCTCTTATGCATTCACAAACATAACTGCTTTACCAATGATAGAATTGCTTTCAGTGGCCTAGATCAAGAGCTCCAAAATCCTGTCCTTCCAGCTCTCCAACTCTGTAACGTGCTTTCTTCTGGAAACACTTTTCTCAAAATCCTGCTGACTAAATTTTGATCGTCTGACCACAAGCCACTTTCTACGGCTCAGCAACATAGTTTGTTATATTCCACACTCCTTGGATCTTTTGTTACGTGTGAGTATTTGCAATTTGTAAATATGTATAACTCAGTGAGTCCAGGATGTCTGCCCTTCCAAATAATGGCAGTTGCTGCAGTCGAGTCATTCAGAGTTGAGGAAGGAGTTTTTTGTTTGGTTTTAGTTTTTTTGGCAGAATCTGACAGAAGTGGTGGAAGGGTCTCATATGGACCTGAAACCCTTCAATTCGCCCCGCCCCCTTGTGGGGGGGGAGGTATTGGGCGGGGCTGTCCCGGTGATGTCATCTGTCTGCGCCGGCCGGTGTGACGGGTTAACTGCGCGCCACGCGGCGGCTTGCTCAACGCGGAAGTGTTCGCGATGGACGGCACGGGCCCCGGGCGCTTGGCGTTGCAATTTGCTCCCTTCAGTAGCGCTTTGGACGCAGGTTTCTGGCATGAGCTCACCCAGAGGAAACTGAACGACTACAGACTGGACGAGAGCCCCCGAAATATCAGGGGCTATTACTATAACGGTACCAGCACCTTTGTGGGGGAGAAGCACTGTCCTGGGTTTAATTTGCAAAGGCCCCCCCCCCCACCTCTCCATCAAGCGTTATTACTGGCTTTATACTTTAAAAAACTTATTTTAAAGCAGCATGCAGCAAAATAAAATCTATTTTCTTATTCGAAAGGTGATCCTGCTGGACTGCCAACTCGACTAACTTTGGAGTTCAGTGCATTTGATGTGTGAGTAATTGTGGGATCATCAGTACTTTTTCAGCAGCATTTGAAGGAGTGTTAAATGCCTTGTTTCATCTTTGATCACTGCGCTGCTTCTTAGTTGTTTTAAGTTGAATCTCAGTAGGTGTCAGTTTTAATTGTTTTGAAAGTTATTGCTATCTAAGAAACTGAATCATTATATTGGAACCTTAGTGAAGATTAGCAGTAACATCAATATTTGCTCTTCACCTACATGGGATTGCCTTTGACAGTGAAACATTGAGTGCTTTTAAAGAAGCTTTTGTTGTTGCCAATAAACGTGTGTGGCAGCCTTGCCTCATTTCTAAACTTAACTTAGTTTGTACTGACACATCACTGTAAATGTTGCATTCTCTCTGACATTTGTTAATTGATGGATAAATGTGAAAAGGAAATAGATTGTCATGTATGTATCCTCTGAATAAAATCAAAAACCATCTTTCCAGACAGATCATTGATGTTTTGAAATATCATTTTAAAAGGCTTTATTTAAAATGAACGAAATGCTACTTTGTGACTAGTAGGCATTGCTGTAGCTGAATTTCGATGATAAAACTTCGTCAAAATTTTAGATTGAGAGGCTGCCGAATTCTGATCAATTAGAATGTCACCCAGCCACCAGACCTTTTTAAACTTCATTCAAACTAACAGTATCCATTATTCATTAATGAAAGAGTTTGCGGCCACTTGGTAACTTTGAGATTGAGTTTTGATTACTCGTGCTAGAGATTTAAGGAAAGACTTTATTGTTTATTTTTATGCTTTAAGAGCTCTAAACTGAAATACACACAAATAGCTGGAGTGATTGGGGTGGCAAAGGGATTATGCATGTGTGCTGGTTGAAGCAGTTATTGTGCATTGAGAGTCATGCGTTATCAGTGAAGTTTTCTGTTTCTTTGTTTCTCTTCAGTATAGGTATGAATTAGAAGTTGAAAATGGGCACAGTTTTCCATGTTGGTTATACCTCAGCCCCATTGTACGGCAGGGTGGCTTCTGATGAAAGTAACGTAGGAAAGCTCGTTTGTAGTGCCAATGACTGCCTCCTGTTCCCATGAGAGACAGTAATCCATTCTGGTGTGGTTATTATATGTTACTACTACCAAAACTCCAATTGCAACAATTAACAATACATTTTGGAATCTGGGTTCAGATAGGCTAATCTGGTTGCCTGGCCATTGATTTTTAATATTGCTAATCTGAATGTCATTGCTGAAGACTGTGTGTACATGACTTCTGGAAAAAAAATCTGCATACACAGTTGCTCCTTGTTTATATCATTCTGCAGTAAAAACGCAAATGGAAGTAGCATAAGAGAAAACAGATATTTCTGTTAGAAGTGGATCGAAAATATAAAAGCAATGTAAATCTATTTTTATATAATAAATATCCGTGTCATTTAAATAAAAGCTTTAAATTAAGATCTGACTAATATGACTATATTGGAAACTTCAAATGCCAAACTTTGTTCCAGAAGCTTGCTATTAGCTGAATTTAATGTTAAACTAGCAAACTGCAATATTTTGTGTTCTGTTCGTTGGGTGCCTTTTCATGCTTTGAGGATTCAGCAGTGAAAGCGTTATTTTCTGTGCCATGATTCAGTTCTAAATAAATTGTTTGTTAGTTCAGGAATTTAGTTTTCTCATGTAACAAATTTTTTTTGTAGTTTGCAATTCCCCTGTTAATATGGTTCTGGTGATTGAGGCTTTTTGTTTTGTTGTGATTTTGAAGCTGCTGCTGTTTCAACGAAGTGTGATGCAGGATGGAGCAGCTCTGCTATTGTATCACCATGACTTTAGAATCAATGTGGACACATTGAAAGAACTACAGTTGAGATCCTAGCCACTTTTTTTATGGCAGAAACCACAAACTACTCTCATTGTTTAGCTTGTTCTGCCTCAAACGTGTTGATTCCTTGTCAGATAGATTTTTAGATGCTCTCCAACAGTCGTTTCTCACCTTGCTGTTTGTGAGCCTTGACTACGAGTGCCATTAGACTATCTTAGTGAGGGCAGGCATCACCTCTGTGCCTCATGTGGCCCATTGATTCACTACCCTCAGTGAGAAGAAATTGTTCCTCATGTCTGTCTTAAATGTACAGCCCCTTATTCTGAGATTATGCCCTCTGGTCTGAGACTCTTCCACAAGGAGAAGCAACCCTTCTGCATCAACCCTGTCACGTTACCAAAGAATGTTGTGTATTTCATAAGTACACACTGTCAAATTTGGTACATTAGTTGAAATGTACTTGTGGCATTAATATCATTTGCCTATTATTACTTACAGCAAAGAATAGTCTATCTGCAGACGTTCTCAAATTCCATTTCATTATCAATCATTTATGTAGTCAACATTGTTCAATGGCCTTACGGGTCACTTCAATCTACCCAATCAAAGGACACCTTCAGAAATATGGTTGAATTCAGACTAAATAATGTGCATCCGAACAACTAAAGTGTTATTAACACCCTTCTTACTGGTGTAAGAAAATAATTTTGCATGTTCACTTAGGAATGCTGTGACCCCACCTCGGTGTTGCCCTGCTTTCGGCACTCTGTATAATACCAACACCTTGCAGTCATTTAAATCCACTGATAAAAAGGCTTTGCTGGAGCAAGTGGGAAAGGAGGTGAGTTGCAAAAGACAACATTCTTTATTCCTTGCGGGTCAGATGTTTGTGATTTTTAAGATGAATAACTTTAAGGAGTGTGGGTCAGATTTTAAAAACTTCATTTATTTACTTGTGTGTTCCTTAAGGACCGTCATCTTTCATTCCTCTTGCTGCTGTTTACATCATATGGTTTGGGTCAGCTGATCCACAGAAACAAGTGGTGAGCATCTGACCTGAATGACAAAAATGATGGTTGTGATTATTTTGCCCACACTTTGATAATAGAAAGAGCAGATGCTGATGTCTCATGTGATACCAGATTGTGAGGTGATAGCCTAATGTGAACTCCAATTTGCCAGTTTGCATTTTAAAAAAGTCAAGGATACTTACCAGCTATGTTAAGGCATTTGCCCTTTTCACAAACTTTGGCTAGCTGTAAATTTACTAGTGACTGCAAATCAGTCCTGTAACACCGACATTGAATTTAATGTGATCTGAATTAACTTCTTTGTTTTAAATTACTCTTTTACAATCGCTGTGTAAGCTACTACAGATGAGCTGTAGGTGTGGAGATAAACCAAGCTGGTTCCTTGGTTACTAGGCACAGTATATAAAAAAAACAGAGAGCATGAGGAATGAAATAACTTGTGCAGCATCCTATCCTTCTGCATTTGTATGTTTGAAACTGGATGCCACTGCTGTGGTATTTTTACCTATAATAATTTTAAATCATTTTGTAATCTTGAAGCAGTCCATTTAGCTTATCAGGCCTGTGTTTGGATGCTGAAAATTTATCAAATTTGAATTCCATTATATTTCATCTTTGGTTGAGAACTATTCTCAAATCAATGTTTCATGTCACGTTATCTGCCCTGTAGATTTGGGATGCTATAAAATCTGGCAGAGCAATTGAAGATCCTTCTTTGCTGAACACTTTTCTCTTGCTGACTTTTGCAGTAAGTATCTTTTTTTAAAAATTTCGCAATATAGTACATTCTCATTTCATAGACTATAAAAATATATTAGCAGAAATTACAATTTAAGCAAGTTTTAAATCCATTTTCTTTCCTAAGACCTGATTCATTAATTCCTATTATTCATAATTCAGAGGATCAGTTTCCTTCTACAACGTTACAAATGCTGTTGTAATTTTGTGGCGATGCATCTATTCATTTGCTTCTCTTATTTCGGACAAATTTACACATGCTTTATTATTTTGATATGCAACCACTTTTTTAGGTAATTATTAAAGATCTCTTTAGCAATGTGTTATATGATCAGTCAATTTATTGTTAGCAGTAAAACGGAATATTTACTTAGACACTGTCAGGAAAAAGTAGCATGCATTTCTGTGATATCTTTCATGTTCCCAAGGAATCACAAAATGCTTCAGAGCCAATTAATTGCTTTGGACCTGTTGTCTCTGTGTTAGGTAGACAAATGCACCAGCTAATGTCCTATAAGCATTAATTAACCAATGTGTCTGACTTTGAGGTTTGGATTGATGATATCACTTGAATCCGAAAGAAATCCTGCTCTTCTAATACTGACTTGTGTGTTTCTTCCATCCATGTGTACAGGTAGCTGGAATGACTCTTTAATGTCCCACTTCATAGTACACTTCTGAAAATAAAATACTCACTTGGCATTGTGCTGAAATGTAAGCCTGGATTGTTTGCTCAAGTTTTGGGAGTTTTGTTTGAATGCACGATGTTGTACCTCAGAGGCATGGTGCTAGACTAAACTAGCATGTGAATGGTGCCCTTTTTTCTGAGTGCTGCTACCTGATGTTTTTGAATAGTGTCATGGGACCTTCAGTGTCACCCTAATCCAGTAGATCAGATAAGTCCTTTGATTACTTAAAGGGCAACCTCTCAAATGTGTAATACTGTCAGGGCATTACACTGTAGTGTCAGCTGAAATTGTACTCTAATCTTGGAGTCAAACGAATATCACCCTCTAAATCAGAACTGAGACCTATGATCATGATTTAAAAAAAGCCACCTCCTTCGTACATCTCTGTATCTATATAGTTGCAATAATCAAATTTGTTTGATGTTGCACTCATTGACCTTATTTCATCTCTGCAAGCGGTTTGTTGTGGATGAGTTAAAATCTTACCTTTATGGTCAATAGCATCATTGTTCTTTCGTCAAATTTCAAATTAGCTCATATAACTGTGAACTACATAGTTAACTCTGCTGATTTTACAAATGTCTAACTTTTACGAAACACTTAGGAAAACTAACATTGCAGATGATCAACTCGTATGAAAACCAGCTATCAAATTGTTGAAAACATATTTGAAACTAGCATCTAATCAATGTTTTGTAATTTTTTCCACCAACCATGTTGCTCCTCAGCAATTAACACTTCTTCAACAGATGAGATATAAAGAATTTGTTTAAGAACTATTTAAACTTAAATGTAAAACTGACCATATTTCCTTTTGAAGTTTTTTCAGTTCGGTTCTTCCAGAAAGTCTACCTTTACTCAGAAGCTTAGGATTTAAGTTTTGCTTCTTTCCTGTACTTTGCTTTTTTCAGCTTGATATTTCTTTCCTTTTTTTTTTTAAGACTTTTACAGATGCAACACTCAGTCTGCACTCAAACTCCTGAGATTATCCAGTCAGTCACCCTTGAATTCTCCCTCAAATATTTTTTCCACTTTTAGAGCTCAAATATGAAACTGAATGTAAATTAAGTATTACAAGCCCAGGACTATTATTGTTTGAATAGTTACTGCCAACATTTTTGGAATTATTTTGATCTTTTATGCGGTTGAGATGGCAGTAGTTTCTGAATTACTTAAATCAAGATATTTCTATTACATGGGAATGATATGTACTTTTAAAATGGATTAACAAAGATTTAACAATAGTCATTGAAGTGGATTAAGCACTTTATGGTGCAGAGTAAGTTGCCAGCTGTGAAGCTTCTACTTTGTCTCAATGGTTAATTGCCTTTAAAAGAGACTCTATTACAAATACTAACAATGGCTAACAACTTGATGTTTTCAGTTAGTCCTAAACAAATAGCTGAATAATGTCTTCTTGCAAAATAACAATTTAGACTGGGAAATAACACTCCTGTTGCGATATTGAAAGCTTCTGTAAATAGAGAGCTCACGTTCAAAACATCCAACCCTTTGGCTAAGCTTTTGACATGCTTGTGAAATTTTCCCTTTACCACCCTTCCCAACTCCCTATCAGGGTATTGGTTGCAGCTGAGAGTGGTGCCTGCACCAACTCCAACTTAATTATAAACAAGACTACTGAGTCTTTGAGAGAAAATGCCATTTGCTATAATATTCATCTCTGTTCATCCATTTCTGTTCTTGGGAAAACACAAGTAGTGGTTACAAAATTGTTTGACTTGTGCTTTGGAACACAGTACCCAGCCCGATTTCTTGTTGATTAGACGTCAGGATGTTTGAGTGAGATTGAGAAATACTTTGCATTTTTTAAAATTGCTGTTAATTTTTAAAACTGTTAGTCTTGAGGGATTTGTTTCAATTAAACTATATTTTGCAGGATTTAAAAAAGTATCATTTCTACTACTGGTTCGCGTTTCCGGCACTGTGTTTCACTGAAGGGATACCCATATCCCAACAACCGGTCAGCTTGGTGGAAAAGTTCTCCACATGTCAGGTATTTAAGAAGGGAAGCCACATTGTGGATCTTTTCCTTCATCATCAAATATTTTTCGAATTTTAGTAATGCTTCTGCCCCAAAATCAGACATTGGCAACATATTTTCACTTTGTACTAATTCTTTTTAATAAAATTCAGCCTGTGGGAAAGGTGTACATTTTGAAAATATTACTCAAAAATCTTGAATAAAGTTGATATAATTTTTAATGAAATGACTTCTTGCTCTCGCTCTTTGAAATTGGTGAACCCAAGAGATGAGTGGTTTACAAAATCACTTTCCTGTGCTATAAACATGTGATAGAAAAAAATAACCACTTATATTGGCAACCTTTTACTGAAAGATTCTTGCCAGCTTTCTTCTCTTCCCCCAGTCAGCTAATGCTTTTATATCATTACTGGTGAATATTTTCACCTTGATCTCTGTATTTGCCCTCCTCCAGAGTCCTTTAGCATTGCTGGTGCTAATCTTCAGCCATTTCAACTCATTACACGAGATATCAAAAAATGGTTGGATACTGCAAAGGCTATGAGCCGTGACCATGTTCCAGCAATAGCGCTGAATACCTGTGCTCCAGAACTTGCCACTCCCCAAGCCAAGCTCTTCCAGTGCAACTGCAGCATTGATATTTACCTAACAGTGTAGAAAATTGCCAAGGTATGCCCTGTAAAGAAAGCAGTACAAATCCAACCCGGTCAGTTGCCACCCATCAGTCTACTCTTGATCATCAGTAAAGTGATTGAAGATGTCATCAATAGTGTGATCAAGCAGCACCTGCTCTGTGACACCCAGTTTGGGTTCTGCCAGGGCCACTCATCTCCAGACCTCATCAAATTATTGGTTAAAACATGGACAAAAGAGCTGAATTCCAGAGGTGAGGTAAGAGTAACTGCCCTTTACATCAAGGTTGCATTTCTCTAAGTGTAGCTTCAAGGAGTCTATGGGAATCAGGGGGATAGCTCTGTGTTTGTTGGATTCATACCTGGCAAATAGGAAGATGGTTGTGGTTGTTGGAGGTCAGTCATCTCAGCTCCAGAACATCTCCACAGGTGTTTCTCAGGATATTGTCCTAGACTCTCAACCATCTTCAACTGTTTCATCAACGACCTTCCCTCCATCGTAAGGTCAGAAGTGGGAATGTTTGCTGATTACTGCATAATGTTCAGCATCATTCACAATGACTCAATACTGAAGCAGTTCATGTTCCAAGACAGCAATATTTGTACAGTATCCAGGCTAGGGCTGACAAGTGGTAAGTCACATGTGAGCTACCCAAATGACCATCTCCAGCGAGAGAATCTAACCATCATCCCTTGAAATTCAGTGTCATTACCACCAATAAATCCCACACTATCAGCATCCTGGAGGTTACCATTGACCAGAAACTGAACTGCAGCTCTAAGAACATTTAAAGAAGCTTGACACCATCCAGAACAAAGCAGCCTGCTTGTTTAGCACCACATCCACAAACATCCACTTCCTCTGTCACCAATGCTTTGTAACAGTAGTTTGTGCTATTTCCTGGATGTTCTGTAGAAATTCAGCAAACCCATGACCACTTCGATTTAGAAGGATAAGGGTGGCAGATATATGGCAATGCTATGTCCTGCAGGTTCCCCTCCAAGTCACTCACCATCCTGACCTGGAAATATATCACTGTATCTTCACTGTCACTGGGTCAAATCCTGGAATTCCCTCCCTAATGGTAATGTGGGTCTACCTAAGCATATGGGCTCCAGTGGTTTAAGAAGGCAGCTCACCACCAGCTTATCGAGGAAAACTAAGGATGAACAATAAATGCTGGCCAGCCAGCAACGCCCACATCCCATGAGTGAATAAAAACTTGTGTATTTCTGAATGTGACTTAATGTTTTAATAGTGGCTGCTAGCAAGTAGGTAAAGATAAGAGATTAGAGGAAGGGGTCAAGACAGGAGGAGCTCAAATAGAGGAGACAGAGGGTAGATGTGGTGTATTGTAGGTAGATGCCAAAATGGGTTGGTAAGGGAAAACAAGGGCATTGAGAAATGAGCCGGTGGAGATTAGGGAGATCGAATCTCATAGAATTATAGAAAGATTACAGCACAAGAGTTTGGTGAGATGAGAGGGGAGATTGCAAGTAGGGAAGCTTAGAGACTGAGACTGTGGGTGGTGAAAACTAAGTTTGAGGGAAAGGGGATCATGAGAGGGCAAGCAAACGGGGAGGGGAGAGGAAGGTGATGGACCAGATAGAGAGTAAGGCAGAAGTTGGGGAAGGGAAGAAAGTGAAAGTGGATGATGGTGATGACATCAAGAGGGGAGCAGAAGTGGAGGATCTACTGGAAGGTGGGTGGAACCTCGGCAGGGCTGATGGGCTGGGGGAGAAGGGGCCCCAGCGGTGTTGCCTTGCAAATTCCATCAATGTAAAGTTTGAAGTAAAACTGTATGTATTGGTTTGCTGATTTCTTTTATACTCTTATCTGAATAGATCCAGGCATTACAAGATGCTTACAATAAGCTTTGTCAAAAGGAGGGAGTTACAGCAGTTCCCTATTTTCTGGTCAAGTACAAGGAAGATTCTGTTTCGTTGGCCTCTTTAAGAAACTGGAATGAATTTTTCAAAGGTCAAACCAAGGTACAGTTTTACATCCAAGGATTAGATGTGTAGTGGAGAAATGATTGGGTGACTGAAGGTGGTTCTGAATTTGCTGAGCAGCAATCAGCTGGCTCGTTCGTGCTGGGGGTGACTCCGTATAACTTTGTAGATGGCATTCAACCTTTTCTTGCTGGTCATTCACCTGTCAAGTTGATATCCTTTGCAGTGATGCAACCACTTGGTCTAAAATAGAGATGCCTGTTTGATCAAGTTCAGCTTGTTCTACTGGAAATAAAATTACATACACTTATCAATACATCATTGAATAGTTATTTCTTAAGTTGTGCAGTTCAGGAAGTTCTTGTGCTGCTGGTTCATTCACATTCTCAGCCAGCACTCAATATCTTGCAGAGGAAAGTGACTGCCACCATTTTATTCCCCAAACTAAGCTCACTAATTGCACGTCTGGAAATATGAAAATCATCCTCTCCTTGTGTAACACATACATGTGCTAATCTAACTTTTCACTAAAGTTCTCAGATTTGCAAGTGTATCAAGGGAGCACAATCAGCTTGGGGTGGAAAAAAAACTGAATTAGGGGTAGCCACTTGGGGCTGCTGCCAAGAATACATTGTTTAGTACTTTTATAAAATAATTTGAATTTAATAAAATATCCAATTATCTTATCTTATAGCAATAGCGAAATGTGGACAGTTTCCAATTTTACAGTACAAGATTGTTATGGATTACTTTAAACTTATTATTACCATTTTAATTTTTTGAGTGCTTTGGTAGCCACTTCCTGTTAAAAGTAGTTTTCTCCTGCAGGTTACAATTGGTGTCTATGATCCTTGTACATTACTGCAATATCCAGGGTGGCCTTTGAGAAACCTCCTGATGCTTGTAGCCTACAACTGGTACAGTAATTGTTTTATCATTTATATTGTCCTTGTCTAATACTTTTTGGAAAGATTTTTTTTCAGGCAAAGGGTTGCTATGTTTTGGACCAATAACTTTATTTAAAGCAAAATAAACGCACATTTAGAAGGTATTGTACAAAACAAAACAAAAGACAACTATTAATTTGATGTGTACTTGATAATATAATAAAGCTACTTCATATGGCTCAGCTGGTATGAAATTTTGCGCAGTAATTGTCAAATTTGCCCATTATCTCAGTAAAAAATACAACATTCAGTTTATTTTGTGACAAGAGCAGTAAGTAGTTCTCCCCAGCCATCTTCCCACTCCGCATCCTCTATAGCTTCCTTATATTGCATCCATTGCTGATTTCGTGCTCTGGAGAGAAAAACAGCATTATTGTTTCAAGTCCTATGTTTCAAGAGTATGACTCCTCTTCAGAACTGGGATTCAGAAGAAGAGTCATACTGAACTTGAAGCGTTAGCTCTGTTTCTCTCTCGCCAAATGCTTCCAGACCTGCTGAATTTCTCCAGCATCTTCTGTTGGTTTCAGAATCCACCGTGTAAAGTATTTTGCTGCTTTTAGCTAATTTGATGCTGCCGCCTCAAATCTAGAGAGAGAGTTTTTCTTGCTGCTTCATTACTTTTAACAATTAGTTGTGTTGATAATGAAAAGTGCCTCATTATTCTTACTTTGAAAATGACTTGCTTCCCTCATGACAAAGAACTACGTTAGTTAATTATAATTTTAAGACTAAAATGCTTTTCTGATCTTACTGATACACTAATATGGAGCATCTTGCATTTTCTTAAATTCTGAAAATTGTGACGGCACTGCACACTCACGTGGTCACTATTTTCAGTTAAATTTTCACTAATCTTGACACCTTACATTCCAAAAGGTGATATAGTTGGACCTTTCTCATTATTTTTGAATGTTGCGTGTTATCTGAAGCTCAGTGACAACACTTTCGTCTCTGAGTCTGAATGCTGTGCCTTCAAGTCCCATTGTTGAGGCTTAAACACAAAATTTAGCTGCCACTTTACTGATGTTTCGAGGGAGTGCTGCCTTTTCAGATGTGATAATAAGCCACAGTTTCATCTGCAATGACAGGTAACTGTAAAACATCCAATGGCATTATTATGAAGATGAACAAGGAAGTTTTCCCCAGTGTCCAGGCCAACATTTATAATTCAACCAAACCGTCTCTGCTCATTATCATGTTGTTGTTTGTGTGGTGCAAGTTGACTGCTGCATTTTTATGTTACAGCACTTTACTTTTTTTTTTAACAATTATTTTGGTGAAAGTGCTTTGGACACCTGTGAGGTCACGAAATGTACAATGTAAATGAAAATCTTTTTTTCTTTTTGGGAATAATTCAGTAATTACTTTTCTTTGGGATGATAGGGGCAGCTTTCTGGACACACTTGAAGTTCTCTGTTTCAGAGACCGAACTATGCAAGGAGTCAGGGACACCCAGCACAGCATCATCTTTGAAGTAAAACTTCCACAGATAGCGTCAGTCTCAGGTAATTAAAGATCAGGACTGCTAAAAACAATTGAATAAAGTCTCTTTCATAAAAGTATAAAGGTAATTAGAATATCGCTGTGATGGTGATGTCAAGACCCACCACTAACAGGACTGAAACTGACAGCCATGAATCATTGAGAAGTCCTGCTTCCACCCTATTTAGATCTCACTTTTGAAGTACTTTGTAAAGGTTAGGTCTGGTAGAAAAAATGTAAGTGAACTTTTAAATGTATAGTAGCTCAGAACAATCACTAAACAAATTCACTGGCCCAGTTAAAAGAAATCATCGTTTTTTAAGAAGATTAGTTAAACAAATGATTCATAGTAGATTATCAGAGATTTTAAATTAGAAGTGAAGGATGGTCATTGCTTTTAATTTCCTGGTGTGTTGATATGACAGCTGCAAGATGATTGGTTGTCTACCAGTCTGCTGACATCACTGCTGGTGCATGCAAAAGCATATCTTTCACTTGATATTAGGAGAAGGGAAACCACGATCTGGAAGATTGCTTTCTTCAAGGTCAGCATTGACTGCCCTTGATTCACTTCTGACTGCAAAATCCAGGCCGATAAAGTGCAAGGAATGTTAACGTTCTGGCCGCATTCTCAATTTATAGTTTCTTGATGCACTACGCAAGGAAATAAGAGGTGTCTCTATTCTGTTCCTGATTAATTCTTTCTCTCTCTAGGGCACAACAAAGTGGCAAAATCTCCTAGAATTTAATAGCTGCCTGCTTGTTGGAAACACAAGAGGATAGCAAGTTCAGGACTCCCTTGAATTGTTGCATCAATATTCCTGCATATTATGTGGCTAACTCATCATGCCCATTTTATGGAAGCAAAAATAAACTGTCTTGGCCCAATGCGCAGAGCCACTGAGGCTAATAGGCAAGCTGAATAACACAATAAGGCACTGGAAGATATTGCTAGTATGTTATTTAAAGTTAAAATCACTGAGCTCAGAAAAGGTGAAAATATATACTTTTAGAACCTGTTTTGACTTTAAGTACAAACACATTTGCCATGTATTCGGAAGATTGAAAGATAAGAAGAATATGTAACCAAGGATGTTTAGTGCACTAAAGCACTTCCTGGTTCTTCAGCTACAGGAATAAGACTGGAATGAAATTCAGCAGTTGGAAACCTGTATAAGTTTGGGAACTGTCAAACATTTAAACTGTTTCTCCAAGATCAGTTTAAAAAGCCGTAATGCTTTCAGGAGAAAAGCAAACCTTTTTGCAAAGAAGAAAAGAAAATGTTGGAATGCTGAAGTGAAATGACAGAAAATGAACAGGTTAATCATGTGAAAGATGGAGTGTGGGGCTCAGATGTGGCCACTCCTTAGTTTCATTTCGGCAGTGATTCCTCATAATGTTAAGTTTATTTCTTTCTTTAAATGACTTGCTGTAAATTTTCACCTTTTTTTTGTTTTCGAAGTTTTGAAATGATACAATAGGTGATCAGCAATCCTAACTACATAAAATTAATTTACAGATTGTCCAAAGTGTGTTGGTTGGGAGAAAAATCAGAAAGGAAGCCTCGGTCCAAGGATGGTCAATCTTAGTGAATGTATGGATCCAAAGAGGTAAATTAGCATCTTTCATCTAGGCTTGGACTTGAATCAGAAATCTTCACATAAACTACTCAGACATGTTAGAACGTCATCAGAAGATCATGCAGAGTAGACCATTTGGACCCTTGATCCTGCTATCCCATTCACAAAGATCACAGGATCTGATTATGACCTTAACTCTCTCAGATATAGGAACAGAAGTCAGCCATTTGGCTCATATTGTGCTCTGCCATTCAGTGCCTGATCTAATAATTCTCAACTCCACTTTGCTGCCTTTTCCCCACACCCGTTGATTCCCTCACTGGTTAGAAATCTGTCAATACCAGCTGTGAATATACTTAATGACCCAGACTTGCCAGCCTTCTACAATAAAAAAATTCCACAGATTCAGTCCCTTCTGAGAGAAATAACAATCCTCCTCCTCTTACATGGGATATTCCTTATTCTGCAATTAGGCCCACTGGACTGTCTTACAAGGGCAGCAGCCTCTCCACATCTCCCTGTAAGAATCTTATTTGTTTCAGTCTTGATAAACATATGGATGATAATGGAATAGTGTAGGTTAGATGGGTTTCAGATTGGTTTCACAGGTCGGTGCATTGAGGACCGAAGGGCCTGGCCTGTACTGCGCTGTAATGTTCTATGTTCTTTAAACTCCAGTTATAGTACTGTATACCATCCCTAAAGTGCACTGCAGAAATTCACAAGTGTCCTTAGACAGCTTCTTCCAAAACTGCAGCCACTTCCATCAAGAAGGATAAGGGCAGCAGATGTGTGCAAACACCACCACCTGCAAGTTTCCTTCCAAGCCTAACATGAATAAATTGCAATTTCTTAAGTGTTGCTTCATCAAAATCTTGGAATGCCTTCCTTAACAGCACAGCCCATGGACTGCAGAGGTTCAAGAATGCAGCTCACCACCACCACCATGAAGGCACCTAGGGACGGGCAATAAACGCTAGTCAGCAGCAATGCCCACGTCCAATTATTGCATATTTTAAAAAAAACTGAAACCCATTCTCTCTCTCCAATTTTTCAGTCACACATTGACTCCTTGACTTTATTTACACTGTACCTGTGGCTCCACTAGTAATGCTGAGATTATCACGTTGTATTTCCGTTTACTCCTAACTGTTCAAAATCTTTCAGTAGAACCTTCTTTCCACTCCTATTAATGTCATTGCGACTAATGAGGGTGACAACTGGATCCCTCTCCTCCTTCCGAGTTTCAGTCCAGTCCCAAGGAGATGGCCTTAACCTTGGCAGCACTAACTCTGTGGAGGATAGTATCTACCCCCTAATTTTACTGTTGTCTTCCACAGCCACATTCCGATTTCCTCCTCCCATTTGAATGGCTCCTTGTCTTATGGTGTTGTGGTCGGGTCACTCATCCTCTCTATAGTCGCTGTTCTCATCTGGATGCGTTGCAAGGGATAGAATCTTCTTGAGTTCTGTCCCTTGGGGGTGCCATTCCTACCTGATCTACAGTCACACTCTCTTGTCCTTGGTCACAGACCTAATTAGAATTGCCTAATCTGTAGGGTGTGGCTACCTCCTGGAGCAAACGTCCAGATAACTTCCTCCCTCCCTGAGGTGGCAAATATCTGCAGCTCAGGCTCCAGGTCCACATCTCGCATCTGAAGTCACTTGAACTACAAACATTTGCTCCAAATGTTTTTATTGTGGATCACCTTGATGTCCATCAGCACATCATCCAACCTTCAATTTCCTGCTAGACTCCAATAACCCTTAACTCTTTTTACAAGACCAAAAATTGGTCAAAATCTTTTATGTTTCATTAAAGTCATCTCTTGTTCTTCTAAACTTCAGTGAGATGGCCCAAACTGCTCAACCTTTTCTCGTAAGGCGACCACTTTGTCTGCAGAAGCAGCCTAGTAAATCTTCTTTAAACTTTTTCCAATGTGAGTATAACCTTCCTTGGATAAGGAACCCAAATCTGTATATGGTGTTCTAGATGCAGTCTCAGCAATGCCTCGTACAGCTGTAGCAAGGTTTCTCTACTTATATATTCTGTTCCCCTTCCAATATGTGATAATATTACACTTATTTTCCAAAATGCTTGCTGCAACTACATTCTAACATTTCATGATTCATGTACACAGACACGCTGATATCTCTATACCACAACGATCTGTATTCTTTGTTCATTAGCATTATATTCAATGTTTCTGTTCTTTCCACCAAATGACCTCCCATTTTCTCACATTATACTCTACCTGCCATTTTTTTTTTTTTTTTTTTTTTTTTTGCCCATTCATCTACCTGCATTGCAAACTCTTTGAGTTCATCCCACAGCTTATTTCTTTCCTGTCTTTGTATTGACAACAGATGGGTTAAGGAACAGAATACAAGTCACTCATGTGGTTCTGAAACAGTTGCATTCCCAGCACTGATCCCTTTGGATCTTCACGTACATGGAGGTAGTTGCAGTGATGTACTTAAGCATACACCAAATGATTAGGCAATCTGACGTGTGTTGCTTGATCTAGAAAAATATAAAAGTTTCCAGGTGAAATGAACATTGTTCGAATAGAGACTAATGATGAGCCATCTTTATCGCCTTGCATATTATGGATGCCTCTTCTAAGATCTGTAGACATTGTTTTAAATGTGACATTTCCATTAAATCGCATATGTGCAATAAGTGTAATATTGAATCCTGAAGCTTTTATAACGGCAAAGATTTATTTTAAGCTGATAGTCACTATTTGACGAAAAACAATTCTCAGTGTGCATATCATTTTTTAAACAATAGTGTAAAAATAAGCTTTTAAATTAATATGGATGACCATAAATAAGAAGTAGATTACAATGTTTCAGTAAGATATTTTTCTCAATTCATATATGTTTTTCTTTTCTGTTGAAGACTGGCTGAATCATCGGTTGATCTCAATCTTAAATTAATGCGTTGGCGTCTGGTACCAACCCTTGGCCTGGAAAATGTTGTGGCTACTCGGTGCTTGCTGCTTGGAGCTGGTACACTGGGCTGTAATGTAGCACGGACTCTAATGGTAAGAGTTTTACTATTTACTAACGCTTTGATTGCATGTTTATTTTTAAAAGGATTTTTCATCATAAACTGTGTTTGTTTGTTACCTGTTTGCCTTTTGGTTAATCTGGTACCTTTCTTTTTGCACCACCGCCCAAGATAAATGTACATCACATTATAGGATCAAATCAATGCAGATGCTGAAATCCGTACCGAAAACAAAAAATTGCTGGAAATCACAGCAGGTCAGGCGACATCCATGTAGAGGGAGCAAGCTAACATTGTGTTGCACTATCTATACCCCTTGTCCCCCAGCACTCCTCCACCCCATCACCATTGCATAAATCATGCCCCCTGCACACCTCGCGTCAGCTCTGAAGAGTCATCTAGACCCGAAACATCAGCCTGCTCTCTGCATGGATGCTGCCTGACCTGTTGTGATTTCAAACATTTTTTGTTTTCAGTATATATCCCATTCTGCCCAGATCAGGATTTCTGCAGTTAAACTATTTTTAAATTAATAATTTTGTGGTCTGAGATGAGAGAAAACCAGCAGTGATTTATATTCTGCAAACTTCATGAACTATCAAGGTGTAAATCTTGAGTACGTTTGGCAGCATGCATCAATCCGCTTAGTGGTTTAAAAAGTACTGTCAAAATTCTAAGAGTATCAATTAATTAAAAGTACACATTTAACTGCTATTAGCTGTTGTGTAATCTATAATTGGCATCAATGGCATTTGATATAAACCGTATCATTTGACATCCCTGCTGAGCTGCGCATCTTTATTTTAAAATAATTATTTTATATCAATTGTGTGCATTCTGGAGTTTTAAATCTGAAATTGGTACTTATTCCGTGCAACTCTAGTGTATTTATGAAGTTATCTTGAAAAAAATTTATTTAGAAAAAAAATCTGCCGTTGAACCTCACTGCCCTGAAGGAGGCCACAAAGCCCATTGTACAGGTGCAGACTGTTTGGAAGAGATTAAGAAGGAAACCCAAAGGAACCAACACACCCCGATTCTACAGCCTCCCCAAAGTACACAAACCGGAATTACCCCTTAGACCCATAGTCTCCCTACCAGGCTCGCCATCACACAGATTAGCCAAGGAACTACAGAGGAGACTCAGGCACCTGGTCTACAAGTCACCCCCCTCTATCCACGCAGCCCAAGAATTCCTCAACTCCATCAAAGACATAAGGATAGAGGACAAGGAGACCATGGTATCATTTGATGTCACTGCCCTTTTCACTTCAATAGACATACCACTAGAAAGGGAAACAATGACAGCACTACTGGAACAAGAGCAAGACCCCAGTGAAACCAGGTCCACAGACAACATGCTGAAGCTACTTGACCTATGCCTCACCACCCACTTCACTTTCAACGGCCAAGCATACAAACAAATCAATGGGACACCCATGGGATCACCTATCTCCTGACTGATAACCGAGGCAGTGATGGAAAGGACTGCCCTTCCGCTAATCCAGCCTAAACTGTGTGGATACGCTATGTGGATGACACCGTTGTCATCATTAAATGGACCAAACCAGAGGGGAGGCACAAACTAATAAACAATACCCTCACCGGAATCAAATTCAGTAGACGGGAAGAAAAGAACAAACAGCTTCCACTCCTGGACGTCATGGTAGAGCGCAAGACAAATGGGGAACTCCAAATGAAAGTACACAGAAAAGCCACACGCATGGACCAGGTACTGAACTTCAACAGTAACCATCCTGACCCACTCAAATGAAGCTGCGTACGAACACTATTTAAATGGGCAACAACACGCTGCAGCAGTGCAGAACCACGCCAAAAAGAAGAAGAATACCTCTTCCAGGCTTTCAAAGATAATGGATATCCAAAAAACTGGGTCAGAAAATGCCTATTACACGAACAATAGCAGGAAGATACAACGCACCCCGACACACTCATCACACTACCTTACATCAGGAACACATCGGAACTAACCACAAGACTGCTACGACCGCTGGGCATCAGAGTGGCACACAAACACACATCAACCCTACGACAATTGCTCACCCGAACCAAAGACCCACTTCTCACTATGGAGAGGACCAATGTCATATATAAGACTTCCTGCAGAGACAGAGATAAACACTACATCGGACAAACAGGAAGCAAATTAACAACAAGGGTACACGAACACCGACTGGCTACAAAAAGACACGACCAATACTCACTCATCTCTATCCACATGGATAAGGAGAACCACCAATTCGACTGGGACAAGCAAAGCAGAGACAGGCACGGGAATTCCTAGAAGCCTGGTACTCCACGAAGAAAGCCATCAACAAACACATAGAACTCGACCTCATATATACTCCACTACGAGGGAAAACCGGAAGTGAGGCAATCCAGCTCAACAGACTCCAGAGTTTAAAAACCAGGTGGGAAAACACACCGACGCTTCATCGTAGGCTGCTCTGATGATGTTACCCAGCAGGGTAATGAAATGTCTGTGGAACAACAAACCAGCTCGGCGAGCCAACCAACCTCAACACCCACAACCTGAGCTACATATCTACTCCAAAACCTTAAAGAGATATTGAAATTAAACTTGCTTCTTTGCTGTTTCCCCATTGCCCTACAATTTGTTTCCTCTGTAGAGATATATCCAAATTTGAAAGTTTTGAGAGTTATTATTAACTCTGCTCCTATCACCGGTGCACTCCAGGACAAACAGTTTGTTAAATTTAAAACAAAAGGATTCCTATGTCGTCCTCGTTCTTTTGCATTTGTTTAATTGAATGTAATTATTGAAAATTGCACCGAACCTTTTATGAGAAAGTTTGTCTTTTTCATGAGTTTCTGATTACAGTTGCTACCTATCCCCATGGTGCCTCTATTTCTCATCTGAGGTGTATGTTTCATTTCAGGAGAGCATTTATTGCCTATTCCAGCTGCCCAGGATCAGGTGGTGGTGAGCTGGCTTCATGAACCACTAATCCATGTGACATTAGTACATTCAGTGCTGTAATGCCAAGTAATCAGAGGTTCTTTACATGAAAAATTTCATGATTAGACTGTCTTGCTTCAGAAATAATTTATTGTCTGTTCTTTTTAGGGCTGGGGCGTAAGGCAGATAACGTTTGTAGACAATGCAAAGGTGTCCTATTCTAACCCAGTGCGGCAGTCGTTGTATGAATTTGAAGATTGTTTTGATGGCGGGAAACCCAAAGCACTAGCCGCCGTAGAGAAACTCCAAAAAATCTTCCCAGGCGTGGTAAGCAGGGTTTTATACGGTTTACAAGTTGTTATCTTTGCATGATAGACTTCAAGCCTTGAGTTTATTTCTAAAATTACCAACAAGCCTTGCTTTCTCAATTTTGAAAAATCCCGGGGAACTTGTAAAGTAGTGCCGTGAGAATATTTAAAATTGTATTAACTTCTACTTTTGAAAATTAACTTTTTCTAGATAGAAGTTCATTCAGGGAAGAAGGGCACGAAAATGGTTTAATCACAGTTCAGTGGTTTAGAACCTTCTTTGTACATGATTATCCTCAAAGCCTTTCGGGTTTGCACATTTTCACAGCTTTTCAAGATTTTACAATTCTATTATGTGTAATGTGTTCGTATTGTGATGTGCACAGCTGAATACATTGGATTGCAGACAATCAAATGTGTTGCTTTCAGTGCTTAAAATGCAATAGAACAATTGTTGAAAAATTGGTTGGGTTGCTCTCTATAAATGTAGTTTGCTGTCCTTGTTATAACTGTGGAGAGGCAAAGGCCTCTTACAATATTACCATTAGACTCGGCTAATGTTCTGGGGGCCCAGGTTCAAATGGTAGAATTTGAATTCAATAAAAAATATCTAGAATTGAGAATCTACAGGTGACCATGAAACTGTTGACAATTGTTGGAAAAACCCTTCTGGCACACTATTCCCATCAGGAAAGGAAATCTGCCATTATAACCTACAGTCCATGTGACTCCAAATCCACAGCAGTGTGGTTGACTGCCCTCTGAAATGGCCTAGCAAGCCTCTCAAGTGTATCAATTGCTACGATGTCTCAGTAACAAAAAGAAGCTGGACGGGCCACCTGGCATCGACCTAGGCACTGGAAAAGAAACAGCCTTGTTGACCCTGCAAAGTCCTCCTCACCAACATAGAGCCGTACAGCACAGAAACAGACCCTTCAGTCCAACTTGTCCATGCCGACCAAATTTCTCAAACTTAACTAATCCCACTTGCCTGCGTTTGGCCCATATCCCTCTAAATCTTTCCTGTTAATGTACCTATCCAAAAGACTTTAAAATGAATCTACCACTTCCTTTGGCAGTTCATTCCATGTATGAACCTCCCCCTGTGAAAAAGTTGCCCCTCAGGTCCCTTCCAAATCATTCTCCTATCATCTTAAAAATATGCCTTCTAGTTTTGTAGATGATTGGACCTTAGCAAAAGGATCGTTGCTGCTCACCTTATCTATGCATCTCATGATTTTATAAGCCTCTATAAGGTCACCCCTCATCCTCTTTCGCTCCAGTGGACAAGGTCCCAGTCTGTGCAGCCTCTCCTTATAACTCAAGCCCTCCAGTCCCAGCAACATCTTTTCTGAGCCCTCTTCAATTTAACAATATTGTTCATCTAGCAGGACGACCAGAACTGCGCACAGTACTCCAAAAATGGCTTCACCAAAGTCCTGTACAACCTCCATCATGATGTCCTAACTCCTTTACTCAGTGGTCTGAGCAAAGAAGGCAAGTGTGCTAAATGCCTTCTTAACTACCCTGTCTACCTGTGACACAGCTTGCCAAGAACTATGGACCTAAACCTGTAGGTCTCTCTGTTTGACAAAACAATCCAGGGCCCTGCTATTAACTATATAAGTCCTGCCTTTGCTCATTTTACCACAATGTGATACCTCACATTTATCTAATTTACACTCCATCTGCCACTCCTCAGCCTATTGGCCTAATTGATCAAGATTCCTGTCTAATCTCAGATAACCTTTTTCCCTGTTCACTATACCACCAATTTTAGTGTCATCTGCAAGTTTACTAACCATCCCTCTTAAATTCACATCCAAATTATTTATATAAATGACTAACAACAGTGAACCCAGCACTGGACCCTGCAGAACAACAGTAATCACGGGCTTCCAGTCTGGAAAAACAACTCTCCTCCACCACCTTTTGTCTCCTACCATCAAGCCAATTTTGTATCCAATTGACAATCTGAGAGCTAGTGCCAAAATTGGGAGAGTTGTCTCACAGCCTAGTCTAACATCAGCCTGATATAGTCATACTGTTGGCACCATACCTTACAGACAATGTCCCAGACATCATCATCACCATCCCTTGATATGTCCTGTCCCAGTGGCAGGATAGATCAGCAGAGGTACAGGCAGCACATTGGTGTACAGTTAGAAGGGGTTTTTCTTGGAAGTCCTCAATATTGACTCTAAACCTGATGACCACATAGGCAAGGAAACCTCCTGCTGGTTACCATCCTTCCTCGGCTGATGAATCCATACTCACCATGTTGAACAACACTTAGAGGAAGCACTGAGGGTGGCAACATTGCAAAACGTACTCTGAGTGGGGGAATTTCAATGTTTACTGCCAAGAGTGACTCAGTAACAGCACTGCTAGGTCCTAAAGGACAAAGATATTAGATTGGATCTGCAGCAGATGATGAGGGAAAAACATACTTAACCTCATCCTTACCAATCTGGTGGCTACAGATGCATCTGTCCATGACAGTATCAGAAAGAGTGGCCACCGCACAAGCCTTGTGGAGCTGAAGTCCGACCTTCCCATTAAGAATAACTTCCCATTGTGTTGTGTAGTACTATCGCCGTGCTAAATGGAACAGACTTCAAACTGATCTAGCAACTCAGTACTGGGTATCTATGAAACACTGAGGGCCATCAACAGCTGCAGAATTGTACACCAGCGCAATCTGCAATCTCATGGCCTAGCATATCCCCACTCGACTCTTACTACCAAGCCAAGAGATGAATCCTGGTTCAACGGAGAGTGCAGAAGCCATTTCTTCACTGTCGCTGGGTTAAAAATCCAGGAATTCCTTCCCTAAGGGCATTGTGAGTCAACCCACAGCATGTAGACTGCAGTGGTTCAAGAAGGCAGCTCATCACCACCTATTGAAAGGCAACTCAGGATGAGCAATAAATGCCAACCAGCCAGTGACACCCATGCCCTATGACTGAATAAAAAAGAAGAGACGGGTGAGCCCTCAAGAAACTTTGGCCCTACATCTGATTGTATTCAATTTGTTCATACATTATTTCTGTATCTCTCAATCAAAATGTTAGATATATTTGGAACATTGCATAGAAATCCATACCTTCCTGCAGAAAAGAGTAAATTTCAACATCAGAAAGTGTGGTTGGTTTGATTTTATGATCTCCTGTTTCTTCCCAAAGTACACTTTCTGCAATCTCAGCAGTAAAGCTAGACCATAAATTCTTTAGTGTTTGTTGAACAGTACTTGGAAACTCTGTACACAGAATAAGTGATTAATTACTGAACCAGTAGTGAAGAAACCTGCGTTAGACAATGGAAGTCTGTGCTTTGTACACGTTCGATTTATTACTGTGCAATGAATCCCATTCTCTTGCTCTTTCCTCCTATTTCTGCACAGTTTTCCTTTTCATGGGTACAACCAATTCCATCTTGAAGGCTACATGGAATTACGTAGATGATATGGTGTGGAAACATAGAGTAGTTGGGCCAACTACTCTATCTTCCCTATTCAGGATATCTTTCTGTTTGCTTTTCTCTCATGTGCCCATTTGGTTTCGCTTTAGAAGCATCCAAGCTATTTGCCTGAACCACTTCCTGTGGTTGTGTGTACCACATTCTAACCACTCTGAGTAAATAAATACCTATTATTTCCCTATTGGGTTTATTGGTAGTTCCCTTGTATTTACGACCTTCATTTATATCCTTCCAAATGTCGAAACATTCTCTCCATATCTAAGACACCAGTTAGCAATTTATCGCATCAGACCACCTCTAAATCTCTCTCGTAGTAAACCCCCAACTTATTGAGTCTTTCTCGATAACTGTAATCTCTGGCACCGTCTGTTTTATTCTCACTTTCTTCAGTTGTCCTTTACTTTTTGTATGGTTTGTATACCAGAACAGTCTGCGTTACTGTAGCTGCAACTTGATCTGGGATTTAAACAAGTTTAATGTAAATTTAGGAAGTCTAAAGTACTATTATTGAATCGAATTCTACCACCTTCTCAGACATTGAATTCTAGATCTCCCTTCGATTTCTTTCATCAATTACCTTAAGTTTGTGTCTTCTGGTGACTAATCTTATGTCAGAATTTACTCAATCAAAATTCTTCATAGTTTTAAACCCCCAAAAACTGTCTCCTTAACCCCTCTGATTTGAGAAGACTAACCTTGTCTTTTCCTGTTGCTGCATGTATTTGGAATCCCTTATCCCATGGATGGAAGTGTCAGCTGTCGCTAATTTGGTAACACTCTTGCCTTCAAGTCAGAAGGTCATGGGTTTGAGACCCACTCAAAAGTCTTGGCTAACAACATCACCACCACTACTTCATCTCTGCACCCTCTCGAAGGCTTTCCCAGACTGTGATGCCAAGACTGTACTCCAGCTGAGGTCTCCCTGAGCTTCTGTACCCTGTCCTCGATTTACAAATCTAAGATCCCACACCATTTTTTTAAACAACCTTATCAACCTGGCTAAAGTTTTGTGTGTGGACCCAAGCTCCTGTGTATGTGAACCCTCTTTAAGACTGCCTCTTCATTCTTGCGCAAAAGGTGCATCATTTCACACTTCCCTGCATTGCTCACTCCATAATGTCAGTTGGAAATATGTCTTTTACGCAATGTTAGGATTATTAATGCATTTCAAAAAGAACAATGCTACTAATACTGACTCTAGGGGTACAGCAAAGTGGTAATTAATTCCCTTCTGTCTGTAAAACAGCTATTCGTTACTACCCTTAGCGTTCTGTCTCAGCTCAATTTGTATCCATGTTGCTACTAAGTCTTCAATTATGTTAACTAATCTAATATGTGACTTTTTTGAAAGCCCATGTTCACAACATCAGTTACATTAGTCTCATCACCCATCTGTTATTTCATCAAAGAATTAAATAAATTTGATAGGTGTCAGTTACTTCTAAAGAATCTCTGCTGGTTGTCATTTCTGAAACCATTTATTTCCTTGTGATTATTTTAATGCTGGATCACAATCTAAGAGACCTCACACTATTGATGGTAGTTTGGCCAATCTGTAGTTATCACTGATACCTTTCTGACCTTTAGTGAAAAAAGAATTAATCCTTTCAACAACCACAAATCCCTCCCTCTTTCCCCCACCCCCCAACAGCACTCCCATACCCAAGAAAGATTGAATGATTGTGACCAGAATCTCTACTATCTCAAATAAAAGCAAAATGCTGTGGATCCTGGAAATCTGAAATAAGGACAGAAAATGGTGGAGAAATTCAGCAGGTCTTTTAACTCAGTTTCTTGCTCCACAGATGGTGTCAGATCTGCTGAGTTTCTCCAACATTTTCTGTTTTTCCTTCTGCTATCTCCACAATTATGATGTATCCTGGTGTGCTGAGGAAACTGGATCAGGTAACCACTTCTGTGTTTTCAATCCGTGCATTTCCTTTAACACAGCCCTCGCTGTGACAGTAGCAGTGTCCTCTTTTTGAAGATAGTTGCAAAGTATTGATTCAATACCTCCATCTCCATCAGGCCCCTTTCATAAGAATATTTTGATTTTATGTTAAATTGCTTGTTTTAACTGTCTTTTTCCTCTTTATATGTTCATCAAAAATCTTTTTCTGTTCACCAGTAGGCTTATCTCATACACTGTCTTTTCCCCCTCTTGTTGACCTTATTCAGCTCTCCTCTCTAATTTCTGTATCTTCCATGATCCTCCACTGTATTTTGAATCTGAAATTTATCATAAGCCTCCTTTTCCTGATTAAAATTAATCTCTGTATCTGTAGTCATCCAGAAAGCCTTTTCTTTCTCCCTAATGGATATGTGTTTAAGCACCTCCTCTGCAAGGGCCTCCCTTTGCTAATTCATGGTTTTACCTTCTAATTCTCATTAATCCATCTGAGCCAGATGCTTTTCAATATGTTCCATTTGTGTGTCTTAACCTCTGATTTTCTGTTTCTATCCTATTCAATAATTACTCCACACCGCATGCTATTGTGATCATTTTGCTGACTGCTCTCCCACTGAAATGTGCTTTGGTTGCACCATTTCTTTCCCTGTTGGGTTGGCACTGTACTAATCAAGACAAGTCTCCAGTATTTGTTTCAGGAATCTTGTCATTACCACCATCACCCCACCTTTCCCTTCAGATCTGTTTCCCTCAGAGTTTATAAGAATAATTAAAGGTATTCATTATTAACACACTATTGGTTTTACAAAATAAAAATCGGTATTTCATACGTAGTCTTACCAGTACAATATCTTCATGCTCTCTGCAGGCAGAGCCAAGTTGTTGATATATTAATTTAGTGGTCTATGACTTTACCTATTTTGGCATTTAATTAATTTACCTGGTGTCGTTGACTGTGCAGGGCAAGACTACACGACTGCAGTACTTGGTTTCAGCCAATAGAGGGTAGTAACAAACAGTGACAAATCTTCCACAGCCTGTAATCAAAATGTTTGGTGTTTAAAGCATTCATTTCGTGTGTGTTATCCGTGAGTTTGTTGACCTGTAGATTTTATTGTTGTGCATTTGCAATTCCTTTCACATTTTGGTACTGGTTTAAAAAAAGTTGTAACTGCTAAGATTCCTGTGAGAGAATTAACATAGAAAGAGGAGCAGTAGATCGTACGCCTCTACCATTCACTCTGGTTCTAGCTGATCATCAGTGTTAACTCCACTTTCACGTCCATCCAAATATCCTATTTTTTTCTGAGAAGCCAAAATTCTGTCAAGCCCAGCCTAGAATGTACTCAGTGATGGACCATCTGTAACCTTCCAAAGATTTGCAACCCTTTGAGTGTAGAGATTTCTCCTCCTTATCCTGAGAATCATCCCCCATATTCCAGATTCCACAGCGAGGGGAAGCAATCTTGCAAATCGATTTCCTTGTATGGTATCAAGAGAAGGCTGAAGATACTGACTACAGCCAAAGCTATGGGCCCTGACAACTTTACAGAAGTAGTACTGAGATGTGTCGCAGAACTTGCTGTGCCCCTAACCACGTTGTTCCATTACACCCACAACATTGGTTTCTATTCGGCAATGTGAAAAGTTGCCCAGATACATCTTTTCCCTAAAAGCTGGAAAAATCCAATTTTGCTAATTAAAACCAATCAGTCTAATGTTAATCACCGGTAAAGTGATGGAAGGTCTTGTTGACAGTGCTATCAAGTAGCACTTAACAACAACCTGCACACTGCTGCTGAGTTTGGGTCCAAACATGGACAACAGAGTTGAACCCAACCACATATTTCAGCCCCAGGGCATAACTTCAGGAGTTTCTCTACATAGTATCCTAGGCCCAGCCATCTTCAGCTGGGTAGCGTAGTGGTTAGCACTGCTAACCCACAGCACCAGGGACGCAGGTGCAGTTCCAACTTCGGGTGGCTGTCTGTGTGGAATTTGCACATTCTCCCTGTGTCTGTGTGGGTTTTGCTGGGTGCTCGAGTTTCCTCCCACAGTCCAACGATGTGCAAGTTAAGTGGACTGGCCATGCTAAATTGCAACCCTGTAGAACCATGCCCTGGATGAGTACGTAAAATGCTGAGGACCAAGTGCCAATAAATGGGATCAGTGTAATTTGGTGTTTGCCAGTTGGTATAGACATAGTGGGCTGAAGTGCCCTTTTCTATGCTGTGTGATTCTATGACATTCAAATGCAGCAAGTTAAGGGCGTCTATTCAGGCTTGGACTGATAAGTGCCAAATAACATTCATATCACAGTGTTGACCAAGGACTCTCTCAAAGATAGAGTCCAGCAGTCGCCACATGACATTCAATTATATTTCCCATCACTGAATTCCTGACTTAACGTCCTGGGCACTGTCACTGACCAGGAACTGAACTGGACCGTTCTTAAATTTTATGACCTGTTATTGTAGTCAATGTCAGGTATTGTCTACTTACAATAACTTTCTGGTTCTAACTTCAGTGCAAATCAAGAATAAGACCTTTGTCCTGACTCCTGAGTTACACAGCTGTGGTTTTACATTAATACACTTAATTTTGACATATCATACTTGGTGCCCAAAATACTTTACTGGCTGACCCAGAATGAATTTAAGACAGATTCTAGGATGGAACCTAGAGATTTCAAAGGGATTGATTTTAGGAGCAGGCAAAACAATGACAAATGGAGTTCAGTGTGGAAAGGTGTAAAGTCATCACTTTGGTTTTGAGTTGGGCACATCAGACTGATGATGAAGTCCCAGGAGGGGCTATGGTGGAGCAAAGGGTTTATGTTTGCATAATCTTGTTAAAAGTTACTATTCGTATACAAAGTTTAATCAGAAAAAGCTGAAACAAGGTGGCCATTAGTTCATGGGCTTGGAGTACAGGACTACAGAATACACATGTGAGAAAGTGATGATGGCCAGACCCCATCACTGACTTCTTAGCATCTCAAGATTTCTCCCTAGCCCTAATTGCTCAGGGACTACAAATAGCAGCACCTCTGCTCTTATTGTCTTCTTGTCCCATGCAACAACCTGCTTCTAGCTCTTCCCTTTCTCAGGAGGTCATAAAACTCAAATCGGCAATCACCTTTGCAATATTCTCCCCAGTTGACTTGTAGATCATTCAGCTGAAATCCCTCAATTTCCTTTAAATTGTGTTTTGGTCTCCATGTTCCAAGTGATTTCTGACAACTTTTTAAGAGTTCAGATCTTCACAGAATTGTGAAACTACAATTCATGTCCCTCCACTTTAAACCTAATATTCAACTAATGATAACATTATGAATCTTCACATACTACAGCCAGCAGCATTTTGACTGAGGTTGTTAACTTGCTCGGTGAGCTGGCTTGTTTTCATTCGGACCTTTCATCACCATGCTAGGTAACATCAGTGAGGCCTCTGATGAAGCGATGTTGTTCTACTCTGCTCGGAATTTATGTTGTCTGGTCCATTATGGTGAGTAGTGGAGTAGTGTCATTTCCACTTTTGATCGGTATGGGTATGTATACGGGGTACAATTCTGTGTTTGTTGATTGCATTATGGGTTGAGAACCATGCCTCAAGGAATTCCCGTGCGTGTCTGTGTTTGGCCTGGGCTGCTATGGCTATGTTGTCCCAGTTAAATTGAAGGCCTTCATTGTCTGAGTGTACTGATATTAGGGAAAGTTTGTTGTGTTGTTCTGCTGCTAGCTGATGTTCATGTTCATGTTCTGCTGGCTAGTTTCCTTCCTGTCTGGCCGATGTAATATTTGTGGCAGTCATTGCGTGGTATTTTGTAAACTACGTCGGTTCTGCATGTAGCACAGCCAGTAGCACACAAGCCCATAGCCACTCTACAACAAACACTCACAAGGTTTGAAGGACTCCGTTCCCACAACATGCAGAACTGACGTAGTTTACAAAATACCGTGCAACGACTGCCACAAACAGTACGTCAGAGAGACGGGAAGGAAACCAGCCTCAGAATACATGAACATCAGCTGGCAGCAAAATGACATGACTAACTTTCCTTAATATCAGTACACTCAGACAATGAAGGCCATTGTTTTAACTGGGGCAATGTAACTATTGTAGTCCAAGTCTAACATAGTCACCCACGGGAATTCCTTGAGGCATAGTTCTCAACCCATAATGCAATCAACAAACATATAGAATTGGACCCCATATACAAACCCATACAGGACAAAACCGGAAATGAAACTACTCACCATAACGGACTGGTGAACCGCTCTCTTGATACCGACGGACAACATGGAAAAGGAGGTGGGGTAGTCCTGATGATTAGAAAGGATTTCATAAGGGCATTAGTGAGAAAGGAGCTTGGCTCATTGAATCAGTATAGGTGCAGTTCAGGAATAGCAAGAGTCAAAATGCTTTAAGGTTTTAGCAAAGATTTGTGACCCAGGTTGTGGCAAGTAGAGATGGACAAAGCTGCTGAAATTCTTAATAAGTTCTATATCAACATGAATCAATTTTTTAAAAAGAAAGGCAAGTTTTGCATTTTCCCAACTACACTCATCTGAAATGTCAGTGACAGTAATGGGGAGAGTTAATTTCTTCTTCAAAGGGAGGTTAATGGAGGGAAAAAGGAAAGGGGAATTCCAATCTGTTCTTGTGCGTGTTAATTGTTGTCTGCAGAATGCAGTTGACCAAAGTACAAGGTGCATTTAACAGATTCCCTTCACCCTGGTATGTTGCACAGAATCTAACCAAGGGAGAAAAGTGCATGTTAGGAACAAATGTTCCATCCAAGTAATATGTTATACTTTAAGTCCATTGGCAGTTGATTATTTATATTACAGCATTGTTAATGGTATCTTTGGCGGTCAGCCACACAAGTGCAAACTGCCAGCTGGAAGTTTTGAAGGTGGCGCTTTTAGACTCTGGATTGTTTCTGCTAAACCTTTATTAACTATTCTAGTAATGTAGAAAACTCTAACCATTGAACTAAACTAGAAAGAAATTGAGTCACAGGAATAAGAAAGTTAATCAAGAACTCCTTGCTAGTGAATAGTTATTCTTCTGTCTAACTAAAAGTTGTTTGAAGTCCAAGTACTTACAAGCACTTGCATTGTAAGTGTGCATATGTCATCTGTAGAAAAGAGGGACAAATCCAAGGGAAAAGAGCTAAGACTATACGAAATGAGCTAACTAATTAAAGCCATGTTTTAAAAACTTGATTGACTCAGTAGTATTGATTTTTGTTGTTGTTACAAAGAAAAGTGTAAGAAATTTCTTTTCACCTCTGTCTCCGCGATCATATTGCTTATTCATGAACTAAGTTTAAAAAATCCATTGATATCTGAAGTGCCCTACTATTATTCATTTGCAGTTGTAAAGGCTTGAAGTTTGTTTAGATATTGTCACAAATGCGACATATTTAAGTCAGTGAATGATATGGTCTCCGTTTATTGGCGTTGGTGGGTAATTGGAAGATGGCATTATTTCTTTGAGTTCAGTACTTAAAACTATATTGGCAGCTCTTCCTATTCTTCCTTTCCTCTGAGGTCATGTTGCAGCTCCTTTCAAGAAGACATGTTCTTGTTTTCTCCAAACGTGATGCTAAAACCTCGTAGGTAACAAATGCTGTTGATATATGCTATGTTTTCTGAACAAGGTGACAGGAGATTCCTGTATACGTTCTTAAATTTCATTAAGACATTTGTAATTGCCATTTTTGAGATTTTCCACATCTTGCAAAAGTGCTACTTTGTTGCAACTTTTAAAATTTTGTTTTATTTTAATTAATTCCCTCAATTGCCGTCGTCCTGAATGTATGCACAGATTTTCCTTTGAAACATTTCGTGAAAGTTTGTTCAAGTTCAGAGGCATGCAAGTAAAGAGATCGAGACAGGTTTGCTTTTTGTCAACTCTGATTTAGCCCAAAAGGCTTCCAGTTTAAATATCACACAGCCAGATTTCGGATAAAACTTCCATTATGTTGTAATAATATGCTTTGATCCCCAACATCAGAAGAATGTCTCTGCTGCATCAATCCCCAGTCCCCCCTCCAGTTTTGCACCAGTTCTGTGGAATTTTGTGAGGTTCCCAAATTAGTCTATGGTCTGAATAGTATCAAAAGTAATGGAATAGGATCATGCAGATTTTTGTTTTCAGTCGAAACATTTTTATGTATGTATGATTTTAAACAATTTACCAGAATTTTGTCTCACTGATGTCGTGGGATGCGTAAGCTGATACTGTTGGCATGCTGTTAAATGACTTTCATATTCTTAGCCTCCATATCTATTTCTGCCTGGTTACATTTTGTCGCAATTAGTTTCACCAGATACAACCTCATCAGGCATTTCTGACGAATTTGAAATATTCAATTTGGAACAGTTTTGGAGGGGTATAGTTAGATTTACCTTCCTTCTGAGAAATTTGGCCATGTTCAGACAGTTTATTATGGAACAAGTATGTCAGATACCCATCACAATTTGTGAAAATCATTATCAGTTAGATTTTTGCAGACTATTGCTCATTAAGTTTGTAGCTAATTGGATAACTCTTAGCCATGAGATAATGGCATTGTATGATAAGGAGCCAGTTGATACCACAGATGTATCACATATAAGCTGAGGCCTTGGGAAGAGATCGTCTTTGTCTTGTGATGTTTGGTTGAAGGTATTGTGTTGTATAAGAAAGACAAGGGCTTAGAAGGACAAAGAAAAGTTTTTATTGTTTTGAAATTATAGGTTTAGCAGAACTGTGAGATGTTACTTTAACAACTGATCATTCAGTAACTGGAATGTAGCTGCTTGTTACATATGAGCATATGAATTACGAGCAACCATTCAGCCCTTCAGCCTGTTGGCCATTTATTATGACTATGGCTGATCTGAGTGTAGCCTCAACTCCACATTCTCCCCCGTTCTCAGTAACTTTTCAGCCCCTTAATTACCAAGAGTGTAGCCACCTCTGCCTTAGAAATGGAGCCATTGAAAACTTGCAGCAGGGAAGGAGGCTATTGAGCACATCATGTCTGCCCTGGCTGAGTAAATTAGCGGCCCATTCTAATCCTACTTTGTAGCACTTTGTCCAAAGCTTTGCAGGTTACAGTGCCTCTGGTGCAGATCCAAACTCTCTTTAGTGAGTCTGGGCCTCAACCATCAAACTTGACAGCAAATTCCAGGCATGCACGACCTGACAGAGTTTTTCCTCATATCCTCTCTCTAATCCTTCTATGAATCACTTCTTATCTGTGCACCCTGGTAAATGACCTCTCCACAAATGGAAAAGGTTTCCTGCCCATTCCCTTCATTATTTTGTACACCTCAATTAAGTCACTGCTCAGCCTTCTCTGTAATATGATAAACAACCCTAACTTATACAATCTTCCTGATAGCTGCAATTTGCAGGTCCAGACAACATTTTTGTAAGTTTCCTCTATACTCTCTGCAGAGTAGTTGTGTTCTTCCTGTATTGTGGTAACCAGAACTGGGGATACACCTCCGGTTGTAACCTAACTAGTGCCTTGTATAGTTGCAGCATTACATTATACTTTTGTATTAAATACATGTCCATTGCAGAAAAGTGAACCACAAGCCTTTTTTGCCACCTTATCTACTTACCTTGCCATTGTCGGGAACAAGGGCATTCATTCCAAGGTGGCTCATGCCATCAACTCCTCTCTATATTTTCCTGTTTATTATGTGTAGCCTTGGTTTGTTTGCTTTTTCCCTACAAAAGAGTAACCTCTCACCTCTCTGAACTGAATTAAGTTTGCCACTTTACCTTCACTTAACCAACCCATTGATATCATCCTGCAGTTGACAGCTCCTTTCTACACTGTTAGCCTCATCGCCAATTTTTGTGTCATTTGCAACTTTTCCAATCATACCTCGCACATTTAAGCCTACCTCATTAATATATGTCATAGAAAGCATTGATCTCAATATTGAGCCCTGTTGACTAGGTTGGGCCTGTGCTCATTGGAATTTAGAAGAATGAGAGGTGACCTTTATTGAAACATACCATATTTGTGGTGCCCTTGACAGTGCAGATGTGGAAAGGTTGGTTATTTGTCATATCAGCCATGATCTCATTGAACTATGGAGCAATGGATGGTTTACTTCTGTCAACATATGCCCTTTGTTCCCTGTCGCTGAGCCAATTTTGGATCCAACTTGCCACATTCTCCTGCCTCCGTGAACTTTAATTTTTCTTAAGTCTGCAACAGGGAATGTTGTAAAGTGCCTTACTAAGGTCCATATTGGCAACATTCACTGAGCTACCCTCATCAAACGTCCTTTCTCCTTCCTTAAAAAAATTCAAATAAGTTAGTAAGACATAATCTTCACTGAACGAAACCATGCTGATTGACTAACCCTAATTAATCTCTGCCTTTCTAAGTAATTTAATCCTATCTTAGTGCTGAACCTAGTAACTTTCCCACTACCATGGTCAGACAGTTCTATAATTATAGAACTTGCACCCATTTGAATAATGGTCCAACATTCACAGAGCTCCAGTCCTCTGTCACCTCATCTGTATCTAGTGACTAGTATTCACTCTAATTTCCATTACTTCTGTATGGACCTTTTTGAGGTCCTTGCGTGGCAGTGACTTGTGGAACCTGAGGTCAGTGCTGCCATCTGCCTCCGAAGACCGCTTACTGTACGTGGAATCTTGGGTAGCTGCATGCATATGCAGGCACGTTAGCTTAGAGAAGCTAATAAGGATTGGAAAATGGTCCTCCATGCATCATCTGTTCCTTTCCTGGTTTCTATTAACAGTCTAGGATGCAATTTGTTTGGCACTGGTGATTTATCCACCTTCAAGGAAATCGATCCCTGCAGCACCAGTGTTAGAATGTTGGGTAGAGTATTCATGAATTAGAAGACCAGAAGTTAAAACCTTTTTGTAAAAATGATCATGAGGACAAGAGTGCTGTGGTCCCTTTAAGAGCTTGTGTTTTTGCCTATGCTTGGATGTTTATAAATGCAGGTGCCCGGAGAGTGCCCGAATGGAAACATTTTGTATAGCAGCCAAGCAGCATTTTTACCTCAGACGACAAGTTTGAATTTGGATAGAAAATTTAAGCAAAGCACCTAGATACAGAAAGCAAATTGAATTTAAATCTGATGGTCTTGACAACCTGAAACCAATCATATTGCGAGAATTTGATCATGTCACTACGGATATATAAGATGAGGGCATTTGGAAAACCGGGGCGAGCCAACAGCTATCTGAAGGAGAGAGACAACTGCCACCTGCCAGAGTTAATACCATTCAGCTCTCAGAGAAAACCCGCCTAATTAAATCAAAGTTGCCGTGGTATTTTAGCTCAAAGTCCTCATTGAAGAAATTACAGAAGATAAAACATCCCTGACAGCAGAATTAACAGAAGAAGGGTGTTTGTGCAGAGACTGGAGATGACAGAATATTCCAGAAGACAGTCTGTGCAAACTTGGAGAGATTAAGTTATAATTTATTGCTGCTTATTAATTGAGTTTATATTAGTGGGACTTGTGTTTATTTAAACAGCGTTCCTGTAGAATTTAGACCAGTTAGGGAGTAATTAGTAGTATAAGGGGAATTGTCTGTTTGTTAATGTGCTCATTGTTACCGTTAAATAAATTGTTTCTTGTTACTTGTAAATCGGAGATCAGGCATTTTTTTTCTTTAACCACTCTTTTAAAAGATTGCGAGGGGACTGGCTTCTCTCGGTGTTTCAGTGGTAATTATTAGAGGGGAACCCCTACTTGTGTCATAACAGATTGGGGCTTGTGTTTTTAGTTTTAATTATTAGAGGGGTTTGGCTGTTTCCCTGTCATAACAAAAACTGGGGACTCAAATCCAGGATCTGAATGGATTTGGACAGATCGAGTCCGGGATCTGGATGGTTTGAGTTTGGGATTTGGATGGTTTGCGCATTGGATCTGGACAGATTTACACAGACTTGGAGATTAGTGTCCTGGATCCTTAAATAAAACCCAGTTAAGAAAAATCTGTTTAATTTCGGTTACATGTGGTAGGTTAAATTAAAAGTGAGGGGAAATGGCTCTTAACATTGCTAAAGAGGTTCTGGCATTTGAAGATGCTTCCCAAATTTGCCAAGAAAGTTTAAGAAAGACAGAGGAAGGACATACTTTTAGAATTAGCAAGTAGGTTAAATTTGGGTTTAACAAGGAGCCAAAGGAAAGCTGAAATCATAATGGCATTAATCAAGCACTTAGGTATATCAGAGAAGCAGGCAAGTGCAGTGGAGTTAGAAAAACTTAGATTTCAAATGAGACAACTGGAGTTAAAGAATGAAAAGAAGGCGACAGAATTTGAATTACGGTCGCAAGTAGAGGAAAGAGAGAGAGAGGGAGAAGAAAGGTAAAGAATGTTCAAGTTGGAAAAGATAAAGTTGGAACTTGAAGTAAATAAAATGACAGAAGGAAACGTACAAGATAGAAGTGAGGATGAGCAACTCAGTAGCCAACAGCCTGGTAGGGATATATAGAAATATGTCAAAACATTACCAAAATTCAATGAAAAAGATGTAGAAGCCTTTTTCATTTCCTTCGAGAAATTGGCTAAACAGATGAACTGGCCAGAGGATATGAGGGTAATGTTAACTCAGATTAAGTTGGTAGGTAGGGCTAGTAAGGTGTTTGCAGCGCTGTCGGATGAGATGTCAAGAGCTTATGAAGAGGTTAAACAGGCTATTTTGATTGCCTACAAATTGGTACCAGAAGCATATAGACAACAGTTCAGAAATATAAAGAAGGAACCAGGTCAGAGTTAAGTCGAGTTTGAAAGAATTAAACATAGCAACTTCGATAGACGAGTGAGAGCATTACAGATAGAAAAGACACGTGAGGATCTTAGAGAGATTATTCTTCTGGAGGAATTTTAAAAACTCTTCCAGAGATGATAAGAACTTATATTGAGGAACAGAAAGTTATCAAAGTAAGAAGAGCTGCAGAGATGGCGGATGCATATGTGTTAGTGCACAAAACATTTAGCTTCTGACAGCCATTTCATTCCATGAGGGACAGAAATTGGCAGAAAGGGAGATCCTTCAAGGAAAAGCAAGAAGTAAATCACATTGGGAACAGTTTACCACAGGCGACAAAAGGAAACCCATGAGGGTGAAAAGGAGGTGAAAGGCCTCGGGTATTTTCACTGCAATGGAGTGGTTTAAGAAAGGCAGTGGGGAAAAAGGATGTGGTAGAAGATGCTAAACCAGTGGGATTAGTTGAGATAGTGAAGGAAATCCCAAAAGAAGTAGAGGAGCTGCAGGAGAGTACACAGCCTTATCATGGGCTGGATAGTGAGACAGTGCCCGATCTCTACAAAAACTTCACCTCTATGGGTAAGGTTTACTCAGTAAGAACAGGGGGAGAAGGTAAAGAAGTTACAATAGTGAGAGATATGGGAGCTGGTCAGTCTCTAATAGTAAGAATTGAAAGTATTTGTCCACCTTCTGAAATGTTACCCAAGAGGATAGTAATCTGTGGGATTGATTGAGAGATTTAGCAATCCCCTGTGTAAGGTCAGGTTGGAAAGCCCAATCAAGACTGGGGAAGTGACAGTGGGAGTGATTGAAAGAGCGTCAATTCTTGGAAACGACCTAGCAAGATCAAAAGTGGGAGTGACGCTCCTTGTAGTGGAGAAGCAAAAGGAGAACGAAGGAACTGAAGAGTTAAAGGGAAAAATACCCTGGAATTTTTCCAGACTGCGTGGTGACAAGATCCCACAGTTAGAGGTTGAAGCAAGCAGGGAAAACCACAGCGAAAGATAGAGGAGTTGAGTTAACTGCCACACTGTTTGATGAAGTGGTAAAGGAAAAACCTGAACAGGTAGAGGATCAAGCAGAGGTGTTTAGCTGTGAAAGATTACTGGAGTTGCATCAAAAAAGATGAGACAATAAAAGATCTATATCATAAAGCTTACTCAGAAAACGAATCACAATGTATTCCTGAGTGCTATTACCTTAGGATAGAATCCTAAGGCGAAAATGGAGACCCTAGTAGGTTGGTGCAGAGGAGACATGGACCAAGTGCACCAGACTGTGTTGCCGTTAGCATACAGACAGGAAGTATTATGGGTAGCACAGGAATTACTGATAGGGGGTCATTCAGGTGTGAGGAGGACTCGGGCTAAAATCCAGAAGCACTTCTATTGGCCTGGTTTGCATAAGGACATGGTTGAATTTTGCCGTAACCTGTTATGTATGTCAGATGGTAGGAAAGCCACAGGCAATAATAAAACCAGCACCTTTGATGCCAATTCCCACCTTTGAAGAACCTTTCACACAGATTATCATTGTTTAGATCCCCTCCCTAAAGCCAAAAAGGGAACCAGTATTTGTTAAGCAAAATGAATATGTCTGCCAGATTTCTGGAGGTAATTCCATTATGGAGTATCAGGCAAAAAGGGTTGTGGAAGACTTGCTTGCCTTCTTTACCTGTTATGGCCTACCCAGGGAGTCAGTCAGACCAAGGGTTCTGTTTTACTGCCAAACTATTTAAGGAGGTCATGGATAGTTTAGACATAAAACACTTTTAAATTGAGTGCATACCATCCTGAATCCCAGGGAGCATTGGAAAGGTGGCATCAGACCCTATAGACCATGCTATGGGCTTATTGCCAGGAATGCCCAAATGATTGGGATAAAGGTATCCCATTTATTTTGTTTGCCAAAAGAGATGCCCAAATGAATCAACTCAGTTCACTCCCATTTGAGTTGATATTCGGGCACTAAGTAAGAGAGCCTTTAAAATTAAGCAAGGAAATGCTGATAGGTCTGAAGTCAGAGATCTCAGTTGGATTATGTATCTGAGGTGAGAGAAAGATTAAACCGAGCCAATGAATTAGCTGGACAACATCTGAATGTGTCACAGCGTTTGATGAAGTAAGAAGCAGATAAGAAATCTAAGATTCGATCATTTTCCCGTGGTGATAAAGTATTGGTACTGTTACCAGTGGTAGGAGACCCCTTCAATTCAAGGTTTAGCCGTCCATGTCAGATTGAGAAGAAGCTGAGTCAGGTGATTTTTCTGGTAAAGAGGCCAGATAAGAAAAAAACTTTATCGGGTATGTGAATATGTTGAAACCTGACTGTGACGGGGATAGGGAACCAGAAAAGCTAGTATTAGTTACAGCCCTTCAGAGTGAGGAATCAGAATCTGAATCATTTGATTTTGATATGCCTCAAAGTAAGTTAAATAAAGAGGAAGTTCTTGTGGAATGGGATAGGGTAGTGAGCTATCTGTTCCTGAGACAGAGGACTGAATTAAAAGGCTTATTGCAGAGATATGAGGACATATGTGGGAATAGAATGGGGAGGACTAGTACTATAATGCATGAGGTTGAAGTAGGGAATGCTGTTCCGATAAAACAACACCCCGACAGGCTTAATCCTCTTAAAGCCGCACAGGTACAGAAGGAAGTGGAATCAATGCCACAAGAAGTCCTCGTCGAGTGGAGTCAAAGTGGAGTTCACCAATCATGTTAGTTCCAAAACCTGATGGCACTCAGTGGTTCTGCGTGGATTATCAGAAGGTAAATGATGTAACTAAATCAGACTCCTACCCAATTCCAAGGCTGGAGGACTGTGTGGAAAATGTTGGACAAGCCACTTGTATCACAAAGTTGGACTTAATCCGTGGTTACTGGCAAGTACTTTTGTCTGTGAAAGCAGAAGAAGTTTCTGCATTTGGAACCCCAAATGGGCTGTATCAATTCAAAGTAATGCTTTTGGGATAAAGAATGCACCAGCCACTTTTCAAAGACTAATGAACAGAGTTGTGGCAGGATTGACTAATTGTGTTGTCTATACAGGTGATGTTATGATCTTTAGACATTTCATGAGAAGATCACATTTGGCAGAGCTCTACGAAAGACTACGGAAAGCAAAACTGGTCATAAACTTAGCAAAAAAAGCTGAATTTGTGAAGGCAGAAGTCGTAACACCAGGGACCCGGGCTTGATTCCACCCTCGGTTGAGGGTTCGATTCCACTCTCAGGCAACCGTCTGTGTAGAGTTTGCATATTCTCCCTGAGCCTGTGTGGGTTTCCTCTGGGTGCTCAAGTTTCCTCCCACAGTTCAAAGATGTGCAGGTTAGATGGATTGACCATGGAAAATGTGGGTTTACAAGGATATAGTAGGAGGTGGGTCTGAGTGGTGTGCTCTTCCAAGGATCAGTGCAGACCTCTCTCTGCTTTCCTAACGTTCTTTTCAGTTCATCCCTGCACTTCCTATTCACCTGTGAGCATCCTGTAGTATTACTGCTTTTGAAATTGGCATAACCTCTACTTTTCTGCATTATCTTTCCCTGAATGCTTCTTGATGACAAAGGGACTCCAGATTTGGCAGAACCACACATTTTCTTTGTGGGCATATGTCAACACAGTGTCCATAGAATCTCACTTTTGAAAGTTACCCCCTAAATTTCTTCACATAGCTGTATCGAGTCCCTTTTTGCCAGGTCATCTTTCAGCTTTGTAAAATTTATTTTCCCTGCCCCAAATCTCAAATTTTCACTCTCCTATTTTTGTTGTTGTGAAAAATGGGCATGATATGCAATTCCTGCCCCCCCCCCCACCCCCGCCAAACAGTTCTGCACTACGACAGAACTGTCAAAATAGAAGTACAGCTCCCAATTTCTGAAGGAACCCTAATCAGAATCTCATGTCACTTAGGCATAAATTTTGTTGTGCAAGAAGGAAAAAACGAAGGCAAACTTCTAGAGATTGCCACACCTTGCAAAACGTTGGCTAATAGATTTTAGTCTTGAAAATAACTGCAGGCTAGACTGTATTAGATTTTGGTGGCAATGTTTATAACTATTTATACATGTACTGAAAAATGGTTGTCTTTAGTAAACATCATTAGATTTTCAAAACAAAGTGGCAGTTAAATACGGCTGTTCCTGAAGTTCATCCATGCTGAATTGAATTTTTCAACTCTTGTCAGTATCTATAAAAAAAGTTGATCAGAACGTATGCTTGCTGCCAAATCCAGTTTAATTTCAGTCTGTCAGCTACAAAGAAACCAGCCAAGTAACAGCAGTTGGTTTTGAGGTCACCCTAGAATGTAAAATTGGAATATTTTTGCATAAGATCCTGTAATATCAGATTGCCTGAGAGACCTTATTTTGATTTTTCTTCAGTTTTATCAAACTGAACATGAATTGTAACAATGTGGATGCTCTAATCTGTTTTTATTTCAGTTGACATGTGGTGCGACTAGCATAGACAGCACAATATGACTGATATGCATTAAAAATTATTTGTAATGATAACACCCTCTTAAGAAATCTCAAGTTTTCGAGTGACTGTGGCTGATGGTTTACTAGAAGATTCCTCCTTACATGTTCTGCAGATTCCATTGCTCACAATAAAGGTGCTTAGTAAACTGAGCGTTTTTAATGACCAACTTGAGTGCTGAAGAATAGCTCCAAAAATCTAACTAATATACCATGGTAAGCGTGTAAACAAATTTCAAGTTGTCAAGTAGTTGCGAGCTTCTCTGTTATAACCTGTAAATAAATACATGCAATAGATCTTGGGCATGATAAGTGAGTTCTAGTCTTTCCAGAGTTTGCATTGTTGTTTCGGCCTGTCTTATTGATATTTCCCAGCCATGGTGTATGCATAAACTTCATTTCCAGCCTCTGATGATTTCCAGGCTGCCATTTGATGCCTCACAACAATCTTTCGATCTTATTTCACCAGTGGAAAGTCAGGAGTTTTGCAGCTTGAAATTTATTTCGGAAATTGCCCCTGCCAAGAAATACTGAATTTGTCCAAGCTACTGGCTTTGCGTGTGATGTAGCACAAAGGTGGAGGTGGGAATAGGGAAACAAAGCACCGCACAGCAGACCCCAGCCCCCTTCCTGGGTGAATACCCTATGTGCTAACAAGTTTGAGGGTCAGATATCAATTCCATCAGCAAAGAAGCCACTGTTAAGAGCCATGAAGAGACCTTGGGAGATATATATAAGAGCAGAATGAAAGAAGGAAACACTTATAAAGGGAGTGCTGGAGAAGAAGTGGAGAAAAGAATTAAATACATATCATGGGTCACATACGCCCACATTGAAAATTGTGTGATAGCTTTACAAGGAAAAAGTATGAAAGATTTGGAAATAGATAAGGAGAGAGTAACTGTATGGTTTAATTCTTCTGCTGATATAAAACCAGGATCAGATTTGTTATTTTTATACACTCTCTTCTATGGGCATCCCAGGCAATCTCTAATAGTAATCCCTTGTCCATTAGACTGTGGACTAGAACTGACTTGTCAGGCTCAGGACCTCATAGATGTGAAACAGGCCCTTCGGCCCAACAAGTCCACACTGACCACAGACATGGGGAGAATGTCTGTGTGGAGTTTGCACAGTCACCCAAGGGTTGAATCGAACCCGGGCCCCTGACGCCATGAGGCAGCAGTGGTAACCACTGAGACACTGCTATGGGTTTTTTAATCTTCTACCTAACCTCTTAAATTTACTCTGTGCTGCTTTAATCTTTTCCCTAAAATTGTCATTCATACCAATGCGTGCAATAATATCTGGCTTCTCAATCTCACCTTTAACAAAATATGCTTGAAACGTTTAGAAATGTGCTTAATCCTAGCACCAGCAAAGCAAAAATTATTCTAAATTTACGCTCACTGCCACGGAATCTCCTGTCTATGCCCCTGACAGGACAGTCCCCTATAACAATAATTCTGTTAAATCTTATCAAACGCTGCACAACATGAATCGTTTCAAGTGTCCAATAACTGGCCCTTCCATTTTCCTCGGATAGACTGTCCCTTTCTGCAGTTCCAAAAACTGAATATCTATTTGATAGAGGAATAGCCACCGGAGACTTTTGAACTACTTTCTCACGTTTCCTGACAGTCACCCATCTATCTGACTGATCCTGCTGGGTAATAACATTTCTAAATCCCCTAGCCATCTCACTCTGTATCTCATATATGCCCTTAATAACATTAAGCCTTAAAAAAAAGTTTCAGTAACAACTTCATATGTAAAATAAACTACCTTTCATTACCTACAGAAAATAATATTAAACTAATGCAAGTATTTGTTTACAGGTTATAAGAGAGAAGCTTGTAGCGAAATTGATGACTTGAAATTTGCTTACATGCTAAGTATGATATATTAATTAGAGTTTGAGCTATTCTTCAGCACCCACACTGGTCATCAAAAATGCTCAGTCTACCAAGCCTCTTTATTGTGAGCAATGGAATAACTTATATTGTTTTCTAAGTATTTGAGAAAACATTCCCTCCATCCCTGCATTTCAACATTCTCATTTCTCATGGCTTCACCTACTGCTATCTAGGAAACCTCCTCCAGGCATTCTAAGTGAAACAAAGCAACAACTAATTAAGCAAGCCTTTATTGTCTGCTGCTCTCAACAACCAGAGCAATTTGAGCAGGAGATAATAGGAACTGCAGATGCTGGAGAATCTGAGATAACAAGATGTGGAGCTGGATGAACACAGAAGGCCAAGCGGCATCAGAGGAGCAGGAAGGCTGACGTTTCCGGAAAAATGTCTTTGGTGGTGGGGTCGGATTGCAGATGGCAGAAGTGACGGAGGATGATGCGTTGGATCTGGAGGTTGGTGGGGTGGTACGTGAGGACGAGGCGGATTCTTTTTTGGTTGTTATTGCGGGGATGGGGTGTGAGGGATGAATTGCAGGAAATGCGGGAGACACGGTCGAGGGCGTTCTCGACCACTGATGGGGGGGGGAGGTGGGGAAGTTGCAGTCCTTGAAGAACAAGGACATCTGAGATGTACGGGAGTGGAATGCCTCATCCTGGGGGCGGAGGCGAAGGAATTGGGAATAGGGGATAGCATTTTTGCAGGAAGGTGGGTGGGAGGAGGTGTATTCTAGGTAACTGTGGGAGTCGGTGCGCTTAAAATGGATATCGGTTTCTAGGTGGTTATTCGAGATGGAGACAGAGAGGTCCAGGAAGGTGAGAGAGATGTTTAGAGATGGTCCAGGTGAACTTCAGGTTGGGGTGGAAGGTGTTGGTGAAGTGGATGAACTGTTC
>JAHRHZ010000065.1:20379538-20422734 GCA_024137785.1 Ginglymostoma cirratum
CCTGAGGTGATGAGGTTGTGGATGGTTTGGGAGATGATGGTTTGGTGCTCGGGGGTGGCCCACCGCCTCCAACCTCATCGTTCCCCAACCCCGCACCGCCCGTTTCTATCTCCTTCCCAAAATCCACAAACCTGGACTCCATTTTCTCCCCCTTGATCCAGGAGCTCCCTACCTACGGCCGTGACACCACCCACACCCTCCGACTCCTCCAGAACTTCCAATTCCCCAGTCCCCAACACCTCATTTTTACTATGGACATCCAGTCCCTATACACCTGTATTCCCCACGCAGATGGCCTAAAGGCCCTCCGCTTCTTCCTGTCCCGCAAACCTGACCAATCTTCCTCTGACACCCTCATCCGCTTAGCTGAACTCATCCTTACCTTCAACAACTTCTCTTTCAATTCCTCCCACTTCCTACAGACAAAGGGAGTGGCCATGGGTACCCGCATGGGCCCAAGCTATGGCTGCCTCTTTGTAGGTTACGTGGAACAATCCCTCTTCCGTACCTACACTGGCCCTAAACCCCACTTCTTCCTCCGTTACATTGATGACTGTATCGGCGCCGCCTCGTGCTCCCACGAGGAGCTCGAACAGTTCATCCACTTCACCAACACCTCCCACCCCAACCTTAAGTTCACCTGGACCATCTCTAACACCTCCCCCTCCTTCTTGGACCTCTCTGTCTCCATCTCGGGTAACCACCTAGAAACTGATATCCATTTCAAGCGCACCGACTCCCACAGTTACCTAGAATACACCTTCTCCCACCCACCTTCCTGCAAAAATGCCATCCCCTATTCCCAATTCCTTCGCCTCCGCCGCATCTGCTCCCAGGATGAGGCATTCCACTCCCGTACATCTCAGATGTCCTCGTTCTTCAAGGACTGCAACTTCCCCCCCCATCAGTGGTCGAGAACGCCCTCGACCGTGTCTCCCACATTTCCTGCAACTCATCCTTCACATCCCCTCCCCGCAATAAAAACCAAAACAGAATCCCTCTCATCCTCATATTACCACCCCACCAACCTCCGGATCCAACGCATCATCCTTCGTCACTTCCGCCATCTGCAATCCGACTCCACCACCAAAGACATTTTCCCTCCCCACCCTTGTCTGCTTTCCGGAGGGACCACTCTCTCCGTGACTCCCTTGTCCATTCCACACTCCCCTCCAGCCCCACTACACCCGGCACTTTTCCCTGCAACGCAGGAAGTGCTACACCTGCCCCTACACCTCCCCCCTCACCCCCATCCCAGGCCCCAAGAAGACTTTCCACATCAAGCAGATGTTCACCTGCACATCTGCTAATGTGGTCTACTGCATCCGCTGTTCCCATTGTGGTCTCCTCTACATCGGGGAAACCAAGCGGAGGCTTGAGGACCGCTAGCAGAACACCTACACTCGGTTCGCACTAAACAACTGCACTTCCCAGTCGCGAACCATTTCACCTCCCCCTCCCATTCCGCAGACGACATGTCCATCCTAGGTCTCCTGCAGTGCCACAACGATGCTACCCGAAGTTTGCAGGAGCAGCAACTCATATTCCGCTTGGGAACCCTGCAGCCCAATGGTATCAATGTGGACTTCACAAGCTTCAAAATCTCCCCTCCCCCTACCGCATCCCAAAACCAGCCCAGCTCGTCCCTGCCTCCCTAACCTGTCCTTCCTCCCACCTCAAGCTCAAGCCCGACCCCCACCTCCTACCTCCTAACCTCATCCCGTCCTCCCTGGACTGACCTATCTCCTCCCTAACTCCCCACCTACACTCACCTTTACTGGCTCCATCCCCACCTCTTTGACTGGTCTGTCTCCTCTCCACCTATCCTCTCCTCTATCCATCCTCTATCCGCCTCCCCCTCTCTCCCTATTTATTTCAGAACCCCCTTCCCCTCCCCCATTTCTGAAGAAGGGTCTAGGCCCGAAATGTCAAGCTTTCCTGCTCCTCTGATGCTGCTTGGCCTGCTGTGTTCATCCAGCTCTGCACCTTGTTATCTCCATTTGAGCAGGATGTCGCTGGAAAAATGGTGATATGTTAGCAATGCATGCTGTCGTAAATTGGCTAAGAAATTCAGAAGCTTGAAAGATTTGTCTTGAGTTTAATGCATCCAGAATTTGCTGGTTAATCTCTGCCTCTGCACTGCTTGCTTTAGTCCTCTCCCTGGCTCCCCATTACTTTTAAGAACTTGCTGAATCTGTGTGCACACTGTCAATTAATTTTGCCTCTTAAGTTTGGGTTGGAGCTTAGTATTGTAAGCATCTTTCTAATGACGTGATTGTAAATGTTTCACCAATAAACCTCTCTGGCTCAGAAAGGGAGCTATTTAAAATGTTCAATCACATCCTGCCCGTAGTCTTTAGTTGTTAGAAATTAAAAAGAGTTTTTCTTTCTTTTTTCTTTTGCCTCTTCTTTTTGAATCTGGCTTTTCCTTGTCTCCTTATTTCTCTTTCTGTATCTGATTTGATTCTTACCAATCCACTTTTAAGGCACTACTCTTCTGCATTATTCATTTTTCTTCAATCTTTCAAACTCACACAATAAAGAGATATGCAACTGATCCCACCATTCCTGAAGGTCCCACATGCACTGTTTTTTGCAGCAAGTTGGGGGCAGGAGCAGATGTTAAGTTGAAGGATGCAAAAGTAAATCCAGTGCAAAGTGCTGTTGTACTGTATCACGAGAGCTTGTGTTAACATTATTTTAAGTACAAATAGGTTGCTGCATTGTCAAAACTTGGACGTAAGAATTCATTACTGTGTTTTGCAGATTAAGTGTAAAAGACGCATGAAATAAAGTATAAATTACTCCTTGCTGTTAATGTCTCATTAAGAGATGTTAGTGTTTTCCTCCTGCTTTATGTTGCTGCAAATATCAAACTGTTCAGGTGGACTTCACAGAGGAGATCGTTTGGCCCACTGATTTTGTGCTTTCTGGAAGACCGTAAGATGTAGGAGCTGAAGTAGGCCATTCAGCTCATAATGTCCTCTTCACGATGATGAGATAATGGCTGATCTGATAATCTTCTATACCACTTTCCTGCCTTTATCCTATAATCCTTTATATTTTTGTTAGTTCTTTCCACCATCTTTTCCCCATATCTCTTCAATTTCTTCTCCTGCATGTCAGAAATGTGCTTCAATGTCATAAACCGTGGACTTTTCCAAAACTCTTGGCCACACTGTTAACTTTCCTTCTCACCAGAATTCTGTAGCCAGTTCACGCTGCCTTGCACCTTGAAAGAAGAACTCCTCTTTCACCCAAGGCCTTTTCTCCTGACCTAATGATCCTTTATTGTGAAATGCTCTGAGCTATCTTCCTACATTGGCATTATTTGAGTTGCTGTCCTTCACTACTATTACTTATACATGTCTTATCCTTATGTTTTCAAATACACATTTGCTGCTGATTGAAATTTGTATTTGTTTAATTTAATTGCTAAGATTTATTTTAGAAAGCTATTAATTGTTTAAGGTTAATAATTATGCACAACTAAGTATATTTAGTGTTCCAGAAATCGATGGGCGTGTATCCAAACATGCAGTTTTTCAAAATAAATAGTTTTTAAGTCAAGTACAGAATACAGTGATTCCTACATGGACTTCTGATTGCTTGTAGTAAAATTTACATGTCCTGATTGGTGGTCTTTTCTTTCAGGTAGAGACCTAGTTTTGAAACATTTTGTAATGGTTATCCACAAGAGATCTGACTGCAAAGAGTTATTAAAAATTCATGATTAGTCTCATGTGCTAATCTCTTTAGTCTATCTCCTTTGGATGGGGTGAATTGATTGTAGTGGTTATTATGGTATATGATAATTCAGCTCTTTATGAACTCCTTAACTTACCTAGTTTGGAAGTTTTATTTGCATGATCAATGGGACAGGAGACAACACTCAAGACATTGCTTGCAAATATTCCAACCTAGACTCCTGGGCATCAGGACAGTTACTTAAAACAGAGGGTCATTCTTCAAAATACTCGTGGGATGTAGGTGTTGCTGGCTGGGCCAGTATTTTATTGTCTGTCCCTAATTGCCCTTGAGAAGATGATGCTAAGCTGCCTTTTTGAACTGCTGCAGTCCATTCCCATTGAACAAGCTAAAAGGTTTATTTTCCATTAAAACAGATGGTTCAATACCAGAGTCTTTTACTGACACAAGTTCTTTCACCAGTTGTCGGAACATCGGAAATAGAAACACAAGTAGGTTATTTTGCCGCACAATCCTCGTATCCCTTGATATCTTTAATATCTAAAAATCTATTCATACTATTCCGTAACTGAGCATCCGCAACCTCCTCAGGTAAAGAATTCAAAAGATTCACCACCTTCTGAGTGAATTTATCCCACTTCATCTTACTCTCAAAATAAGGCACAGGCAATTTTGAACTATGTTCCCCTAGTTTTATCTCCCACCCTCTCAACCAAAGGCAGCATTCTTTGTGCGTTCTTCTCTCGAGCACTGTTGAAATCTTGTGTTTCATTTTGTATGATAACTCATTAGAACACATTCAACTGTAGATTGGTGGTAGCGAGATTATTCACGGTTTAGCTCTGCTTCCAAATACGTTCCTACTTCCTAACATGGAAATACTCGCTTTGATTGGTACAAAATGTTATCAGTAAATATAAATTAAAATGGTTATTTGAAGGGGTCCGCTGTAGGTTTCTCTCAGCAATTTCTCCTCCAGTTGAATAGCCTAAGAGCACTCCGGCTGGCCACCAGGCCCATGACCGAGCTTGAATAGTGAAAAATTACAGCTTGCTGCTGTGCAGAGGGACCTGGGTGTTCTTGTGCATGAATTACAAAAAGTTGGTTTGCAGGTGCAGCAATTAATTAGGTAGTCAAATGGAATATTGTCCTTCATTGCTAAAGGATGGAGTTTAAAAACAAGGAGGTTATGTTGCAGCTGTGTAGGGTGCTGGTGAGACCGCAACTGAAGGACTGTATACAGTTTCATTCTCCTTACTTGAGAAAGGATGTACTGGCACTGGATTGGGTACAGAAGGGGTTCACTAGGTTGCTTCTGGGATTAAGAGGGTTGGCTTATAAGGAGAGATTTGTTAGGCTGGAACTATACTCATTGGAAACATTTAAAATTACGAAGGGAATAGATACGATAGAAGCAGGGAGGTTGTTTCCACTGGCAGGTGAAACTAAAACTAGGGGGCATAGCCTCAAAATAATGGGGAGCAGATTTCGGACTCAGTTGAGGAGGAACTTTTTCACCCAAAGGTTTGTGAATCTATGGAATTCCCTGCCCAGTGAGACAGTTGAGGCTACCTCATTGAATGTTTTTAAGGCAAAGATAGATTTTTGAACAGTAAAGGAAATAAGGGTTATGGTGAGTGGAGGGGGTGGGCTTTGGGGGTGTCGGTGGTAAGTGGAGCTGAGTCCACAAAAAGATCAGCCATGATCTTATTGAATGGCGGAGCAGGCTAGAGGAACCAGATGGCTTACTCCTATTTCTTATGCTGTTATGTATTTAACAAGAAGGATTGTAAAGTTGAATACTATTCTGCCTTTGTGTTCTGTGTTTTGATTTGTTTTTCTCTGTTTTAAGATGGCACCAGAGAATGGTGACACTGTCCAACACTTTTCATTGTGTTTTTTGACAAAATACATGTGACAATAAATAAAATTTCCAGCACTCTCTAAGATTGGCAATGCTTGCAAAGTATCAGAAGGGTGTACGTGCTAGTTCCAGTGAAACGGTGCCAGTGTGCCTTTAATGGACTGAAATAGGGGGCACAAGAGAACTTGCAACACGAACAAAACAAGACAATTGTTTGCTCTGCAGTTTTGTTATTGGATCGGTGCTAATGTCAGTTTATTTAAGATTACAAAAGCGATCCCTGTTTTATTTCATCTCAAACTTGGAAGTAACCAATGCAATGAAGAGGAAGAAGTACTTTCGCAAGCAGTTGTGTAGAAACGGCAAGTCATGTGATGTGATTGATTTTATTTATTTATTATCACATGTCACTGTACCTGTAATAAATACAAGTGTTGTCTAGTGTCGCCATTCTCCAGTGCCACCTTAAAACACAGCAAATAAACAAACCAAAACACAGAATATTGAGCCAGAAAAAATAAAACAATAAAATAAAACAAAAAGTTAATAACCAACAAGGAAATAACATTTTACAAACTAAGATTATTAATCATAGATTAATGCCATAAAATGAGAGCAGAAGTAGGCCTCGGTCCATCTAATCTGCTCTACGATTCCAAATGGTCATGGCTGACCTGATGATGCTCAACTCCGCTTTGCTGACTTATACCCATAACCCTTAGTTCCCTTACTGAATGGAAATCTGTCTGTCTCAATTTTGAGTACACTTAAGAACCCAGCTTTGACATCCCTCTGAGGTAAAGAATCCCACAGATGCACCATCATCAGAAGAAATTTCTCCTTGGCTCTGTTTTAAATAGCTGACCCCTCACTTTGAGATTATACCTTCTGGTCCTTGACCCTTCCATAAGAAGGAAACAACCACTCCAATCTATCTTGTCAAGTACCCTAAAAATCATACATGTTTCAATAAGGTTTCCCTCATTCTTTTCTGCTCCAATGGGTATAAGCATAACCTATTCACTTCTCATAAGATAATCCCTCCATACCCAGAATCAACCTACCCTACTCTGGACTGCATCCACTGCCAGATAAAGGGACCAAAACTGTTCACATTATTTGCACAACCATCTAACTAGTCCTTTGAACAGTTTTAGCAAGAGGTCCCTATTTTCGCATTCTGTTTGCTTTCTAAATGAAGGCCAACAGTCCGTTTTCCTTATACCAGCTTGTTATAATCATGCAGAAAGACCCCAGTTCCCTCTGTGTTGTAACTTTTTGCAGTCTTCTCCATTTAAATAATATTCAGCTCTTCTGTTCTTCCTGCTGAAAGGACATAATGTCACATTTTCCTACATATTCCATCTGCCGAGTTTTTGCCCTTTCATTCAACCTTTTTTTATCCCACTGTATACTTAGACGGTTTATTTGTGTCATCTGCACTATTTGCCCACCCACCAATTGTTCTGTCATGCACAGACTTGGTAAAAGTATATTCAGTTTTGTTATCCAGGTCATTAATATAACTTATAAATAATTGTGGCCTTAGCAGAGATCCCTGTGGCACTCTACTAGTTACGTTTATCCCAACTGTCTGTCCTCTGTTAGTTAGCTAATCCTCTATCCATGCTAATATACTACCTCCAGCACCATGGACTCTTATTAAGTGGTCTCATGTGACCTTATTGGATACCTTTTGGAAACCCAAATATATTACACCTACTGGTTCTCCTTTATCTATCCTGCCTGTTACCTCCTCAAAAAACTTGAATGAATTTATCAAGCATGATTTTCCCATCATGAAGCCATCTGACTTTGCTTGATTGTATTATATACTTCTAAATGCTCTACTACTGAATCCTTTGTAAAGTACTTTATAATTTTCCCAGTGTTACGCTAACTGATGTGTAATTGCCATTTTTATATTTGTCTCCCTCTCTTTTTGATTAAGGGTGTTACGTTGGGACTGGGATATATGTTTGTTGTGAGTCATGAATGATGTTCTTAAATGTTTATCATTGTTCCTCAACTGTCTTCTGCCAATGCCTTTCCCACTCCACTCCAGCAAACACTCTGCCCTCGTCGCTATGTAATTACGCTTATTTAAGTTTAGCATTGTTTCTGACTCAAGTTACTAAAATAAGAACACAGTTTCCTTTTCTTTTCAATTGAAAACATTACTACACCCACCCCCATAATTACGTGGTCAATTTGAGAAACTTGTTACTGCGAGCATTAAAAGAGTACAGACTTTCTGAAGAAGGGTCTAGACCCGAAACGTCAGCTTTCCTGCTCCTCTGATGCTGCTTGGCCTGCTGAGTTCATCCAGCTCTACACCTTGTTATCTCAGACTTAACCCTTCCTACATTGTCGTCAAGCCTTACTTGTGGTCTGCATTGGCAGATATTGACATTGATGTACTAGAACATACCTGAAATGTAATTCATTTGTTTATGCTATATATATTCAGAAGTAAAATATAACTGTCTTTTATTTATCTTCGTAATCTGGAAATACAGTTGACATTGTGAAATTATAAATCCTTTTCAAATAACATTTTCAAAATGTATGTTTTCGCTGGTATTGCTGAAATATACCCAGTGCCAACCAGAGGTTGGATATATGTTAAGTTCTTCTGTATGCTGAAGTGGCTGTGGCCAAAATTCTGTAGAGGAATAATTAGAGAGCAGTCTAGCCTCCTGCTACAGTTCAGTCATATTGGTGCAAATGTTGCTGTGGTATAGAGATGGCATAACAATATAAAACTAATAACAGTCCAATAATTTCCTGTATCCTTGTTAACCTCATTGCTATATTTCAGTTAGTATTTCACCACTGGCTATCTGTACATTCTTGGTTCTAGTTCCAGATTACACACAACAAGAACTCTGAATGTAATTGAGAGGGTTTTTTTAAATGTGCTTTTTGATATATCTAAATTATGATTACTTGCAAAGCAAACACAAAACTGGTTTTTTTCTCTGGGGAGGGGGGGGGGGGGTAGTGGGTGGAGGGTGCTGGCAAAAGCTTCCAGCAATAACACAGAAGTCAACTGGAAATATAAAAACATTCTGAAATACAGGTATTATTTATTCACAAAGCACTTGTTCAGTTGCCATATTTGCTTAATAGTGTTCATTCCAGGTGAGTAAGAGTTTCTGCCTTGTGTCTCTATTCTGAATTTTCTACACCAACTTGTGACTCTTTTTACAGCACTGGCAGAGAACTCTGCTCTAATGATGCCTTTCTGTATAATGTGTTAGTAGTTTGGCAAGTGACCAATATTGTATTGATCCTCTGAATGGAATGAAAACTATAAATTTGTATTTCAGAATTTTCATTTTTTGCATGCCAATAATTTCTTCCCTGCATTTGAAGTTGCATGTTTTCTATCTACTTCCATTTTGTAAGTTGTGGATTAATGTTTTACGGTACAATAACAGAGTTGTACTGCTATCATAATGGTTCAGATTGCATCAGGATAATAAAGCATTGAACTGCTACCAACTCTTTGGTGCTTTCACACTGTAACAAACAAATGAAGTGATGGATTAATCACACAGAATCCATGCTAAAACTGATGCTTATTTTAAGAGCTGAGTTTAGTTTAAGAATTTGTCCACTATAAGAAAAAGCGGCTTGAGGATTAGAGACAAGAGTTGGCCCTTGTTCCTACTAACTGATTAGTTTTTGACAAATCTTTGCTGGAAGAGCAGGATGTGAGAGCTTGTATTTTTCAAATGCCATTCACAACTGCAGGATGTCCCAAAGTGTTTCATGGCCAGTGAGGTTGGTCTGAAGCATAATCGCTGTTATCTTGTAGGCAAATGAGGTAGTGGTGAGATAAATGATAGCTTAAATTATTTTGAGGTGGGTTGATTTTGAGGTAACGTCGTCAGGACAAGAGGAGTCCTGTTTATTTTCTTCAAACTGTAATCCCATGGAATATTTTGTGTGCACTTAGACTGGTAGGTTTGAACAGGTTTGGCTCACAATCTCAACTGTCAGCCGTAGAGTGGATCTTGATCAACCAACCTTCTGACTTGGATATAAAGGTGCTACTTCTAGGCAAAGCTGGTACCTCAGTAGTATGTTGCATTTGATATCTGGGCTTGCACATTAACAATGGCTACTGGCTATCCTGCATTGAAGGTTGTATCCAACACTATCTCAACAATCAATCAATTAATACATTTCACCAGAGTGAGGATCTGTCTAAGATCTTGTAATGCCATTGCAGAAAGAGCAACGATTTCTCTCAATATTTTGACCAAAATCAAATTAACAGAACATTTATTTAATTGCTGTTGATTTGATTTGTGATATTTGGTTGCCAAGTTTGTCACCAAAACAGCATCTACACGTCAAAAGACAGTTGGGTACGTTGAGACCTCCCTGAGGATGTGAATGGTGTCATAAAAGTGCAATACCTTTCTTATTATTGAAAACCTTCCACAATTCACAGGCTCCCCATTCACAAACCTTACTTCCTGTTGTCATTTTGGTTTTGTCTTCTATATGCACTTACTTTTATAAATTGTATGTAGTTTCACAGTTTCTATTCACTTTCCTTTTGTCAGTGATGGCATTGTAGATTCTGGAAACAAAGCAGTTTTGTGAAGTTGGTTCCTGGAATCTTTTTCTGAAACTCGTTGCCATTTAATATGTCAAAAATATAACATACATCAACTTCCATGAGCAAAACCAAGGGCAATTTACAGGCATCCTATATCATAATAACATACATGTATTCTGCAATCTCTTGTAAGTATGTCTTACTACGAACATTTTCATATTGCAGAAAGTCGAAGGCTTTAACCTAAGCATACCGATGCCAGGTCACCCGGTGAATTTTTCTGCAGTGACAATGCAACAGGCTCAGAAAGATGTTGAACAGCTGGAGAAACTCATTTGCTCGCATGATGTCATTTTCCTCCTAATGGACACACGGGAGAGTCGCTGGCTCCCCACAGTCATTGCAGCCAGTCAACGAAAGGTACAATATCATTACCATCTCAGTTCACTGTGGCTCAGTGACCATGTTCTGTTGATGTAGAAATAATTGGTAATGAAAGATTGTAAGTAAATCCTTTAGTTTAGGGCAGATTTTCCCCTTTTAAGTGGCCAGCTTTATTCTTCTTTACAAGTTTAAAGATGGAAAAATATATACGGCTTATTGCAAAAATGCCACACACTTAAACCATGTATTTACTGTTCCTTTTATCCTGAAGTTACTGATCTGGAATGTAGCACCATAGTTTTGCCTTGCTTATTTCAAGACTCCATTCTCCATGCTTAAATCAAAGTATTTTGTATTGTCAGGCAAGTCTGCTATGGGATGGTGTCAAGGCCAGTGTTGCATTTATTTTTGCACGAGGATTCACTAAATGGCTTTAGAAATGGCTTGGAGTTAACAGTGCTCCTGTGACTTTGCTGCTATCTGTATTCTAAAAAAATTGTTTGTACTTTATGTAAAACTATTGGGGCACATCTTACAAATTCATAATACTGTTGCAGATGTTTGAAAGATAAGGATATAATACATATATATATCGATTTGTGAATAAAGATTGGTGCACCCACCATAATCACCCATCTGCTAAAACTGAAATCTACATCATAAAAATTTCAAAAACTTAGTGTGCCTCTTATTTTGGTAAAAATCCAGACTGGACAAAGGAATAACAAAATAGGGATATACAAAAAAAAAATAGAGTTAAACATGAATGTAAATTATATTTTTTTTTGCCTGCAGTTAGTCATTAATGCGGCTTTGGGTTTTGATACTTTTGTCGTAATGAGACACGGCTTGAAAAGGCCGAAACAGGAATCTGGAGAACCAGCTGCAGTCGCTGCTGCTATCAATTCTTCCTTGGCAGGCTCTTCACTCTTTTCGAACATTCCTGGCCACAAACTAGGCTGCTACTTCTGTAATGACGTTGTAGCACCTGGAGATGTAAGTTGTGTGTGTGCAAGTTATCTCTGCCATAGTTGAATGATATTTTTCCTTCATGTTTGCTGACTTTATTGACTGTTTTAACCAACAGAACCTCACGTAGCACTTGAGACGTAATATGGGTTCAGACTAGGTGCTTTTGTGAGAAATGGAGACTGGAATCTGGAATCTAACTTTCTCCTCTTGGGAAGATGTTATCCTGTGACCTGTTGATTTTGTCAGGGAACATTTTTTTTGGTTTATGAAAATAAGCAGGCATTAATGTCATTGCACTTTGGGAAACCTGTGCACAGGAAAAAGAAAGATGCAAGTTTATGCCTGAGTCCAGGTAGAATATATCTGACCTCTGCCAGATAACTGGAAGAAGTTCTGTGAGGTTCCAAGAGAGAAAACAGATTAGTGCTGAAGCTCAGTCACTTTTTGACACTTTCCCAGGGTATCAGGGTCAGCTGTAAACTTTCTGCCCTCTGGAGATTGATGGATGCAGCACAGGACTAAATGAAAGGGAATTTTGTTTTTCAACCATTATGTAAGAATAAAAATCTTGATACTCGTCTAAGCTGATGGTAATTGTTAATAACCAAGTGTCAAGATGGGAATAATTCACTGCCTTTTCTGTCAGTCAACTAGAGACCGTACTCTAGACCAGCAGTGCACTGTGAGTCGCCCTGGTTTAGCCATGATCGCTGGAGCACTGGCAGTGGAATTGATGGTTTCTATACTGCAACATGCTGAAGGGTAAGCTGAAGGATTTATATGTAATTGCACTTCTAATTAGGTGCCTCTGTAATTGGTAGGCTGGGATTGTAGATTTTGAAATGTTTGATTTTGTTAAATGTTTAGAGAAATCTGAGTACTCTGCAGCTTCTGACTAGTTATTAAACCTGGTCATATCTGTCCCTCCTACTGGAGCAGTTTTGAATATTGAATGTTGAAATACAGAGTATATAACTAAAATGTGTTATCACAGCTCATTAGAGTTAGTTGAGAGATGTCCATAGATGCTACTGATGCCCCCAGGTAGCTTTCTAACACTATCTTACTGATAGACTTGCTGTGGATTATTTTGTTCAGATTTTATAAACTTAATTAATGTTGTCGTCTGTATTCTTTAATGTTTCTCTTTTCAAATAGTGAAAACTGCAATTTGTGCCAAAGAACCATTTTTTTAAAATCACTTCTTCCCTTCTTTTGATGAATATTTGATAAATACCCTATATTAATGCATTTTTGTTGTCTTCTCACTGACCAATGCAAACACAATCTACTTAAGCATAACCCTTCATAATCTTGGAGTCAGGTCACTGCTCAACCATCTCCACTCCTCTGAAAATAACCCAGCCTAGTTATCTGTTCAGAACTATAATCCCATATTGCCGGTAATTCTGTAAAGGAAATGTGCTATAGCTTTGTCTTTATCTTTATATTCTTTAATAGAGGTCCCAAAACTGTTCAGCGTTCCAACCAACACAACTTAAGTTGTTTTATTTTGATCGTTATTCAAATTCTCAAGATACTAAACTTCAGAAATCCATTTTTGTTATGACCTTATCTACTTTTGGTATTACCTTTCAATGACCGACATACCTGCACATCAAGGTCCATCTGCTTCCCAGCATTGAAAGCATTTTCCCTGTCCTACTTTTACATCGTAAAGTGTAATTCAGCAAAGTTCAAATTTGTTTGCTCTGTTCGAAGTTAACATATAGTTCCCACTAGCTTTCTGTGCAATTTCTAGTGTCATGCCAGTTAGATTAAACCCACAGTTTTGATACTTGTTAACTTTTTTTTTCAATCTGAGAAAGTTTACAGACAGTTTCTTATCAGTACCACTTGTTGGCTTTGCAGTGGATACGCAGTAGCCAGCAGCAGTGATGACCGGCTGAATGAGCCTCCAACATCTCTTGGACTTGTCCCTCATCAGGTGGGTAGTTTTGTAACTTATCCCTCTAGCATAGCGTATTAGGGACAGGTTGTCTTATGGCATCTTTTTCTCAAGAGTGCGATTTTTTGTTTCTTTTTGCGAAAGTTTAATGTGACTTATTTTTCAGAACTATTTTCCTTTGTCCGAGCTAATTTTGGTGATACAAGTTGTCAATTATAGCTTTATTGCTGAATAGGATGAAGTGCCCTTCATTAACAGGAACAGGAGTAGAATGTTCAGCCATTTGAGCATGTTCCACCATTCAGTTGGGTCATGACTGATCTGCACCTCAATTCCACATACCCACCTTTTGATTCGTATCCATTGATAACCATTCCTAATGAAAGTATGCCAGTTTCAGTCTTGCTAATTTCACTTGGCCCAGCAATGACAACTTTCAAGATTCTGTCCTCTTATTCTAGATTCCCTATCAAATTAATTACCTTAACTGTTGTCATAATGTGCAATGAGGCTCCAAAACTGAACAAAGTGCTTCAGATGGATTAATTTGTTCAACTGCTTAATATACAAGATGAAAAATTAAAGCCCCCGTTCAAGGAGCCAAGTCTGTCATCCCTACTGTCCGTCATCTCCCAACTAATTATCAACCCTTCCTAAGGGTACCTTCATGTGCTTAGTTTTTTAATTTCATGTGGAATCTTATTAAATGTCTTTCGGAAGTCCATTTAGATGCCATCAGTAAATATCCCTGCATTGAGTTGATTCACAACATCATCAAAAATTTCAATCAAGATGATCAAACACGTCTTCCTTTCACGAATTCATACTCTCTTTGATCAGATCATGCTTTGCTGACTTGAAGAATGATTACAACACAGGAGGTGGTCATTTGGCCCATTACATCTGTGATAACTCTCAAAATGCAGTCACTCTATCCCTGATAGTAAATTCCAGTATCTGCCCCACATCTGATGTTGAACTGACAAATCTGTAATAAGCATGAGTAAAGGTTTTAGAGTAGATTTGTACCTCAGGTTGTGGGTGTTGTGGTTGGTTGGCTCGCCGAGCTGGTTCGTTGTTCTGCAGACTTTTCATTACCCTGCTGAGTAACATCATCAGTGCAGCCTCCAATGAAATGCTGTCGTGTTTTCCCACCTGTTACTTAAATTCTGGTGTCCATTGAACTGGATTACCTCACTTCCAGTTTCCCTTCACAATGGAGTGTATATGGGGTTGAGCTCTTTGTGCTTGTTGATGGCTTTCTTAGTGGCGTACCAGGCTTCTAGGAATTCCTGTGCTTGTCTCTGCTTTGCCTGTCCCAGGATCCTGGTGTTGTCCCAATCAAGTTGGTGGTTCTCCTTATCCATGTGGATAGAGATGAGTGAGTTTGGTCATGTCTTTTTGTTGCCAGTTGATGTTCATGTACCCTTGTGGTTAATTTCTTTCCTGTCTGTCCAATATAGTGTTTGTCGCAGTCTTTGCAGGGAATCTTGTATATGAGATTGGTCCTTTCCATGGTGGGTAGTGGGTCTTTGGTTCGGGTGAGCAGTTGGTGTGGGGTTGATGTGGGTTTGTGTGCTACTCTGATGCCCCAGCGGTCGTAGGAGTCTCATGGTCAGTTCAGATGTGTTCCTGATGTAAGGTAGCGTGGTGAGTGTGTCGGGACATCTAGTATCTTAAAGTTGTCATGTGTGAGATAGGCATGAGTAAAGTTATGCTATGGTAGCATTCCATGCTTTTAAGTTTCTTGTTTTTGGAGATAGCTCTTAGATTATTTGCCTGCAAAACAAGCTTAACCTCGTCTTCTCCAATCTGTCTGTTGCACATGCATCTGTCCATGACAGTATTGCTAAGGGTGACAGCTGAGAAATGGAGGCTCGTCTTCACATCGAGGATACCCTCCATACTGTTGTGTGGAGTGATAACTGCTCTAAATTGAATAGATTTCAGTCAGATCTAACAACTCATGACTGGGCATTCATGAGGTGCAGTGGCCCGGCAGCAGAATTATATTCAAACACCATCTGCAACCTCTTGGCCTGGCGTTTCCCCCACTCTATCGTGACTGTCAAACTAGGGGGTCAGTTTTGATTCAGTGAAGTTGTTTGGAGGGCACGCCAGGAGCAGCACCAGGCATGTCTAAAAATGAGGGGTCAACCCTGATGAAGCTACAAAACAGGACTACTCGCATGTTAACAGCAAAAGCAGCAAGTGATAGACAGGGCAAAGTGATTCCACAACGAACAGATCAGATATAAGCTTTACAGTCCTGTCACATCCAGTTGTAAATCATGGTGGACTATGAAACACATTACTGGCAGAGAAGGCTCCGCAAGTACACCTGTTCTCAATGATGGGGGAGCCCAGATATCAGTGTAAAAGATCAGGCTGAAGCACTTACAAAAGTTTTCAGCCAGAGCTGCTGAGTGGATGATCCATCTTGGCCTCCTTCAGAGATCCCCAGCATCGTCTAAAGCCAATTTATTTTGCTCCATGTTATTTCAAAAAATAGCTGGATGCACTGGTTCCTGCAAAGGCTATTGATTTTGATGACATTCCAGTATTCATACTGAAGGCTTCTGTTCCAGATCCTGCTGCATGTTAACCAAGTTGTTTCAGAACAGTTAAAACATTGGCATCTACCCAACCATGTGAAATATTGCCTATGGATATCCCATACACAATAAACAGAGCCAAGCCAATCCAACCCAACCTACTACTACCTCATCAGTCAACTGATGGAAGGTGTCATCAACAATACTATAAGGCAACACTTGCATAGCAATACCCTGCTCACCGATGCTCAATTTGTGTTTTATCAGGGCCACTTAGCTCCTTACCTCATTAAAGTCTTGTTAAAATATGGACAAAAAAAGCTGAGTTTTGGAGGTGAGGTGAGAGTGACTGCCCTTGACATCAAGGCTGCATTTGACTGAGTGTGGCTTCAAGGAAACCTAGTAAAACTGGAATCAGCAGGAACTAGGGAAAACTCTCCACTGGTTGGAGTCATACCAGGCACAAACGAAGATGTTTGCCGTTGTTGAAGGTCACTTATCTCAGCTCCAGAATGTCTCTGCACGAGTTCCTCCCAACCACCTTCAGGTGCTTCATCAATGACACTCCATCCATTATCAGGTCAGAAGTGGGGACGTTCGCTGATGATTTCACAATATTCAGCACCGTTTGTGAATCCCCAGATACTGAAGCAACTTGTGTCCAAATGCAGCAGGATAAGTGGAAAGTAACATATTTGTCCCACAAGTGCCAGGCTTTTACAGACTCCGGTGTGAAAGGATCTAACAATTGAAGACATTATGATCATTGAGACCCCACTGTCAATGTCCCAGGTGTTACCAATGACCAGAAATTGAACTGAACTAGCTATATAAGTAATTGTGGCTACAAAAGCAGGTCAAAGTTAGGTATCCTGCAGCAAGTAGCTTACGTTCTGACTCCCCCAAGTCAGCCCACAATTCTACTAGGCACAAGTCAGAAGTAAGCTCCAGCAACACTGGAGGAACTTAGCACTGTCCAGAACAAAACAACCAGATTAATTGGCAGCACATCCACAAAAGTTCACTGCCTCCACCAGGAGCGCTCAGTAGCGGCAGTGAGTACAATCTTCACGATACACTGCAGAAATTCATCAAAGTTCCTCAGACAGCATCTTCTAAACATACGACCAATACGCATCAAGAAGGATATAAACAGCAGATACATGGGAGCACCAGCATGAACAGCAGAAATGTAAGAATAGTAGCATGTACAAGTTCCCTTCCAAGCCACTCAGCATCCTTACTTGAAATATATCGCAGTTCCTTCAGTTTTACTGGGTCAGAATCCTGGAAGTCCCTCCCTGAGGGCATTGTGAGTCTACCTATAGCACATGGACTGCAGCGGTTCAGGAATGCAGCTCATCACTGTCTTAAGGGAAACTAGAGATAAATAATAGATGCTGGCCTAGCCAGTGAAACCCAGGTCCCCTAAATAAACAATAAACAAATAACTAAATCCCTTCCAGGTTTTTTAAGTATTTAAAAGAAAACTTTATTGCTTCATTTCTCATGCTGGCTTAGCCATTCCTCTTTAGTTCCCGACTGTTTTACAGGTTTTTACATCCAAAATTTGGGAGTCCAACTGTGGGAAGATGTCAAATACAGATCAGTGTTTGTGATACCATCAATGTTTGTGGAAAACTGCACTTTTCAACTAGTGTGATTTTGCTGAGGTCTGGGGCTCAAAGTGAATAATTTGGCCAGTATTCCTGACAGTGATGGTTTAATATCGTGATTGAAAGGAACTTACACTTAACTAATTAAATATGAGATTTAGAAGAGATTAAAGAGCAGGTAGAAATGATCAACAAGTGAGAAAAGACTAGCATCTAGGAATGTTATGACTGAAAGTAGTGTTTTAAATGGTGAGCATTCTCTTTGATTTTTTTTATCCTTCAGCTGTCTATATTTTTTTTCATGCTCTAACCATCGGGGCCAAGAAGTGTGGTAGGAAGGTGGGTTTTTATCAATGCAATATACATTGATAGGCGATGGCCTAGTGGTATTAGCACTGAACTGTTAATCCAGAGACCTAGGTATATTCTGGGGACTTGACTTTGAATCCCGCCACAGCAGATGATGGAATTTAAATTCAATAAGAATTGGAATTAATCATCCAATCGACTGTTGGAAAAGCCCATCTGGCTCACTAATGTCCTTTAGGGCAGGAAACTGCCATCCTTACCTAGTGTGGCCTACACAAGCCACACAGCAATGTGGTTGACTTTTAACTACTCTCTGAGCAATTAGGGATGGGCAATAAATGCTCACCTAGCCAGCAACCCCCTCATCCTGTGAATAAATAAAATAAACATTAAACCCATCATCACAAGCTACATTGCAGTGTTATGAGGTGATTTCAACCTTCTTTCTTATAGGAAGCAATTTTTTGCCACTGTGTTCCTATGGCAACCTAGTTGATGTCAGAAACGCTTCATATCTGTAATTATGGGCACCTAACCAACTGCTGTTATTCTAGGTCACAGTGTGTTAGTCATTGAACTTGATGTACTAAATCTTACTGCATAGAAGTTTCTAAAGCTACATCTGACCAGAGCTAAAAGTCAAGGAAGAAAAACCTAAATTCATGGATAAGTAGTATTAACCTGCAGTTTTCAGGTGACAGTCTTGATAAAAGACTGCCCAATTCCTTCCTTTTGCTTTTTTCTGTCTTTTGTGGTTGAAAATGTCCCTAGGTTGAGTATTTAATTTTCTTGGTAGTCATCAATGTTATTTTACTATTGAGCAGATTATTATGGTAGTGTAGTGTTCACCTCTTATTTAGCTGTGTTTAACTGCTATGATAGTTGAAAATTGTTTCTTAAAAAAAAAAGCAGCATTGGGTTTGATGGCATTGGCATCTCAGGACTCTAGGTGGTGTCATAAGCAAATATATTTGGTTAAGCAAGATTTAATTAGCAGTCAGTATGCCCTAAGGAAAAAGAAATGGTTTTACTTAATACATTCAGTACAGTTATTGTAAAGGAAAATGGATTTTTGAGCTGAAATTATGCTCCACTGAAGTGAATATAAGATTGGAATTAGACTGTGGGGCGGGGAAAAAATCTAGTATTGCCCCACCAGAATACAGCTCTTGCACATGCCTACTTATGAGATTTCACTTGGAGCTATTTCTGTGTGGGCAGATAGGTGGCAGATTCAGTTCAATGTTTGAAAAAAAATGATGCAATACTTTGTGGAAGTAAGTATAAGATGAATAAGTGCACTTGAAATGGTCAGATATTAATTGATGTGGAATCCAGAAGGACTTTGATGCACACATTTAGTGACAGCATTGCCAAGAGCCTAACTATAATCTTCCAAAAATGCTCCCAATTCATAAACTTTCCTTTTACATTGGAAAATTTCACATCCCCCTGCACCATTTTAGGATACGTGAGAAAAAATATACAATTATAGGTAAGTTGCCTTACATAGTTGGGAAATTAATAGCTAGTCTATAGTTAAGCATCTGTAGTTAGGCTGATCAGAGACCAAGTTTGGATTTTTGAAAGGTAAGTCATGTTTGATGAAATGTTAGAATTTTTGAAACAATAGCAAGTAATGGACAGACCATAAGGTATAGGAGCAGAAATACTCCACTCAGCCCATCGAGTCTGCTCTGTCATTCAGTCATGGCTAATCTTTCTCAACTCTATTCTCCTGCCTTTTCCCCATAACCCTTCTTTCCCCCTTACTAATCAATAACCTATCTATCTCTGTCTTAAAACATTCAATGATTTGGCCTCCATAGCAATGAGGGATTAAAAAAATGATTTTATATATGCATCATTGAAATGTCACAATCTGCGGCAATGTGTTCCACAGATTAACCACCTTCTGAGTGAAGAAATTCCTCCTCATCTCAGTCCCAAAGAGTCATCCTTTCACTTTGAGGTTGTAACCTAGGGTCTTCGTCTCTCCTATTAGTGGAAACCTCTTCTCCATATCCACTCTGTCCAGGCCTCTCAGTATTCTGTAAGTTTCAGTGAGATCTCCCTCATCCTTCTGAACTCCATAGAGTACGTACCCAGAGATCTCGACCACTTCTCACATAACAAGCCCTTCATCCCAGGATCATTGTTGTAAACCTCGTCTGGATCCCCTGTAATGCCAGCGTGTCCTTCCTTAAGATACAGGGCCCAGAACTGGTTACGGGGCAATCTCTATGGATGCTATTTATGTCAATTTCCAGAAGTCCCTCGTAAGATTTTGCTAGATTTCATTGAAGCTCATGGAATTGAAGGTGAACTGTTGACGAGGTTAGAAAATTGGTGGAACAGAAAGGACAGCGAGTAGTGATTTTGGGCACGTACTGTAATTGTCAAGAAGTGACTAATCGTGTATCCCATGGATCTGTCCGGGGCCTCAACTGTTCACAGTAATTATTGCTAAGTTAAATGATGAAATAGAAAGCTACAAATCCAGATTTGCGAATGAGACCACCATTGGTTGGATTTTAAGGAAGCATAAAATTGCAAAGAGACATAATTTTTTTTTTTATGAATACATTGTTGAAATGTCACAAACAGGTACAGAAAATAATCAGAAGACCAAGGGAACCCTAGTGCTTTTCCCTAGAGGACTGATTGCGGTGGGCAGGAGTCATACTTGAGCTACTTAAAGCCCTAGTAAGGCCGTACTTGGAGTCCTGTAAATGGTTTGTAGAAATAATATATTGGCCTTGAAGGGACTAGGCTTACTTGAATGATTTCTGGAAGTTAATGATTATTCCACAAAGAGAAATTAGACAAAAGATGATGGCATTCGCTGGAATTCAGAATAAGTAATTTGATCAAAACTTTTAACATATAAAGAGGAACAGATGGTCTAGATAGATTTTAAACTACTTTTGCTGTTTAGGAAGAAATGAATCATGGATTGAGCTCTCATTTTTAGATTTTCAGAGTGAAAAAAGGAAACACTTCTCCACAAAATTTGATAGAAATTTGAAGGTCTCTTCTGCAAGCGGTAATTGAGGTTTCATCAATTGTTATTTCTATAACTGAGGGATAGATTTTTATTCTGTAAATGTTGTTAAGAAATATGGGGCAAAGACAGGTGCGGGTCTTGAAGATTAACCATGACCTTAGTGAATTACAGAACAGGTATGGGTGGCTACTTCTCCTGTTCCTAAGCACAAAGGATATTCCCAAAATCCTTAGCTTTACATCTGAAGAAAAGGAATACAAAAGCAAAGAAGTGCTTTCGAATTTGTTCAATGCCATGATTAGGCTTAGCATATTGTGTATCATTTCAGACAGCTCATGACAGAAGGATAGAAAAGCAGCAAAATTGACAATTGTAAGTTTATTAGGATATAACCAGTGGTGAGGGGTTGTAATTTTGAAGAGGGAATGGAACCTTACAGGTTTACAAATAATGTGCCCTGCCTTTTCCCTGGAAGTATCTTGTCTTCAGATAATTGTCTAGATCTCTTCTGAAAAACACAATGAATTGCCCTGTACCATACTCTCAGGCATTCTAGACCCTAACCACTCACTGTAAAAACAAATTTAGTCTCTGTTTGCATCTGGTCATCATATCTGAAATATTCGGTTTCTGTGGTATATTGTTTCTACTTCTAATGGTCAACAAGATGATAATGAACAGTTTAAAAAAAATTAAGGTTAAATAATCATGTACTGTAGCTCTTTAAAAGCAAGACTATTGAAGTATGTGAGGAGTGAGGGAAAAGGTGGAAATAGATTATCAGGCTCATGTGGAGAAAAGCAGCAGCTCTGGACCTGCTAATCCCTTCTATTTAGATCATTGGCTGTGGACCCTACAGCTGCAGCAACGAACTATACTTTATAAACCTGTAATCAGTGTAACATTTCCCCCTTCTTTTAGATCCGTGGCTTTTTGTCAAGATTTGACAATGTCCTTCCAGCAAGTTTAGCATTTGACAAGTGTACAGCATGTTCGCCAGTGGTAAGTTTCTTCACACTCAGACTTTCAAAGAAATGGTTTCAAAGCAACACAAACTGAGTTTAAAGTGTTTATTTTCTGCAAAGCTCTTTTTTCAATTGTGTAACAAATAAATGCTTCTACTTTTGAAACCAACTCATGGTGTGTTTTAATAGTATCTTTAAATGCTGTCATAAATTTCTTTGTTATGGGTTGCAGAAGGACAGGGTTTTCACAGTTTTTCGTTAGAAGTATTTTTTATTATTGTTTGTTTTTCTTCCCTATTTCTCAGACCCTCCCAAAGCATCGAATTCAAGCTGAGTGAATGGGAGACCTTCTCCCAGGTCACCCTGTAACCGCCACCAAAGTGTTCTGCTGGTGTACCACTTATCTCAAGCTGTTATTAATACCACACTAAAATATTATTTTTATAGGCGACGGTCCAGAGAATAATGTGTTTTTTTTTTCCTTTACCATGGGACCCTGTTGTAAATTGGCCATTTGCACTACGTCAGCCTGCTCAAATGATTATTGCTTTATGCAGTTGTAAACATTTTTACTTACTGTCGAGAAATATTTTCAATTTTTTATTGGGAAAATGGAGTATATTCACACCCTAGGTCAAATAAGCAGATTTCAAATGTAATGTTTTATTTGTGTATTTCAGTAAAACAATATTTTTATTCTGTAAGTTTCCTCTAAGTGTTTGTATTATGTTCAGTAAGCCCCCGCTATCAGCACTTGTGAACTCTCCAATAATATCATGGGCTCAAGCTTCCCTTCTCAGGTGGCACAGTGGCTCACTGATTAGCATTGCTACCTCACAGCATCAGGGATCCAGGTTCTATTCCAGCCTCGGGCTACTGTCTGTGTGGAGTTTGCACGTTCTCCCCATGTCTGCATGAGTTTCCTCCGACAGTCCAGAGAAGTACAGGTTACATGGACTGGCCATGCTAAATTGCCCACAGCGTCCAGGGATGTGCAGGCTAGGTGGGCTAGCCATGGAAAATGCAGGGTTTACAGGGATAGGAGAGGGAGGTGGGTTTGGATAGGATGCTCTTCAGAGGATCAGTAAGGACTCTGTGAGCTGAATGGCCTGCTTCCACACTGTAGGGATTCTATGATTCTCTTCCCATTGTTTTCCCTTGATGTGGAAAATGTTCTCAATATTTCACTCTACTCTTGCCTTAGTATCTGCCAGTCCTGCTAGTGCCTTCAGCAATCTGTTATGCTCAATAATTATTATTGTTGAGTGTGGGACCCTGATCTGCTCCTCTTCAACAGAGGATGAGTATCAGCCAGCCTCTGTCTTAGCAAAATAGGTGGTTAATGAATTGACAATACCTTGCTTCTCCCAGAATTGCTATCTGTAAACCTGCGTAACAGGGATTACAGAGCTAGCATTTGGTTGGTTAAGAATGAGTTATAGCACATCTTTATGTGAACTTTCCATGTCCAACTCTGAACCGTTTGACAAACCTGGAGATAGATCAGTGGGACAAGGATTAGAATGGAGTTTTGGTGACAATGGCATGTTGAATCCAATTTCTTGCAATGGTGGAGGTAATTGATGCCCACTTATGTGATCATGGCAATTAAAACAGCAAATGAAGGAATGGGTTGTGAAAACCAAGTTAGGAAAAGATAGTGAGATATCCTTAGCTCTTTCCAGCCACTCCCAGCTTCTCTACCTTCTGCTTCGTCCCATATTGCACGCGCTAGGGGCTGTTTAGACTACCTAAAAGGGGTGAAACCCTGCAGATTCTAGCCCTCTCCAAGCCATTGTTCTCCTGCAGGACAAATGTCAGATTTAAATAAAGGGCATTGATACTGTGGAACCAACCTTGTCAGAAAACCAAAGCATTTGGTTGTTCTTGACTACTTGAGAACTGTATTAAGCAAACTCCTGAGAGTGGTTCTCTCCCCTTAAACTAAAAAAGAAAACTGTTGACCTTTTGAGACCTCGAGCAGAGTAATTTCCTGTGAGGTGGATGAGCTACCAATTCCAGGCATTAGCACATACTGATTGAATTGCAGGTATGTGTAATGAAGCTGAACCCAGAAATTTATTGTTGTTGAGGGTGACTACTATTAATGTTGCATCCAGCTGCTACCAATTCAACCCCAACGTATAGATCCCCACATCTGTGTCTAAACAAGGATCCATGCTGTATTAAATGGAGCATTTAGCAGCTCAGCCAACGGGGTACTCCAATTGAAGTTTATCCAAATGTAGACTTTAGCAAATGTGATTAGATTTATAATTTTTAGCTGAGACACACAAGTATATGGTAATAATTATAATTAACATTAGTGTGCTGTACAGGTTGTAAAAATTCCAGAAACCAAGACCACATAAGCTTTGAGGGGATAAAATTGTTCGGGTAAATGTTAGACTGAGGAACAATGCTTAAGCCTTGAAATTGTTAAATCCACATAATCCGTGACCGATGCAATTTTAAATGTGTGTTTGTCCAAAGTATAAATCTAACGCCATTGACTTTGGACGACGGGATGCTCCCAGCTGAATATAACACAAACTCACCCGATCAATCCAGTCGAACAAGGTTCTGTGAAAATGAATCTGTTTCATAATCCATTGCTGAATTTTGTCTCCTATGGCTTAGTCATAGGATACAAGGTAACAGAGGAAGGATGCTTTTCAGAGTGGAGGCCTGTAACTAGTGGTGTTCCACAGGGATCAGTGCTAGGACCACTGCTGTTCGTGATCTGCATAAATGATTTGGAGGAAAACCTAGTTGGTCTAATTAGTAAGTCTGCAAACGACACAAATATTGATGGCATTGCGGATAGTGAAGATTATCAGAGGATTCGGCAGGATATAGATCAACTGGAGGCATAGGCAGAAAAATGGCAGAAGGAGTTTAATCCAGACATATGTGGGATGATGCGTTTTGGAAGGTCAAGTACAGGTGGAAGTTATACAGTGAATGGCAGAACCCTTAGGAGTATTGATATGCAGAGAGATCTGGGTGTGCGGGTCCGCAGATCACTGAAGGTGGCATCGCAGGTTGATAGGTAGTCAAAAAAAGGCCTATGGCATGCTTGCCTTCACTGGAAGGAACATTGAGTGTAAGGATGGACAAGTTGTGCTGCAGCTTTATAGAACTTTAATTAGGCCACAGTTGGAATATTGCATACAGTTCTGGTCACCACACTACCTGAACAATGTGGATGCTTTGGAGAGGGTATGAAAAATGTTTACCAGGATGTTGCCTGGTATGAGGGATTTTAGCTATGAAGAAAAGTTGGATAGACTGGGTTTGTTTTCACTGGAACGCAGGAGATTGAGGGATGACCTAATAGATGTTTATAAGATCGTGAATGGCGTGGATAGAGTGGAAAGTATGAGGCTTTTTACCCAGGTTGGAGGGATCAGTTGCTGGGTGACACAGGTTCAAGGTGCAAGGGGAGAAGTTTAAAAGAGATGTGCGAGGCAAGTTTTTCAAACAATGGTTGGTGAGTGCCTGGTACTTGTTGCCAGAAGAAATAGGGAGAGCAGGCACAATATCAGCATTCAAGAAGCAGCTGGATGAATACATGCATAGGAAGGGAATAGAGGGATATGGATCCTGTAAGTGAAGACAGTCTTGGTATGGATGGGCAAAATGTGTCAGTGCAGTCTTGGAGGGCCGAAGTGCCCGTTCCTGTGCTCTATTGTTCTTTGTTCATCCACCTCCTAAATGGTTCAAGCAAATAAAATGGCCATATCTATGTCTCTAATCCTACATTCCTCTGATTAGAGCCCCGTCAGCATCCGAATTTTAACTCATGTTGGCGACTGCTTTGCTCTGAGCTCTGGGATTCCCTCCTTAGTCTTCTCTCTGCCTGTTTATCTTGCTTGCTTTCTTCAAAATGCTCCTTAAAAACCCATCTCTTTGACCATAGTTTTGGCTATCTGATCTTGTGTATCCTTATGTGCATCATGTTATACAAGGTCATGGTTCTGAAGGGTTTAATGTTCAATGTTACATTGACTGTACCCATTCTACAGATACTTCTCACAATCTGTGAATGGAGACAAGATGTTCTACTCTAACTTTTGGAAGGTTTGGGCATATCTATGCCCACTCCTGAAGGTCCAAGTAATTATGTTTGATCAAATGTCACTGTACTGCTATTGATAAACATTCTCGTTATCTAAACATTGTGCTCTTTCTGTCTTACTCCACAGTGGTATATTCTCTATCACTGGTCGCTAGATTGTCCCAAGTCAGAACAAAAATAAAGGAAGATTGGTAGTAATTCTTACCCAGTACCACATACTAGTAGAGGTGGCAAATACCACACGTACCAGGTGTGGTCACCTGTGAAAATGCCATAGTCGGTGTTACATTCTATCTCATAATGGCTCTGAGAAGTGCCTTGCCATGTTTCATTGCATTCACTATGCTAAGTAAATAGAAGTTGTTAAAAATATATTTGCATAAGAACTGCCAGCTTTGATCATTTGTACATAAATAATAAGCTATCCTTTAATTTTTTTTGTAATTTACAAGATTGAGAAATTTATCAATAAAAATATTTGTTGTACCTATCAGTGGGATGTTGCCACTTGTGCTGTGGGGGTTGACTGCAGGTTTGATGAGGCTTGAGCACTTGCCAGCATTTAGATTGACAGGACTCACTTAAAAAGAAATGGCAATTGGGCTGTTATGCTGGAAGGTTGCTGGTGGCCTTGGAATGTTAACCAAGCATGATTCACCAACTTGAGAGTGTGCTGTGGAAGAAAGTGAACTGAGAAAACAGGCCCTCTATAACCGGGCATTTTGTTGTTGCATTAGAAGTATTTTGGGTACATTGTTTTACACATCATCTAACACATCATCTTGGTAACTTGAGCATGCACAATTAGTAATTCTGGATCGCAGGTGTTAACCTAAGTGAGGGAAATATCTTCATTCTCAGGTTGCCAGCCTCACGAGAAAGGTTACGAGTTGAAGTCTCACTCCAAAGTACGCAATTGCTACTGACACTCTAGAACAGTACTGAAGGTGGTCCACACTGTGATGCAACATTCTGTCACGATTCAATTCAGGTAGTTTTTCATGTAGTTGAATAGGTTCAGTGTAGGTAGCGGGCGGAGTTGATAGTGTCACAAGTGCAAAACACTCAAACCTACGGTTTTGGCTTGGAATAACTTAACTTCCAGACCTTATCAGTGAGCTTCCAGTCAGTTATCATACAATGACAGTTAGAAGGACTTTATGTCATGGGCAGCACCAGACATAGCTCAAAATAGAATGTCACCCAGCTGAAGCTCCCAACACAAAACAACCTGTATTATAGACGGTATAAATAGCATGTGATAGGGCCAAGTGAACCCACTACCAATGGGTCATATCTAAGCTCTACAATCCTGCCTATGTCCAGCTGTGAATGGTGACCAATTGAGCAACTCATAGTAGCAGGAGGCTCCTCAAATATCCCTACGCTCCCTGATGGGAGAGCCTTGCATATCAGTGTAAAAGAGAGGGCAGAAGCATTTGTATCCATCTTCAGCTAGAAGTGCCAAATGGATCCTCCACCTGAGGTCGCCCACAGATGCCATTCTTCAGCCAATTCAGTTCACTGTATGGAATATCGAGAAATGGCTGAAAGCAATAACTACTGAAAAGGCTACATCATCACAGGATCATCATCATAGGATCCCTACAGTGGGAAGGCTACTTGTGGGCTACTTGTGCTCAACAATTGGCTGCGCTTTTGCCAAGCTTTTCCAGCCTTGTTACAACACTGTGATCTACCTGACGGTGTTGAAAATGTTTTCTGGTATCTCCTGTCCACAAATGCCACGGGAAAAATGAGAGAGCCAATAACCACCCCATCAGGCTACTCACGATCACCAGCAAAGTGATGAAAGAAATCATCAACAGTGCTATCAAGCAGATCTTGCACTACAATAACCTGCTCATTGACACAGTTTTGGGTCACCAAGATCTTGTAGCTCAGATGTCATCACAATCTTGTTTCAACACATAGAGAAAAACAAAATGGTGGATACCAGAGGTAAGGTGAGAGTAACTGCCTTTGACAACAAGGCAGCTTTATATTGAGTTTATTTAAATTCATTTACAGGATGTGGGTATCGCTGGCTAATTCAGCATTTATTGCCCGTTCCTAATTGCCAAGGGGGCATTGTCAACCACATTGCTGTGGGTCTGGAGTCACATGTAGACCAGACCAGGTAAGGATGACATTAATCAACCAGATGGTTTTCAGTTCCATGATGATCATTAGACTCTTAATTCCGGATTTGTTTGTATTTTTTTTCGTTGAATTCAAATTCCACCATGAGCCATGACGGGATTTAAACCCAGGTCCCCAGAACATTACCTGAGTATCTGGACTAATAGTCTAGTGATAATATTGCTAAGCCATTGCCTCGCCATGAGGCATCAAGAAACCCTAACAAAACCAGAATCAATGGCAATGCAGGACAAGTCTCTCTTGATTGGAGTCATACCTTGCATAAAATATGATGGTTTTGATTATTGGAAGTCAATCATCTTAATCCCAGGACATCACAGAAAGAGTTCCTTGGGGAAGCTAAATAATTGCAACCGTCTTCAGCCTGTTTGCCAATGACCTTCCTGCCATCATCAAGTCAGAACAGAGGATGTTCACTCATGATTGCAAATGCTCAGCACTATTTGTAACTCCTCAGATACTGCAGCAGGACCGTATATAACATCAAGGCTTGGGCTGGTAGGTAGCAAATAGTCATTGCTTGGCAACTGTGCTATGTCCAACAAGAGAGAATATAACCATTGCTTCTTGACATTGAATGGTCTTACCATCACTGAATCCCATACTACCATCATTCTGGGGTTATCATTGGCTGGAAACTGAACTGGACAAGCCATTTTTGTTTTATACGGAATGATTGTGCACTGGCAAGGCCAGCATTTCTTCCCTGTCCCTAATTGTTCTTGAACTGAGTGAAGCCGTTTCTCAGGATTGTTGAAAGGCAGCCAGACTACTGTAGGTCTGGATTCACTTTTGACCAAAGCAGATAAGGATGACAGATTTCCTTCCCTAAAGGAAATTTAATGAGCAAGAATTTCGTGATTGTTCCATGGTCGCTATTACTGTGAAAGCTTCCAATTTCCACCTCTTAATTGCATTTAAATTCCACCAACTCACACAATGGGACTTTGCCCTGAATTCCTAGAACAATAGCTGATTACTTGTCCAGTAGCATTACCACTATGCCATTATGTTTTCCGTATAAATATTGTGGCTACAAAATCAAGTTAGAGGCTAGGCTATGGTTATTAAAACTCATCTCCTGTCTCACCCTAATGCCTGCTTACAGTCTACAAGGTACAAGTCAGGAGTGTGATGGAATACTCTCCACTTGCCCAGAGGAGTGTACGTGCAACAGCTCCCAAGAAGCTCCATGCCATTCAAGACAAAGCAGCCTGCTTATTCATGTTCCATCCTCCACCTTCAACATTCAGTCCCCCCACTACCAATGTGCAGTGAAAGCATTGTGTATTATCTATAAGCTGTACCGCAACATTCACTAAAGCTCCTTAGACAGTACCTTCCAAACTCACTGTGTCTTCAATCTAGGACAAGTGTAGCAGATGTATAAGGGAGCAAAACTAATTGCAATGCTCCCTCCGAACCATGCACCATCCTTACTTGGAACAATATCGCCATTCCTGCACTACAGTCACAGCTGCCCCGTGACTGGGTCCAAATCCTAGAACTCCCTTCCACTATGGCTCTGGCTGTGCCTACCTGCCATGGGCTGCTGTGGTTCAAGAACACAGCTCACCACCATCATCTCGAGGGCAATTAAAGGTGGTCAATAAGTGCTGGTCCAGCAAGTAGCATGTACATCTTCTGAATGCATTTTAAAAAGGTCAAGTAACTAGAGGCTGTTGGCGTGCACCAAGAGAAATTAAAGGAACATCCTTCGGAATGAGGGAAGCTGTGGCTTCTCTTATGAAACAGGCAGGAACATTCCTACTATTGCTGGCATCTCAAAGGAGAAGTTTCCTCTTAGCTTGGAGGATCACTTCCATCTCTGCAGACCTAGTTCAGCTCAGGAAGAATGCCAAACCAGCTTCCTCACTTTGGCTGCAGTTAAAACATGAATAGGTCTTTTTGACATAGAATCATAGAATCCCTGTAGTGCAGAAAGAGGCCATTCAGCCATGAGTCCACATCAACCCTCTGAGGAGCATCCCACCTAAACCCAGCACCCCCACACTATCCCCATAACCCCACATTTAGCATGGCCAACCCACCTAAGCTGCACATCTTTGGACACATAATGGAACACTTTCATTCTTGAGACCGCTGTTTGTTTTAGGCCATGCAGTTCATCTGGCTACATCAATCGAAAGGATGAAAATGGAAATGACATGAAAGAATCAAGGTTAAAGTGGATGAGTTACCTGTTTGTTTTTAGCAACATACCAGCCCAATTCCTGCTAGACAAATTGGATTAATTTCACCCCTATTGCAGATAGTAAGGTAATTTTTTAAATAAAATCTGATATCTCTGTTGAGAGTAGAGACATGAGCAAACTTCAGAAAGAAATGAGAAGGTGGTTTTGCATGGTTCCCAAGTGTGATTTTAATAGATGAGGTCCATGAATTACTGTTATCAAGAAGACTGAAGACAAGTTCCACTAAAATCAACATATTGGAATGAACCTGACCAAAAATTGGCTAAGTGCCAGTTTCAGGGAATTTCACAGGGCTTTCTCTCCATGAATCTTTATCAAGTTAACTTGTGCAATTCTCCACTGCTGACCTCATTGTGTATACACCGCTGCTCTATGGCACTGCTCTATCTTGCCCTCACCAGTGCCGGAAGGGCTCGGCACTGACGGGACCTTCTCAGATTCCTGCTGCTGGCACCGCATTTAAAGCTCAGCTGTGCACCAAGTCAAATGCTGCCAGAGAGGATTAACCTTTCACAGTATACACTGTACAAAAGAAACTCAAAAGCTACTGAGGGTGCACAGGGACACGAAAGACTCTTCATTGGAAATAGAAGAACAGATTTGTAAATGTCTTGCAGTTTCACGTCTTCATACTTTGGATCGACTGTCATGTTAGCTGCAGCTATAAAAATGAAGCCATAGACACCCCTAGTTCTTGGTGTCATACCATGCCAGAACCCTGTCTGAAGGAGAGCTACTCTTTCCCTGACACCCAACGTTGCATAACATCTTGTTATTATTCAATGTGGGAACAGCACATTTTGGAAAGCCTTCACATAGTTGGTAACGGTAACTATTTTTGAAATCAGCAGGAAAAGGGAAGCAAAAAACAAACAAAAAAAGTGCTGCATTTGCTTCTGGGACTAAACAGGTGTTTCTTGCCTTTGGAGCAATAACAAATTTACAGGCAATGAATGATGACTTCCACCAACTGAGATTGATTGGAAGCAGGTGTCAATTAAGTCTTTTCTGGCTTGTTGCACCAAACACTGCGTTGTTCTATCCTGCTGAAGGTTGTGTTCGACACGCTCAGTGCTGTCATCGTCCTCCTTGGAAGACTACTGCTGCTTTCCCCACTCTTCACCATCCATCATATCCCCTCTTTTCCTGCTTACATACTGTGCCCTGCATGACTGGAGAATTATAAGGTGCACACTCTCTGAATTGCACTGCAAGGCAAAGGAATAATGATGCAAACATCAGAACCCCTTCTCAGGAGTGCTGTCCTCTGTTTCATAGGGGCTTTGGTGGAAGAATGGGCTGCATTGGAGCTGCACTCGGCGTCAGACATTGTAAAATGGATAGTGATTGCAGAGGGTAGCCCTGGTCTCCTACTGGCCATCCTTATGAGGCACCCAGCCCTAATAGGCATCTTGGCACTTGCAGTGTACTTGGTGCAGACTTCTAAGGTGTGGTACTGATGATCAGAGGTGAACTGTACATTGAATGGAATCCTTTTTTTGTTGATGAAGTCAGCCACATTATGATATGACACTCTCGATGCAACGTGTGTACAGTTTATAGCATCACCGCCCCAGCAATGTTTACAACACCTTTTACCCAGACTATAGCACTGATGTCATCCTGGAGAAATCAGACTAAGTGATGTGATCTGTCACAAATTGCATCAATAACAACCTTGATACATGTATGGGATTTCTCAGTCCTCACCCCACATAGGTCCCAGTGGCTTCTGGGAAGCAGCCAGTCACATAGGTGTTTAGTACTGTTTAACAGCCACCAGGATAGTTTGTCCTCCTACCCCTTCAGGTTTCAAGTCTCGTTCCAAATGATGAAGCAGCTCTTCGACAATGTTCTTGGGGGCATACTTAGCCTGCGATGGCACTACTCTTCAGTCATCTGGAGAAAGTGACATCATTGACAATAGACTGTAGGCCACTTGCATTTCATCTGAGTTCTAAGTGGATTTTCTGCAACTTCATTTTTACATGGGGGTGTTCAGCAGCCATTGGATGTTCCTGCTGGTCCTTGGCTTGCTGATACATTTGTTTTTCCTTCATTTTGCTGTGTCTTTATAGCACCACAGTCTCTGTGATGATTACCCCTGCTGTGGCTGGATCCATTGGTCGCAATTCCAATGAACAGACATGGGGAATATCAGGAACATAACAGTTACTTAATTATCTGATCAGTCACTAGTTGCATCATACACAAACGACCATTTAATACACTCCTTTGTACAGGAGTCATGGAGGCCTCTGGCTAGAAGTGCATGGGATACCTGCACGCTGGTCTTTGACATAGTCTACCTTACTCTGACAGTTTGGTCATAACATTGAGTATAGAAGTTGGGATGTCATGTTGTGCAGTACAGGACATTGGTGAGGCCACTTTTGGAATACTTGAGTACAGTTCTGGTCTCCCTTCTATAGGAAGGATGTTAAACTTGAGAGTGTGCAGAAAGATTTACAAGGATGTTACTGGGACTGGACAGTTTGAGCTATAGGGAGAGGCTGACTAAGCTGAGGCTTTTCTCCCTGGAGTATTGGAGGCTGTGGAGTAGCCTTATAGAAGTTTATAAAATCATGAGAGGCGTGGATAGGGTGAACAGCCAAGGTCTTTTTCCTAGTCCAAAACTAGAGGACATTGATTTAAGGTGAGAGGGGAAAGATGTAAAAAGGACCTGAGGGGAAACTTTTTCGCACAGAGGACGGTGCATGTATGGAACGAGCTACCAGATGAAGTGTTGGAGGCTGGTATAATTACAACCTTTTTAGAAGGCATCTGGATGGGTATATGAATAGGAAGGGTTTAGAGGGATATGGGCCAAATTCTAGCAAATATGACTAGGTCAGAGTAGAATGTCTGATTAGCGTAGATGGGAAGGGTCTGTTTCCATGCTACATGACTGTATGTGCAGTAGACACCATGTCATTTAATGTAGTGGGAAATTGTAAGTGCAGTCAGATTACTGAAGCTTTCACCAACGTCCCCCACCCCCAATCTCATCCAAAATCAAAGGTCGAGGTAGGAGTAAATCGGCTCCATGCCCTTCTGTAGTCTGAGACTTGGATTGCCTTTGTTAACTGTGGCCTACTTCCCTGACTGTCTTGGGAGGATGCCTTCCAGACCTTTGGCTTATCATTCCCCAGAATGGTTGTACTGGTAAAGACACTGAACTCACTGACCCTGCCCAAGCGACTAATGGACTATGTCCAAGCCCGTGCACAGATATTAACTGATACCTTGACTTACTGTGCCAATAGCCCCTGATGGATGACATGACTTGACGGAGGGCTTACACCTCTTAGACTTTGAGACATGGCCACTGGTTGATGTAAATGCACGGTATTATAGAAGTGGCTTGGTGCTGATCAGCAGCATTTCCATCCCCTTGCTGACAAAGACAAGACACGGCAGCACAGAAGTATCGTGAGGCTGCAAGTTCTGAATGAGGCAGCAAACTACTAAAAGGCAAGATGGAGACCCTTGGATCATCCAAGTAGGTGCAAAGCAAGTGATTGCTAAGAATGCAAGTGAAGAGCCCTGAGATGCAGTCTGCTGCAATGCGTGAGAGGAGTGGCTGTCCCTACACACCAAAGCAGCCTGGCAGCAGAGTAGCATTGCAATAAAAAGAGTCAGTTAACTTGAAAGTATAGCATTGAAATGATGAGCTGTATTCCAAGTCAGTTTGAAATGTGCCAGTATGATGATGTGATGTTAGCGTATGTCCAGTTCCTCTAAGGACATTGGATGCAGGTGGCCACTGCCCATGAAGTGTGTCCTCGAGATACTGGGGAGCGGTGGCCAAGGTGGAAGCCCAGAGGAGCAAGTAGCAAGCTAAAGCCAACATGCGCGTGTGCCAGGAATTGTCACCATCTAGTATCTCTCCGCTGCCTGGGAGAATAGCAAATTGCAGAAAAAGGAGTGAATATATGGAATGACGAGAAGTAAATGTGTGCACATAGGCTACTGTCCACTCTAGCAAAATTTTCATCCTGCTGTTAAAAGTTTGAATGGAAAAATTGGACATTTTTTCTTGACATCTAGAATCTCATTTTCCAATGTCACCATATTTCTTCTACTGACTCACGATTGCTCAAGCCATTGCAAGGGCTGGGAATATTCTGCCCATTGTATAAACTCCTTCCACGATTCATTCCTTCACAGAACCTTAAAATGATGGAGCTCTTTACCTCACTCAGCCTTTTTCTCTACCTAAATTCCTCAAGATATAAAACATTTCAGAACATTTGCTACTTACTGATTTACATTTTAGTTCCCAAACTAATTTGTAATGCTACATTTATGGTTATTTTATGATGGTTTCTTTATAAAACAAAATGTTATGCTCAGGTCATCTTGCTATTAATCCATTTGAAAAGGTAATCTGTTCTTAAAAGACAATCCCTTATATAATTCTTGCTGTTAAAACCTTGGGTGGAAACATTGGATTTTCTTTTTTCATTTTTCCAATCTCGCCATATTTTCCCAATTAACTGACCAATGCCCAAGCTTTTGGGCCCGGGAAGAAACTGGACTATACAAATGTGTAACATGTCAGGTATAAGTAGACACTTTCCTAAGATTTGCTGAAGATTTGAATCCAGAACTGGCAACTTGTCTTCAGCTTGTTTGATGAACTGCTAATCAATATACTATTAATTAAACCTTCAAAAAATTATATGTTCTTCTACAATAAAGGGAGAATTTGATTTTTGTCAAGACAAAGATTTGAAAGTGTGAAAAAATTGGTATCCTGAAGAGTTATTCCATTTTGATTTTGAATCATGGAACATCAAATAGACATTTGGACATCTAAAGGAATAAAAAACAATTGTTTCATTTGCAGATTATACCTTTTCCTCGCTACACTACTCTCTTGCATATTCACTATTGTCAGCTGAAATTAAATCTTATAAAATGATAAGTGTTTATATTTTTGTATGTAATAATCCTGATGTATTGCAAATCTGGCCCTCTAGTGGATACCATTTGTCACCTAATGAATCACTGCAAGGACTGCGACTTATGCGTAGCTCATTCATCATAAATGTGATTGGGATATAGAACCAATTCAGAACAGATGCCAGTCTTTTCCGCCTGAGACAACTAAAATCCTCAACCAAGGTATCAAAGATACCTTGCTGCCTCATTCAAAACTTGTAATTTTCTGATGACTGTACCCTGATGTCTAACTGTGAGTATGGTCTTCAAAGGATCATTGTCTGGTTTTCAAAAGACTAACCATAAGGTTAAGAAAGACGGAGATCCTCCACTAACCACGACCAAAATCTGATGATACCACACGTGTTATGGTTATTAATAACACAATCCTGAAAGCTATGGATAACTTCACTTATCTTGGAAGCACTATTTGTGGGAACATCTGCATCGACAATGATGTAGCAAATAGAATTACTGGAGCAAGCTCAGCATTCTCCCATTTATGCAGAAGACTGTGGAGGAAGCAAGATTCAAATAATAAATTTGTTGCAAACAAAGGTGTGGTGACACTTTGTCGAGTGTGTCTGTAAGACAGGGATGACCTACTCCAGACATATTAAGCATTTGGGCAAATTTGATATCACATATTTTCAGAGCATCATGGACATCAAATAGAAGAACAAAGTCTCAAAGAATAGAAATATCTGGAATTGAAGCGTTCATCACCAGAGTGCAACTCGGATGGAATATTTGTACAGTTCATACAACTGATGATAAAGTCCCCTAAGGTGATTATTCATTCATAACTTAAGTTTGGTATAGGCTGAGATTAAGTTCAAAGACCTCTGGAAGGCAAACTTCAAAAGATGTGACAAATCCACCACAGATCGACAAGAAGAACTATCTAGGGAGGTGACCTCAAGTAGTGGTTTTTCCTTTGAACAGCAAAGGATACAGGCAGCTAAAGACAAAAGGCAAGCTAGAAGAACCAGGCAGTTTCAACAAATTTGAACAATTTGTCCTTGCCACACTATAGAAAGCTATGTAAGCCAAGACACTTCATCAAGATGGTGATGGAGTAGGACACTTCAGACAGAACTCGTCCATTCCATCTATTTCTTCCTCGCTCCTTTTTTCCCTTCTTTCTCTCTTGGTGTTTCTTCGTGACTTTAACGCAAACCAGACAAGGCTTCCATGTTGGTCTCTTGGCGGCTCGTGGCGGTGTATCGGCCCAGTCTCTGTGTGTGAGTGGGTCCTGCCTGGACATGTTCCAGAGGCACTAGGATGAGTTTGGAGAGGTGGCAGCTTCAGCTGATGGCATGGCAAGTAGGGGAGGAGCGAGCGATGAGAGAGGTCCCCCAGTCTCTGCAGCAGTGGCATTGTAAACAGGCAGATGAAGTCTCCCGGAGAGTGAGATAAGTGGAGGACTCATCAAAGACTGCTGAACTTTTAAGTTGATTCCGTTGTTTTTCTGGTTTAAATTAAGTACTTTAATAATAACTATTACCCTATTTCTTTATTTTTTTACTTATTCTATGAAGGTAAGGCTTAACTTTTTAACTCTGCTTCTCTGACTGCTTTGTACCTATGTTTTGTACCAAGGAACCCTTGCACCTAAGATGGCACCATGTGGCAACATTATACACTTTTCAATGTGCTCCTGTACTACTTTACTTTGAGTATAACTGACAATAAAATCTAAATCTAATCAGGTCTACAGCCATGTTAGAATGCACTGTTGATCGATCTGCATACACAAGAAACTACTACCTTTGATAACGGAGAAAAACCAATGGTATCAAAAGAACATCAATGGTATCAAAGTATTTTTGTCCACTGAGGTGATCACCCAGACAATACAACAGTAACTTTGTGTATTAAATATTCAAATCTTGGGCAGTTAATGTTTTACATTGATGATGCTGTATGTTTTTGAGGGAGCGTTGTGCTTGAGGTTACAGAAGATTGTTAGATGATACTCCACAGGGAAACAAAAAAGCAGATGGCCAGAGGAGCTGGGTTGTTGAGTTTTGGAGCAGGACGCTCTGTTACGTTGCCATGGTTTTGCTAGTTCTCCTCTACAAGCATTTTGAATATTTATTTTCCAACATTTATGAATTATCCTATTTATTCTACTAATTTTAATGTACTCTATCTCTTTGTAGGTCCTTGATCACTTTGAAAAAGAAGGTTTCCAGTTCCTTGCTAATGTATTCAACTCATCTCATTCTTTCCTGGAAGATCTTACAGGACTGACTCTTCTCCATCAAGAGACACAGGCTGCTGAGGTAATTGCTTTAGTTATGTTGTTCTTGCTCTACTGCTTCCACATGTGGAGAGCCATCATTTTTCCAACCTGTTTAGTAAATTGCATAATTCAGAATAAAAAGCAAAAGGTTCCAATTCGCATTAATGCTCTTAAGTGGTTTTTTTTTTGGCTGGTAAGTTTTTGACTTTTCTCAAAGTTCACACTGCTTAAGGACTACTTTCAATCAGAAAACAAAACATTTTTGTAATCTGTTTCAAGATTAGAATTTTTAAAAAAAACTTTATTTGACATTTGTAATGACAGAAGTTGAAGACCAGGTCACCTTGACAGCTGTGTTCTTTGATCACTCACACCAGGTAGAACTTGCAATACTGTTTATTGCATGTTACAGCAGAAATGCTGAGCAGGCAAGATTTTGTTTGGGATTAGAATTTATTAGCTAGTACAACAAAGCTCTCATCAAGTGTTCGTTATTGCAGAAAACCACGCGAGCAATGTTAGGACAGAGTCCATCTAGACAAAGTCAGTTGTCTTTACCCAGCATACCACCTTCTGAGGATCAATGCCCAGAACACTCCTGAAAGAAGGGGAAATGTTTTGAGATATTGGCTGCCCATGCTGCATCAATAGGCGAGAGAGTGCATACTGAATAAATTATGGAAAGACCCTGCAACAGCATGCTTCACTGGGTAGGAAATTATCTATTTGTATCGATCAGTTGCATGATGCAGTGAGAAGATTGTGTCCTAGGATGGAGAGACAAGAAATGTGAATGGAGGAAGAAAATGATGAACTTCAGATTGAGACCCAGGGAAAAAGTGTGAATTGCAAACATAGGTGCGAGTGAAGAAAGACTTCAAGGCTTGGAAACCAAGAGAGAATCTTGGAATAGAGAGACTGTGTATGGGTGAAGAGGAATGGGGCAATGAGGAAAGAGCCTAATGATGCAGTGGCAGAATGCAGACCACAGGTTAAATGTAGTTAGAGTCAGCTCTTCTCCTATGTTACTATTAGGCTTCATGTAATAAGTAATGTCATCTTCTTTGAAAGTTTTTTTTGCTTACAAGTTAGAACTGCTCACTAAGCTAGGCTGACTTACTACTCTCTAAGCCACATCTGGTTTTAATTGAACCCTAGAGGAGCAATTTATGTATTTTAGACAAATGTTAGAGGCTGGTTTACAGCTTCATCAAATTTCAGAAGACTGGTATAACTTGATCTGTAACATACATCACTGGGGCCAGAGTAAGATTTTTGGGAACTAGCTATTTCTTTAACATGATGTTGCAATAACAGTTGTACAGTCTGTGATGCAATGGAGTCGTTAAATACCTGCTAAAATTTCAGTAAAGCTGCAGTTCATCATGCAGTTTTATACCATATGTACATACAGTTCAATATGCTGTGTGTTTCTGTACTTCGATTGTGCACACATTGCATGTATGCTTACTTTAGAGAGGAGGATAATGAACTAAAACCAGATAAAGTTTTAACTTATATGTGCTTTGCCAGCCCTTTTTTTTAAAAAAAAAATCCTGTCAGTTTACAGCTTACAGGGGATGATGAACCTCCAGTGAGCAAAACTAGGAGAACCTCACCACTCCAACCTGGGAGCTTGACTAAATTGATAGGCAAGGACTGGTTTAGGTAAAGGGATTAAAGACAGTGATTATTCAAATCTAAGTAGTAATAGACTTAGATCACTAATACTTAAAGTTTCTTGATCTACTGAGCTCTTTTCAATTTGATTCAACCCAGAATAAACTGTTTTCAAGACAGAAGTCATGCGAGAACGCCAGGTCTTTGTTTGATGCTTTTCAATTAATTGCTACCTTGATGTTCCTTATGTTCCACTTGTTGCTAGCAGAAATGAAATAAAAATGCCAAGGTGTACTGAAGTCAGTTTCATGTTTCTGATGCTTAACTAGTCATGTGCTCATTCGTGTGACTATTGCTGTGTATCAGTTGCTTTGAATAATGGAAACTTTGCGTCATAATTTACAGTTGCAGGGTACCAAGTGGTTAGACTTTACATTTCCCCATTTAATTGTGATGAATTTTGTGCGATAGTTATTGAAAGCACAAGCAAATAGTGACACAGTAAGGGAGAAACTGGGAATTTGGGTACCTGACTAAACAGAGCAAGCAGCTATTTATCTCCTTAACCAATCAGATTGAAGGATTGTAAAATTAACCAAGTAGAGACTACAAAGGAAGTGAAATTAATTCCACACAAAATACAGAAAGAGTGACAATGCTGGAAACGTTGAAGTAAAGGAAAAGGGAAAAAAGAAAATGAATTTTAAAAATACTTTTATAAAATCATTTAACAATTAAAGTCTGAAGGAATGAGACTCCATATTAAAAATAGCTATCTTTCAGTAACATCTATGTTGTTTTGCAATAATTAATGCTTACCATGTTTTGTTTTAAAAAATGGAACTTGGCACTGGAATCGAGAAGTTTGAGAAGTAGGAATTTTAATTTATCTCTAGTGCACAAGTATGAAAAGGTCATACCATTCAACGTTGTTTTGATAAAAATTACCTGCAAAACAGTGCATTTCTGACAGAAACTTTTGGAATTCCATATCTGACAGTGAATGTTTCTTTGCCTGAAGTTGCTGTAGCATTTTCACTTAAATGTCGTGAGCACGATTTGCCTCTCCATTGATTTTTGTCAGCAAGTAGGGCGGCACGGTGGCTCACTGCAGGCTCACAGCGCTAGGGACCCAGGTTCAATTCCAGCCTCGGTCAATTGTCTGTGTGGAGTTTGCACATTCTCCCCATGTCTGCGTGGGTTTCCTCCAGGTGCACCAGTTTCCTCCCACAGTCCAAAGATGTGCAGGTTAGGTGGATTGGCCATGCTAAATTGCCCATAGTGTTCAGGGGTGTGTGGGTTATAGGGGGATGGGTCTGGCTGGGATGCTCCAAGGGTCAGTGTGGACTTGTTGGGCCGAAGGGCCTGTTTCCACACTAGGGATTCAATGATAAGTTATGGCTAAATGTATTTTCCTTATGGCATCCACCATACACACTTCTAACTCAAATAGGAACCCAAGGATCTGTAGTTTTACATGAATACAACTTCATTACCAGTCTTAAAAAAACTTCTCTTGTGTAGTATGACTTAATTAGAACATAGAACAGTACAGTACAGTACAGGCCCTTCGGCCCACGATGTTGTGCCAAACTTTTACCCTAATCCTAAGGCCTATCTAATTTCTACCCCTACCTTATACTATCATCCATGTGCCTATCTAATAGCCTCTTAAATGCCCCGAATGAGGCTGACTCCACTACCCTCTCCGGCAATGCATTCCACGCCCCGACCACTCTCTGAGTAAAGAACCTACCTCTGACATCTCCCCTATATCTACCTCCATTCACTTTAAAACTATGCCCCCTTGTAATAGCTACCTCCACCCTAGGAAAACGTCTCTGGCTGTCTACTCTATCTGTACCTCTGATCATTTTGTACACCTCTATCAAGTCACCTCTCATCCTTCGTCATTCTAAAGAGAAATGCCCTAGCTCTCTCAACCTTTCCTCGTAAGACCTTCCCTCCATTCCAGGCAACAACCCGGTAAATCTCCTCTGCACCTTTTCCAATGCTTCCACGTCTTTCCTGTAATGAGGCGACCAGAACTGGACACAATATTCCAGATGTGGCCGAACCAGGCTTTTGTATAGCTGGAGCATAACTTCATGGCTCTTGAACTCAATCCCTCTATTAATGAAAGCTAACACACCATACGCCTTCTTAACAATTCTGTCTACCTGGATGGCTGCTTTCAGGGAACTGTGGACATGAACCCCGAGATCCCTCTGCTCCTCCACACTGCCAAGAATCTTTCCATTAACCCTGTATTCTGCTTTCAAGTTTTTCCTTCCAAAATGAATCACCTCACACTTTTCAGGGTTAAACTCCATCTGCCACTTCTCAGCTCAGCTCTGCATCCTATCAATGTCCCTTTGTAACCTAGAACAGCCCTCCGCACTGTCTACAACTAGACCCACCTTCGTATCATCCGCGAACTTACTAATCCACCCTTGCACTCCTTCATCCAAATCATTAACAAAAATCACAAATAGAGGAGGACCCAGAACAGATCCCCATGGTACACCACTCGTAACTGGGCACCATGTTGAATATTTTCCATCCACTACCACCCTTTGTCTTCTAAGGGTCAGCCAATTCTGAATCCAATCTGCCACATCATGCCCCCTTACCTTCTGCATGAGCCTACCATGGGGAACCTTATCAAATGCCTTACTTAAATCCATGTATACCACATCCACTGCTCTACCTTCATCCACATGTTTGGTCACCTTTTCAAAGAATTCAATAAGGTTTGTGAGGCATGAATTACCCCTCAAATCCATGCTGACTATCACAAATCAAGCTGTGCCTTTCCAAGTGATCATAAATCCTATCTCTTAGAGCCCTTTCCAATAATTTGCCCACCACTGACGTAAGACTAACTGGACTGTAATTTCTGGGGTTATCCTTATTCCCGTTTTTGAACAAGGGAATGACGTTTGCCTCTCTCCAATCTTCCGGCACTATACCCGTGGACAATGAGGACGAAAAGATCATTGCCAAAGGCCCTGCGATCTCTTCCCTTGCTTCCCATAGAATCCTTGGATAAATCCCATCAGGCCCAGGGGACTTATCTATCTTCAACTTCCTCAAAATTCCTAACACATCTTCCTTACTAACATCGACCTCCTCTAGCCTACCAGCCTGTTTCACACTGTTCTCCTCTACAACTAGGTCCCTCTCAGTTGTGAATACTGAAGAAAAGTATTCATAAGGACCTCTCCTATCTCCTTAGGCTCTGTGCACAAATTCCCTTTATAATCCTTGATCGGCCCTACCCTTTCTCTGGTCATTCTCTTCTTCCTTACGTACGTGTAAAAAGCCTTGGGGTTTTCCTTGATCCTATCTGCCAAGGTTTTCTCATGCCCCCTTATAGCTCTCCTCAGCCCTTTCTTCAGCTCCTTCCTGGATAACTTGTATCCCTCGAGCCTTTTCCATTCCTTGTTCCTAAACCTTACATAAGCATCCTTCTTCCTCTTAACCAGTCGTTTGACCTCTCTTGAGAACCGAGGATCCCTTACTCAACCACATCTTCCCTGCCTGCTAGGGACAAACATATTGAGCACACACTGTATGCATTCCTTAAACAATCTCCACATTTCAATAGTGCTCTTCCCTGACAGTATCTGTTCCCATTTTATGTTACCCAGTTCTTGCCTAACAGAATTGTAATTACCCTTCCCCCAATTATAAACCTTACCCTGCTGTATGTACCTATTCCTTTTCCATGACTATTGTAAAAGTAACAGAGTTATGATCGCTCCCGTCAAAATGTTCTCCTACCAACAGGTCTAACACTTGGCCCGGTTCATTGCCAAGCACCAAATCCAAAGTGGCCTCTCGTCATGTTGGTCTATCTACATACTGTGTCAGGAATCCTTCCTGAACGCATTGGACAAAATCTGCTCCATCTAAACTATTACGACTAAAATGTTTCCAATCAATATTTGGAATGTTGAAGTCACCCGTGATTACAACCCTGTGACTTCTGTACCTTTCCAGTGTCTGCCTCCCAATCCGCTCCTCCACTTCTCTTCAACTATTAGGGGATCT
>JAHRHZ010000065.1:20423134-20446179 GCA_024137785.1 Ginglymostoma cirratum
ATGTACCTGCTGTGTTCATCCAGCCCCATGCTTGTTATCTCGGATTCTCCAGCATCTGCAGTACCTTTTATATCTATTATCTGCGATATTTTCTATTCAGATTTCTGAATGTGACATGAAAGTGACTGTTTACTTCACCAAAGAAGTGGAGGTTTGATACTTTCCTGCTGTTCTGAGGTGGTTGATGCACGTTCGATATAAAGACCATTGATCTGAGGTCCTGTCCTCTCTCCCTGATAGTTTAAATGGCACAAAAATCCAGGGAGTGGTCATTCTCAACATGCAATAATTTTCACTTGTCAGTGACTCATCAAATTTGCATCTTTTGTGTAAAGAGAGCTCAATGAGCATAATCTATAATTGCACACTGGAATATATTTTAGATATTATACTAATAACAGACAATTTACTGATTTTCTTCAGGAGAGCCAGTCTTTTTGTGTTGCTACTGTACTGAATATTCATTTATTTTTCACTCTCAGTTTTAGGGGAGGAAACTCACACTTTCCTGTATTTACGTGCATAACACTATAACCTGGGTTATCACAATAATGTTCTGTTGTGACCTGATCTGGATAATTGTGCCTTTTCATAATGGCAGAACAAAATAAACACTTTGAATAGCAAAACCATGCATGAGTAATTAATTCAATTACGTAACTAAGCTTTGAATAATAATATACATTAAAAATGTGCTACAGGTCAAACACTGGCAAGGCAATGTCTTGCTAATTATCACCTAGTACCTTTTCTCAGTACTCGTCCAAGCTGAAAACCACCTGGAAGAAACACTAAGGTTTACCAAGTGCATAGATTGTGCTTTGAGTGGGGGACATCAGTGTCCATTACCTAGCGGAATACAGGAACAGCACCACCAACCACACGCTGGATCCAGAGGGATTAAACTGCAAAACTTAAACTCCTCTCCCCAATCCTTATACCCTACGCTCCTCCAATAAATGTGTGTAGCTAATTGATCTCTCTCTCACTGGGATCAATACATCGACCAACTGCCTCTCCCGTATTCCACTCATCCACCAGAGCAAACCTCCTCTAAAGCACTTTCCTACCTTAGCCTTGAACATACCTTTCTTTAGTTTTGCTCATATCTAGATTCATAGTTTCTCCGAACTCACTGTTGCATTGACCCTATTCCTATTGACCAGCTAACCATGCTACTTCCCTTCACATCCTTCTTTTGGCCAGTGTTGTTGCTGTTTCCTCCTACGTAATAGGGAGACTGAAGATATGGCTTTTGTCCAGATCTAAATGTTGGTCCTTGGTTACCAATTCCATTCTTCTGCCTGGCAACAATCTGAGACTGAACCAGCCTGTTCATGAGCTTAATGTCCTATCTGACCCCAGATTGAGTGTCTAACTGCACATATGTGAAATTACTAAGGCAGTCTATTTCTACATTTAACATTGCCCAATTTACTCTTGTCCCGGCTCTCAATCATGCCTTTGTCACCTCTATTCTTGACTTTGCAACACACTCCTTGCCAACTTGCCACATCTTTCCCTCTGTAAACTTAAGATCATCCAAAAATCTGCTGCTCATGCCATAAGTCTCACAAAGTGCACACAAGTGTTTGTAATGCTCTTCAGCCAGATGTGTTAAACTGATCATCTAACCCGACCTCTCCTGAGGCATCCACCTTCGTTTGCAGCTAATTCACCTCCTATAATAAAAGAACTGTTGCATGTGCCGGCTACAGCTACAGATATGAGTTGTGACAACATGCTGGCTAAACTGTTGATAGTTTGTACTCCAGCACTAGTATTGTGTGTAGCCAAGTTATTCATGTGCACCTATCATAAAATGTTATCTAGGGAAAGTGGAGAATGGTCCAAATGTTAACAAGTAATGGAAGATGTATTTACTCGTGCTATTGAGGACAGCTGACTCACCAATGACCTACTTAGTGAATTCATATTTGTGTTCTGTTTCACCAGACCTCATTACAAGTAGCAGTGTTCTTGCCCAACCATCTTTAATTGCTTCATCAACAGCCTCTTCTCCACTGTGACATTAAATATAAAGATGTTCTCTGATGTTTGTACAGTATTCAGTTGCATTCACAACTCTCTGTTCGTGAAACAAGACTTAGACAACGTTTAGTCTTGTTCAGTCTAAATGGCAAATAACATTCATATGAAGTGCCAGGCGATGATTGACTCCAATAAAAGAAAGTCTTAACCACCTCCACATTGAATTTCATTAGCATTGCTAAAGCCCCTCTTAGGGTTGAAAGAAGTGCTTGAACTATTTTTAATCTCTCATAGGATGTGGGCATTTAATGCCTGCCCCTTGTTGCCCTGAAGAAGGCAGTAGTGAGCTGCCTTCTGGAACAGCTGCAATTCATGTGCTGTAAGTAGTCCCACTGTCATGAGAGAGGAAGTTCCAGGATTATGACCCAGCGACAATGAAGAAACACCAATATACTTGCAAAATTTAACTTATTAACATCTTGTATATTTATCGCCTCTGACCTTTTTTTCCTAAATTTTAATGTAGAACATTTTAAGCAACTCTTTCTCCAACTGTTCTGTGCAGAAGTAGTCACAATATCCTGGAACATGATGGTTGTAATCCACAACTCTATTTAGAAAATGATCTAACGTAATCCATTAAGGTATTTTCCTCTACTGGTTCAATTATGTTGTCATTATCTGTACACTATTTATGTCTGCAGCCTGTCATTGCCTTTTTTCTTAGTACATCCAGAATCTGATATTGGTTCTTACTTCGGACTTGTGCATTTTTTGCTTTAATACAGTGCAGATGACTTCATTTCTTAGAATAGTACAGAGATGGTGATACTTCTGTCTGTCAGGGCATCTATTAATAAAACCTAAAAGGGGGTATTCCGGGTAACATTTGCTCGATAGTTATAAATGTCTGCTAAGTGTAGATGTTGTCATCTTGAGGATTAGGTGTATGCGTATAATAAAAATATTTAAAGTCCAGTGCAATAAACCTTAGTTTAAAATGCTGTTGTTTATAAACTTAATTTACGATTAGTATGATTTCTAGATAATTACTATTCCATTTAGGAATACAGTTACTTCACACTGTTGCATCTAGCAGCTGGACAGAGAGACTATCGTGGTCATTTAAAATTAGAAAGGAAATGCTTTGTAATCACCATGTCTGGTGGCTGGGCCATGGTAGTAGGGTACTCTCGCATTTCTCTCAAATATAGCATGCTGAATAATTCATTAGGTATGTACACTATGAGTGCCTCATTCCTGCATGCGTACACTGTTACAGCCAGCAGGCAATGCTGGCTCAGCTGACTTCATCAATGCTGCAGACTTTTGAACTGTGAGGTGATTCATTCATGAATTAATGGAATATTTGTGCTGGCATTCGCAGTTTTCAATTCCTGACATGTATGCTTTTCTGGTATAAATTATTTGAGACTTGGGTTCATAAAATTAATTTTTAACAAAAGAAATGCAAGGTACTTTGTGTCATTGCTGGATGAGATTATTTTGTAATGCTGAGGTATCGGGTTGCAAAGCAAAACTGGGTACAGTACAAACACTGAAGGGGACAGGTGTGAGTTACTGAGTAACCCAAAACATTGTAATTTGTATTTTTGCCTGAAATGGCATTAATCTTAAACTGTATGAGTATTAACATTGTTGAGCAACATTTGAAAGTATTGTTATTTTTGTTGCTTCAGAATTCTAAATTTTCTAAAATGAATCATTTTCTTTTTTGCTGTGAATATCATTTGTGCCTGTTCTACTATGGCAGCACAATATTAAAATTTTCAGATGAATAACAATTTGAATTTGGTTCTTTTAAATACGAATGGATGTCCCATGATAATTGCACTGGGGCATAGACTGGGGCTGGTGGAATACAGGAAGCTGAACATTGGGTGCAAAATGGAGTCAAGGAGTAGAACAATTCAATGAATCTGGAAAAGTTAAAAAGTTTTGCTTGAACTTAGAAGCAACAAAGTCTGTGGAAGTTGAAGTTGTAGATGTTCCAGGGAAAAGGATGGTGAAAGCCACAGAGTCTGTCTCAAACGCTGCATTAAAAGTATACGTGTATCAGAAATCTCAAATGGGGCAGTAATTGCTGGAAATACACATTAGGCTTAGTGTTGTTGATGAATGTGAAATGCCACTGCAGGACTTCTCGTTGCATTCTTTGTGCATGTGGCAGACATTATGACTGTATTCAAAGTCCTTGCCACATTTTTGTTCTTAGTCAACTTTCAGCAGATGGTTCCTGGTTTTTCTGCTCTCTGATCAAGGTATGTGGGCCAATTCTTATATGCAAACAAACACCTGAGCTCAAATCAAAATAGACCAAGGATATGGAGATAGTAGGAACTGCCGATGCTGGAGAATCTGAGATAACGAGGTGTAGAGCTGGATGAACACAGCAGGCCGAGCAGGAAAGCTGACGTTTCAGGTTGAGACCCTCTTCAAGGATATAGCTTGTTGCATCGTGGTCTGTGTTGTTCAGCTACAGACTAGATTACTTTGTCATCAGGAGAGTGTGTTCCCTCATTCTGACTGTGCATTTTGTATTTAATTTTATGTATCACTGGTTTTCTGTTTCCCAATCTCCTCTGTCAATGAATATAGACAGGTTTTTGAGAATTGTGTCAGAGCATTTGAAGATGTTTGCCAGCATCCATGAGAGTTACTTGGCTTCTTGCTCAATGGCTTGACTAAAAAGATCTGCACTGGGTGACTCACAGTCTGCTAGTTTATGACACATTAAATGTAAACTGTGCAATGTACTGGTTGGCAGAAAACATGTCAATTAGTGGGCAAAGGTGTTACTCTAATTAGCAGAAAAGTACACCAATAGTGGGCATGGAGAAGGGTGATGTAGGTACTTTTAAACTAACTACAGGTTTTCTTGGGTACAAGTATATATCAGGTTCTCGCTTAAGTGGCGATTCGTCAAAAAGTCACCAACAAATTTTGTTATTTCATTATTATAATTATGATTTAATGCTTGTACAACATGAACATTGCAATCTAAGCAGTATTTATTTAGAGGATTATGTCTACATTTTATTTCTTCTTTGAAGATGGTCTGTCTAAATGTAGCACTGTAAATGAATATGAAGTGAATTACAGCTTTATAAAGTCAACCAAATGTAAATGTGTTTACAGCCCTATTATATGAGACTTATTGATGTCTGGAGTTCTACTGGGCAGTCCAATTTTTTTTTAAAAGAAGTCTAGACTTGTTTTTCCTTCTTCTGAATTTCATGCTTTGACCCCCAGGGCTAATAATCAGAAGCACTTCTAATTTCATTGACTTCTCAACTTGAGAGGTAATTTTAGATGCAGGACAAAGTAGTAAAAGATTAAAGCATTTGGCCACCTATGAATGTACTGGTGGCCAAAGGGAACCGGCCCTATTGTCGTCCAAATATTACAAACTACCATCTCCAGAAACTGCATCTGTATTGTTCGCAGCTGCTGCCTTCACATAATAATTCAACAGATGGTGTTGCTGAACGTTTGCTAAGGGAGTTCCATTTGCTGCTTTATTTTAGCAGCAGAGATTCTGGGAATTTTGGCGTCAGCCATTCTGACCCAGTTTGTGATTAAGGGGTGTTCATTGTTTAAAGTCGAGCAAAAAAATAGTCAGCTGTTGCAAAACTCACACATATAACCTCACAGTTTTGTAATGTTAAAAGGGTATTGTCAAAATGACAAGGACTTTTTGCAGGGATTATGCCTTGATCTATGGAGAATTACAGAGTAGTATTGTAAATTATGCAAAATATTTGCATTTGCTTGTTTGCTGTTACCCATTTCCAGCCAAAAGTGAAAACGTATATTCAAATATGAAAGCTGCATGGAACAAAATTGCATTATAACATGTGCAAAATTTGTTCTATTACTAACCTTTCCTGATGCCTACTGTGATTGTATTTGATCTAAGTTTTCAAAAGTTAATTGACGAACAACTTCTGTTACAAGTTCCTCACTCAAATTACTTTTAAAGCAAATATCCATGTTCGACTGGACGGCTTCAACTATCTTCAATGTGCTATTGACCAAAAAGATTTTAGTTGTTACAAACCATACTGGATTTCTTCATGAATCAGTTATAACTGTGTACATTTCCTGTGCTCTCAAGCTTAATTAGGATGTCTTTCATTATTTTGACTATATATAACCCCTCTTTTTTTATATATAAAAGTTTAATAATAAACTTTAGTCAGAACGCAATCCCCAAAAGTCTGAAACTTTCCTGGTCACATGACTCTGAAATTAATGACGGTGGTTCTGAGGATCACTCAACTCGAAACATTAACCCTGATTTCTTTCCACAGACCTATTAAGCTTTTCCAGCAATTTCTGTTTTGCACGTCTGAGTTGGTTCACTTTGTCTCTTTGAAGAAAAGCAGTCAAAATGGCATACTGCTTGTGAATTTCAACTGCAGTTTGGAAGATAGTACTGTATACAAAATAGTATTTTTTATTATTCAGCATTAAAAACCTAAGAATCAATTACACAATTGCTTAGAAGTGGAAAATAAAAACATTACCATTTTACTATAGTACATATGAATTGGTCAGGATTTTGCAGTCTGTAGCAATGCTAAACGTGTTCGTGGCTGATGTTGAAGAAAGCTGCCTGCAAAGATCTAGTGATCTCTGTGGCATTTGTTTTCCTTTTTACTAAAACATCAGAAGATTCATAATCTATCTGGAAAACATGATTTCCTGTGCATTCTGCATGCAACAAAATCATGAATCTGTTTGCAGACAACAACTTCTGATTTTTGTTACAGAAGTACAAATACACCAAAGTAAATAGTTCTCCTCTGTTAAATAACTAGATGGATCTTCTTGTGTTATTTTTCTGGTTGATTTTCCTAAAACACTTTGTATCTGGTGTCAAACTACAGGGTGTGTGGCAACGGTGATGTCACCTAGCAGGTAAGCAGACAATCTCATTGAAGTACACACATGCATTCACCAAACCTGGAAGTTGAAAGCAGTTTTAATTTAAAATTTCAGATGGCGAAATAAATGATTGATAGTGTAGCCTTATTGTTTATTGAAAAATTTGACACTCCACTGCATAAAATTTGATGTCATGGGTTACTGATGATGTTCAGCGTTAATTATGGAGAGCCCAGATTGAAGGATTTTTACAGTGACATTGACGGCCCTGGAGTGGAAGTTCACTTCCATTTAATTGATTTTTATGATTGTCGTTTAGGGTACCTCCATTAGCACATATGCAAACTCTAGGAGTCACTGTCAGTTTCACTGGTGTAATAATGGTGAACCTTGCCAACTTTACCAAAACTATTTTGAACTTAGTTTCATTCAACCAGAAAAAATAACATGAGAAAATCCATCTAGTTATTTCACAGAGGAGAAATTTTTACTTTGTGTATTGTGTAATAAAAATCAGAAGTTGTTGTCTGCAAACAGATTTATGATTTTGTTGCATGTAGACTGCACAGGAAATCATGTTTCCCAGATAGATTTTGAACCTCCTGATGTCCAATTGGATCTTTGCCCATTTTAGCAGAAGAAAAGTAGTGCATATGTTAAAATGCAGGCTTTTACATTAATTTACATTTCACTGATATTTGTGGAGGTTTCAGATCATTGTTTCAAAGATTCTTGCTTCTAAACTGCTTTTGTTTTGATGTGTTTTGCTTGGTTATCCAGAAACTTTATCAGCTGAGTGCAGAACCAGTTATTCGGCTGTTTTTGCATAAATGTTTACTCACAGTTGAGTCATTATTGGGAAAATAGAAACAGATGGTTCAGATGTTTTGCATTAAGACAAAATTGTGCACAGAGCCCAAAAATACAATTGAGCAAAATTTGAAGGTAGTACTAATGTTTTTGCTGTCAATCAACCAAATTATACATTTGCTATCCAGAGATTCCAGGAAGTCACTTGAGTGTTAGAGTGGGAATTATGCACTTCTGTTGCAGCAGTTAAATCTTAATCGTTGGCATGCATGGTTTGATATTTGTATTTGGTACTGCATTATGACATGATACATTCATAGGTATTACAGCGTTTTTTAATGCTCTTTCTGCTTAAGTACTTCTCTGCAATTCAAATATTTCATAACTAATATTCATATAAGTGAAACAAAATGTATTCAAAGACATTTTGCCTCCCTCCTTGTAACTATTCCAGGTACCTGACAGACATTTGACAAGCGTTAGAAAATAGCAGAGAAAGCTTATAGAGGTAAGGAGGAGAAAGAAAGACAATGCTGATCATATCTAGCTGATGATTCTTATGGGACAGGATAAATCTCCTTGTTATTATTGAAGAAGAGATTTTCTAATTGAAAATATATTTTCAATAAACTCTGGAATCCATCTTCCAGTAGAAAATCAATCTGTAGTCATAATTTGGCTTGGGGACCATTTGTGGTGCACAACTATTTGGCTTCATTCAAAGCCTTCAACAAAGCTTTTGTTCTGACCGTGTCAGCCCTCAGCTGATCAGTTGCTGACAATTATATACTGCTAATAGCAATTTCTTGGTGGTCTAATGGATAGAAAGCTCTACGCTGTAGACTTCAAACTTAAAAAGTAACCTGAATTTTGGTGAGCAACACAAACGACAATTGTAGCTGAAAAATCTTAATATAGTTTTCTTGGTTCATTGTTTCCATTTTTTATTACATTTCTTTTCCATTTATATCTGGTCAAATTTGAATTGTTTCAGTCTTGAGCAACACTTTTTTTCAGAACCAGGAGAAATAAATGGATAATAACAGGGTTTAGAATTTCATGGGTCTGCAATCTTTGCAAATGCATTTTGTCTGAATTGTTAAATTTTGCCCATTTTATGGAACCACTGAGAAATTCACAATAAGGCTATTTCATGGGAAGAAGAATTGTTTAAAGCAGCATACATTCCACTTGGAAAAACTAATTTCATTTTAGTCAGCAGAAATATATTTTTTTCAAGCTTCTATTCTACACAAGAATCCTACTTATTAGTAGAGGAACTAAAAGCAATGTTGGTTTATGATGTGGAGGTGCCGGTGTTGGACCGGGGTGGACAAGGTCAGAAGTCACATAACACCAGTTTGTCGTCCCAACAGATTTATTTGAAATCACAAGCTTTCGGAGTGCAGCACCTTTGTCAGGTGCAGTTTATATTGATTTATGGCAAGGAAACGAGAACTCCAAATAAAAGTAAGGTTTCAGGCATTTTTTTCCAATTATTCCTGTTTCATTTTCCATTTTGTTATCTTCATGGGTTAATTGTCAGTCGCTAAGGTGAAGGTTCTCTGGGTTGCAGACATCCCCATCAGCAGTGTAGCTTGGTGAGAAACCATCAGTTTAAAGGAAGTGAGGACTACTGGGGGGTTTTTCCTGACTATTGCATAATATTGAACTGGCTGAGACCTGTTTAACTCATGCAACTTCAGTCTTCAACAGGATTGTTAAGTGAGCATACTGTCTGCTGCTTTTCTGGCTTGGTATCAAATACTCATCACGCCAGCTGTTAAAGCAGTCTGCAGCTAAGGGGTTAAAGGTTGACCACCTGGTCGGCTGTCCAAGCTTTTAATGTAATGTAGTTGTATGTAATTGTTATAACCTTTCTCTGATATGAAAGTGAGGTAGAAGATTTCAACCTCTTTAAAAAGAGTTCAGTGACTTTACTGCTTTATTTGTTTAGGCTACCAGGTTACTCCTCGTAGTTAAATAGGTATGGCTTCCCTTATTTTGCAGTGCATTCAAATTTAGCATCAGATCAAAGCCAAAATCATTTTCCAGTATGCTAAACTTAGGATGTTATTTGGGTCTGAAGACCAGAACTAGTTCCAGAAACAGCATGATACGTGGAGCGACGTCCTACAGGCATTTTAGTTTCGCTTGGTTCCAGTGTCAAGTTTGATCCTAACAGCAGATTCAGACTGCATTACAGCTGCAAGTTGATTGCAACATGAATTTTTTTTAAAAAATGTTATTCACGGGATGAGGGCGTCACTGCCTAGGCAGCATTTATTACCCACCCCTAACTGCCCAGAGGACAGTTAAGAGTCAATCACATTGTGTGTCTGGAGTCACACGTAGGCCAGACCGTAATGATGGCAGTTTCCTTCCCTAAAGGACATTAGTGAACCAGATGGGTTTTTCCAACAATTGGTAATGCATTCGCAGTCATCAGTAGACTCTTAATTCCAGATATTTATTGAATCAAAATTCCACTATCTGCCATGGCAGAATTTGAACCTGAGTCCCCAGAACATTATCTGGATCTCTGGATTAACAGTCCAGTGATAATACCACTAGGCCATCCCTCCCCTTTTGGTGCACATAAGTAAACGTTTTTCTGTATATTGTCCATCTCTGAATTAAACATAGTGGACTGGATTTTGCTGGTAAATTTATCAATACCTGTCATTGTAATGGTACGAGGTCCAGCAATTTGTTACACTCTGAAATCAGAAAGTTGTGGGGGGCCACTTTGTACTCCTCCAGGGCACTTACCAACATCACGATTACAATGAAAGAAGTAGATGTTGTGAGAATTTGACCAAATTATCCTATTAGAATAACCTCTTCTTGATAGAACATTGTAGAAGTGATTATTCCCCACAGTTTGTGACTCATTAATTTCCTGATTTATTCAGGAAATTGTTTTGCATTATCTTCAGCAGAAATGTTTCACATCCGATTATTTTTGGCCATGTAATGGAATCCAGATCAGATTTTGCAGTATATTTCAGCATGGACCTCCGGTTTGAGGTGATTCCTCGAAGTGCAGTCCTACCATGGCTAAGCACTTAAGAAAGACTGTCGTGTTTGAATTTCAGCTTTCTTTATTTTCTACTTAAAACTAAGAAGGCCTGCATTGTGTCATATTTTCATTATTTTGTATATTTCATGCTGTACTATAATTACTGTAATGTTTAACTTTTAACTTTGTTCTTTCTTTTTGGAAGGTAAAAGGGATGGAGGAGTTGCATTACTAATCCGGGAGAATATTACATCTGCGCTCAGAGAGGACATGCTGGAGGGCTTATCCACTGAGGCAATATGGATAGAGCTCAAAAATAAGATGGGTGCAATTACTCTGATTGGATTGTACTATAGGTGCCCCAACAGCCAGTGCGAGATTGAGAAACAAATATGTAGGCAGATTATGAAGGGTGCAATAAAAACAGAGTTGTCATAGTAGGTGACTTTAACCTCCCCAGTATTGACTGGGACTCCCTTAGAGCAAGAGGCTTAGACGGAGCGGAATTTGTTAAGTCCATCCAAGAGGTTTCTTGAAACTGTGTGTGGATCATCCAACTAGAGGAGGGGCCATACTGGACCTTGTATCGGCTAATGAGCCGGGCCTGGTGACTGATCTTTCAGTGGGAGAATATTTTGATAACAGTGATCACAACTCCATTAGCTTTAATATAGCTGTGAACAAGGGTAAATCAGAACCTTGTGGGAAGGTACTAAATTGGGGGAGGGCAAATTATGTCAGTATTAGGCAGAAGCTAAGGAGTGTTAATTGAGAGGAGCTGTTATCAGGCAAGTCCACATTTGACATGTGGAAGACTGGCATATTCCATTCAGGAGGAAGGAAAAGGATGGCATGGTAAGGGACCCTTGGATAATGAGGGAGGTTGTGAATTTAGTCAAAAGGGGAAAAGAAGCATGTGTAAGGTTTAGGAAGCAAAAATTGGATAGGGCTCATGAGGAATATAAGGAAATCTGAAAGTACTCAAGCACGGAGTTAGCAGAGCAAGAAAGGGCCGTAAAATGACCTTGGCAAGTAGGATTAAAGAGAATCTCAAGGCGTTCCAAAGATGCATTAAAAACAAGAGGATAACTAGGAAGAAGGTAGGACCAGTCTAAGATAAAGGTGGGAACTTGTGTTTGGGAGGCATTTGGGTGAGATTCTCACCCAAATTTGGGTGAGATTCTAAATGAGTACTTTGCATCGGTATTCATCCAGGAAAAGGACATGGAGGATAGTGAGATTTGTGTGGGGCATGCTTATATGCGAGGACATTGTGAAGTCAAGAAAGAAGTGGTCTTGGATCTTTGAAGAGCATTAAGGTGGATAAGTTCCCAGGCCCAATGGTATCTACTGCAGGTTGTTGAGAGAGGCAAGAGAGGAGATTACTGGGCCCTGACCAGGATCTTTGTATCCTTGCTAATCACTGGAGAGGTCCTGGAGGACTGGCGAGTAGCTAATTTTGTTCCTCTGTTCAAGAGGGGAAATAAGGATAATCTAGAAAAATATAGACCAGTGAGTCGCGCATCACTGGTTGGGAAGCTATTGGAGAGAGTTCTTAGGGATAAAATTTCCATTTGGAAGAGCATGGCCTAATTAGGGACAGTCAGCATGGCTTTGTGCAGGGCAGGTCATATCTTACTAACTTGATTGAATTTTTCAAGGAAGTGACAAAGATGATCGATGAGGGTAGAGCAGTGGATATTGTCTACATGGGTTTTAGTAAGGCTTTTGACAAGGTCCCTCATGGTAGGCTTTTCCAGAAGATTAAGATGCATGGAATCCATGGTGACTTGGCCACGTGGATTCAGAATTGGCTTGCCCATAAAAAACAGGGTATTCGTGGAAGGGTGTTTTTCAGGCTGGAGGTCCATGACTAGTGGTGTTCCTCAGGGACACTCTGCTGTTTGTGATCTATATAAATGACATAGATGTAAATGCAGATGGGTGGGTTAGCAAAGTTTGCAGATAATACAGAGATCAGTGGATTTGTGGATAGTGTAGGAGATTGTCGATGCTGCGGGATATAGATCAGTTGCAGATATGGGTCGAGAAATAGCAGATGGAGTAAGTGTGAGGTGCTACAGCTTGGGAGATCAAATGTTAAGGAAAAGTATGCAGTTAATGGCAGGACTGTGAACAGCATTGATGTACAGAAGGATTCTGGGAGTCACATCCATAGCTCCCTGAAAGTAGCCACGCAAGTAGACGGTGGTAAAGATGGTCAATGGCATGCTTGCCTTTATTGGTCAGGCAGTTGTGTACAGGATGTCATGTTGCAGCTTTATAAGACTTTGGTTAGACCACATTTAGAGTATTGTATTCAATTCTGGTCCCCACATTACAGAAAGGATTTCAAGGCTTTGGAGAGGGTGCAGAAGAGGTTTGCGAGGATGCTGCCTGTATGAGCTCTAAGGAGAGGCTAGAAAAACTTAGGTTGTTTTCTCTTGAGCGGCGGAGGCTCAGGGAGACTTGTTAGAAGTCTATAAAACTGAGATTTATAAAAACGGTTGACGGTCAGCATCTTTTTCCCAGAGTTGAAATGCCTAATACTAGGGGGCATGCATTTAAAGCTAGAGGGGGAAAGTTCAAGGAGACATGAGGAGCAAGTTTTTTTACACGGAGAGTGGTAGGACTCTGGACCGCACTGCCAGGGATAGTGGTGGAGGCAGATACACTAGGGGCATTTAAGGGACTTTTAGCTAAGCGCATGAATATGCAAGGGATTGAGGGATATGGACCAATGGCAGGCAGACTGGATTATTTTCATTTGGCGTCATGTTCGGCACAACATCCTGGGCTGTGCTGTACGGTTCTATGTTCTGTGTTATTTCTACCTTGTTCTGAAGATTCTATACCTAGGTAGTTGTACCTAAGATGGCACCTTGTGTGGCAACATTATACACACTTCACTGTACTCCTATCTTTTTTGCACATGACAATCAAATCAAATCAAATCTAGGAAAATAGTTTGGGAGGTGTGTGCTCTTGACCTTTCATGGGGATTCTGGAATCCATTCAATTTGTCACAGTGAAACTAATTGTAAATAATTTTGGTTCCTGGATTTGAGATAATAGGTACTACAGATGCTGGAGAATCCGAGATAACAAGGTGTGGAGCTGGATGAACACAGCAGGCCAAGCAGCAGCATAGGAGCAGGAAGACTGACGTTTCGGGCCTAGACCCTTCTTCAGAAATGGGGGAGGGGAAGAGGGTTCTGAAATAAATAGTGAGAGAGGGAGAGGCGGATAGAAGATGGATTACTGGCTCCATCCCCGCCTCTTTGACTTGTCTGTCTCCTCTCCACCTATCCTCTCCTCTATCCATCTTCTATCTGCCTCCCCCTCTCTCCCTATTTATTTCAGAACCCTCTTCCCCTCCCCCATTTCTGATGAAGGGTCTAGGCCTGAAACGTCAAGCTTTCCTGCTCCTATGATGCTGCTTGGCCTGCTGTGTTCATCCAGCTCCACACCTTGTTATCTTGGTTCCTGGATTTGTTTGGTTGTTCCATTGTTTAGTGGTGTTGCCCTGTAGCGTAGCAATGCTAATTCCCAGTCTGCATCTTTGGACATTAACAACTTTACAGTTTTGATCGGTCTATCTGCTTCTCCATTTGATAGCTGACGAAGTGACAGAGTTGTGTCCTGACTGATACCTGCCTCTAGTGAACCTCCTGAATTCCTCATTCACAAATTGATGTCCATTCTCCAAAACTATTTTAGGATGTGGGGTAGGCCATTTTGGACTGAGCCGAGAAATTTGTTCCCTCAAAGGGTAGTGAACGTATGAAATTCTCAGCAGAGAAGGTTGTGGGGGGTTATGTCAACGAATAGTTAAAGTTTTTTCGAGGCTGGAGGTAGCACAGTGGTAGTGTCTCTACCTCTGGCTCAGCAGGTTCAGGTTCAAGTCTGGATCTAGAGTCATGTGCAGGCCAGACCAAGTAAGGACAACAGATTTCCTTCCGTGAAGGACATTAGTGAAATTGGTCTGCTCAGCCATGTTATTGGCACACTTGAAGGCAGATAGGACTTGAATCCAGATCTTCTAGCACAGAGACAGGGACACTATCACAGGTCCACAAAGCAAGCCAATCAGATTAAATAATCATTGTTGACCCAGTCAGAATCTAAACCATTTAGAGAAATCAGTTCAATGCCGGACCACATTCAAAAAGCATATTATGAAGACCCGAGTAAGGAATTGAGGGAGAGAGAAAGAAACGTGAGAGTGCAAAATAATTTTAAAATTTGAAATATCCATAAGTAATTAAAATAATAATTCTGGAAGTTAATTTTCAATGCGAGAGTTGATGACTGGCAACATTTGAGAATAACTCTGGTGAAGCTTCTCTTCCATTTGAATGAACGAGCCCCAACTTTTCAAAGAGTTTAATGGGTATCTATCTTGCAAGTATGTCAACATCACCCAGTTTCATGTATTTCAGTGGTATATAACATGGTGTAATACCGTTATAATTAAGCTTTTGGATGAACAGAACAACTCTGGCAACAACTTCAACATCCACATTTAACTGTGTAGTGTTGTTAGAAGCTACTGTCCAATTTGAACTTTAACAATAAATGACGTTCATTTCCCTGCTATTTTTACCACAAAATCCCATATGTAATGCAATTCTCCGTCATATCCACTTTACTGACTATGTTTTGTCAACGTTGTTTGATCACACCTCCATAAAGTGGCTCAAAATATGGTGTGTCCTGAAGTGCCTTATAAACACAAGTTGTTGTTGAAGTCATAAACTTTCCAAACTCTTACTGATGTTGAGGAGCCTCACTCGACACCTATGCATATGTAATTATCCGTGCATTGTCACTTGTAGAGAGTGGTGGAGAGTACCCAGTAGATTTTTTATTGCCACCTTCATGAGGGAAGAAAATATTATTCAGTCTTTAGGATTGCATGAGGTAACCTGTTAAGACTAATTAAAATTCACAAAAGACTTGCTTATATCAGTACAAAGGATGCATAATGAAACTAATCTGACCTTGACTTCTCTTGCCTTTAATTAAGGTGCCAATGTTGTTGTTATTAAAATGAGTTCATACCTGCCGATTGAAAATTAGGACGTTGTTCAAGCTTGTAAAGTATAAAAGCTGCTGATCTTTTTGTGTTTAGCCACAACCCATAGTCAGTGTCCTGTTAGTACTGGCAGATTCTACCTGGTTAGAAATATAAAAGAAATCAAAGAAGATCTAGCATTTCCTTTGATTTTTGTAGCCTGGAGCCCAGTAAGAGAATATTATAACGTTTGATCCACTCACGATAAAAAAAGCTGTTGAATTAATGCTCACCTGGGAGATTATGTTAATTATAAATTACAACACACTTTAGATACACCTTGGATTACAGGAGTTAAGTTAATTGTTTGCATTTTTAACTGACTGTACATTAGCATTTGTATAAAAATGCTTCTGCTTTATTCATCCCTTTTAACAAGGTTAAATATACTGAGCCACCCAGGGTTGCAAATGGGTCCATTTAAATTCAGAAATTGAACAGCAAACTAGCATGTTAGCAGCACATCAAAATTCTAGTTGTCTGCTTCTTTCCTTGATTAGCGCAGGCTAACAGGTTGGACAATTTTACTTTTAAATGAATGGCTACGTATTCTTGCATGTGGAGATTTTTCTATTATTTTTAAATTATTTTGTACAGACTTGTGATATCAAAAGAAAACCTTGAGCATAATCTGATGATTTTTTTATTAATTATAGTAAATTCCCTTTATCCACCTCTTTGTCATTTATGAATTCACTTACGTGTGTGAAGCATTCTCTGTAGTCTATCACCCATTCAGCATTAATATTCATTTATCCACGGTTTTTAGGAGACAAAAATTTAAATTGGATTTGATTTACTGAAGGAAATACTGACTGGCAAATAACCATGGCATCATTTGGACATGTCGATGTCATAGGAAGCAGCGCCACTCATTAGGAGGTTTTATCAACTGTATCCTTGTAAGAGATATCTGAATCCCCTATTGTTTTGATCTCAAGCATGATGCCTATTGATTTCCATCCACCAAACTAGATACACTATGTAATCACATCTATCCTAATGTCATTTTTACATCTACATAAACATCATTTTGTGAATGAGATGTGTTTGACACCTCAGTCTCAAGCTGATACCAGACATGCTGTGTCAATCTCCATCTTACAATCCGCTTTCTGTTCCCTCATGTGAATCTTGGCAGAAAAAACCAAAGATGACCATTCATGTGTGCGTCACGCTTTTCAGTAGCAACTGAAAATTAGGTAGCTGTGCACTTCTAATTGGCGGAATAGGTCTCACTCTCTGGGCAGAATGAGCAAAATAAGCATTCACTGTTAGTTTTTTTTTACTGAATTCTGCTAAAGTAGTAAAATCTCTTGAATGTTTCTGTTCAAGGTGAAGCTATCCAGTCAGTCTGGCATTCATTAACAAGAGTTTGCATTGAATCTATAGTTGGGATTTACTTTTTGGCCTTCTTAATTTTATTTATGGAGTTGGTGTTTGTACATATCAAAAATTTGAACAGTTGCAACCTATCTATTTGACATCGCCTTATAAAACACATTTACTGTTTATGGTTTTATCATTTTATCCCCAGCAAATAGTGGGATTTTTTTTATATTTGTTCATGGGATTTGGATGTCACTGGCAAATCCAGCATGTATTATCTTTCACGAATTACTCTCAAGAAGATGGTGCTGAACTGCTGCCGCAAACTACTGCATTCCATATACTGAAGGCACTCCCACGCTGCTTTTAAAGATTGCGCTCGAAGGTGATGAAGGAATGGTTATTTAGTTCCGAGTTAGCATGATGAGTGATTTGGAGGGGAGCTTGTGGTCGGTGAGTGTTATCTACATGCACCTACTGCATCTGTCCTGGGCATTATAACTGCAGGATTGGGAGATGCATCCCTCTGACTAATGCATTTCTAATTCAATAATATTGCAAATATGCACAAGGCTTCTCTCTTTTTTAATAAAGATAGCTAAAAGTAACTATTCTGGTGTCTAGACAGTTATTTCGAGCACTTCCCACTTGGTTTTTAAATAAGTTGACCGAATGTTCTTTAAAAATTTAGTTGGTGTCCAGAACGAAGGTACATTTTGATCTGTGGTAACGGCTTCTGATTTATCATAGTGTGGAGCTGGAGGAACACAGCAGGCCAGGTAGCATCAGAGGAGTAGGGAAGTTAACGTTTCGGGTCAGGACCCTTGTTCAGAAAAGATATTTTTGAAGAAGGGTCCCGACCCGAAATATCAACTTCCCTGTTCCTCTGATGCTGCCTGGCCTGCTGTGTTTCTCCAGCTCCACACTGTGTTATCTCTGACTCCAGCATCTGCAGTTCTTACTATCTCTTCTTATATATCATGTTCTATTTAATCCTTCAATGTAATTATTGGTAGTTATCACCTGGGTTTGCATTTATCAAAGTTGAAATGTCAACCTTTCTTGTGCAAGTAAGTCAACAAGAGACAGCCATATTTGAAGGCTCTGAACCAAACTGAGTTGAAATTATTCTTATCTAAAGCAGACAGATGAAAAAAGTTTACAGTACAGAGCAACAGAGAAGGAGCCCAAACAGTACAAGTGATTTTGGGTTGTGATAGCAGTTGACACAGTGGACCAGATGGTATACCTTCTGTATTGTAAACATCTATGGTTTTCTAAATGGCCACAAGAACTTGAGTACACCACCTTTGGAATCATAGCTTTTTACAAGATCATGTTTTTGATGCTGTTCAACTTTCTTGCATCTGATCTTGACTTGTATAGATATATTTAGAGGACATTTTGTGAACTTGCATTTCAGACCATAAGGCAATAAGAAATAGAAACAAGAGTAGGCCATTCTGCCCCTTGACCCTCCTCTACCATTCAATACGATCCAACATTCCTTGCCTCCACTTTCTCACATTTTCTCCATAATCCTCGATTCCACTACTGATCAGGAATCTATCTATCTCAGTCTTAAATAAACTCAGGGACTGTGGCCCACAACTCTGTGGCAAGGAGTTCCAAAAACTCTCAGCCTTCTAAAAGAAGACATTTCTCCTCATCTCAGTCTTAAATTGACACCACTTTATTCTAAGACCATGCCCTCCTGTCCTATTCACACTCATGAAGGGAAGCATCCTGTCAGCATTTACCCCCATCTATATATGTGAGATCATCTCTCATTCTTCTAAACTCCAGTGGGTTCAGTCCCAGCCTGTTTAGCCTTTGTTCATAAAACAATCCCTCCATCCAGGGATAATCCTAGTGAACTTTCTCTGAATTGCCTCCAATGAAATATCTTCCCTTAAATAAGGGGACCAAAATTGCTTACCACACACCAGATGTGGTTTCACCAGCACCTTATACAGTTGCAATAAGACTTCAATACCTTTTTTTCCAACCCCCTTGAAATAAGGGCCAACATTCCATTAGCCTTCCTGATTACCTGTTGCACCTGTGTGCTGGCTTTCTTTGTTACAAGCACACATACCACCAAGTCCCTTCATGTTGCAGCTTTCTGTAGCTTTTCTCAATTTAAAAAATGATCTTTTCTTTTGTTCTCTCTTCCAAAATTAATAACTTAACATTTTCCCATTTTATACTCCATTTGCCAACTTTTCATGCACCTACTGATATCTATCTGTAAAATATTTTTATCCCCTGCGCAAATTTGCCTTTCCACCTATTTTTGTACGATCTGCTAACTCCTCCAAGGCATTCATATTGTAAACAGCTGCAGTTGATTCCTATGGAAGCCCACTGGTTACAGGCCGCTAACCTGAGAAAGAACCCCTTATCCCCACTAGCCAATGCTCTAGCCACGCCAGTATGCCATCTCCAACATATGGGCTCTTATGACTTAACCTTTTGTGAGCTACCTTGTTGAATACCTCCTGACAGTCCAAATACAACACATCTACTGGTTCCCCTCTATCCATTCTGGTTGAGACTTTCTTTTAAAACTCCAAATTGAGTTCATGAAAAGGATGACTATTCTGCTTGATTAGATTATGGTTTTCCAAATTTCTTAATTCCAAATTACTTTCTTAATAATTGATTCCAGCATTTTTCTACCAATAACTGTTAGTGTAATCAACCTGTAGTTACCTGTGTTTGCTTCCCTCCTTTTGAAAGGGGTGTCACATTGACAGTTTCCCAATCCTCCACTACTTCTCTAGAATCAAAGGACTTTTGGAAAATTACAAACAATGCATCCACTCTCTGCAGCTACTTCTTTTAGGATCTTTGGATGCAAGCCATCAGGGCCAGGAGAATTATCTGTGTCTTGCTGCATTGTACTATTTGTTTCGTGATGGTGATGCTAATTAATTAATTCCTCTTTATTCTTTAATACAAATGGGATGCAAAATATCTGTTTAACACCTCTGCCAGTTCCTTGTTCCCTGTAACTATCTCCTCAGATTCATTTTCTAAGGGTTCACTTTGACCTCTTTCTTCCTTTCTTTACATTTGAAGAAGCTCTTGTTGTCAGTTTTTATATTCCTCTCTATTTGCCCTCAGTTTAGTTTCTCTCTATTTTTTTGGCCCTCCTTTTGCTGGATTCTGAATTTATTCCTATCTTTGGAGCTATCACTAACTTTGGCCTCCTTTATATGCTTTTTCTTTCACCTTAAACTCTCCTTAACTTCCTTGGTCAGCTGTGGTTGTTTTAGCCTTTTCTCACAATCTTTCCTCCTTACTAGGACGTATTTTTGCTGAGAGTCATGAATTACCTTCTTAGATGTCTGCCACAGTTTGCTTACTGTCTTTCCTGCTAATCTAACAGCTCAGTCCATTTTAGCTAACTATATCCTTATTTCAATGTAATTCCCTTTATTTAAGTTAAACATATTTGTTTCCTATCCAACTGACTATTGTCATGTTATGATCACTATTTCCTGGGTGATCTTTTACTCTGAGGTCATTTATTAAACCTGCCTCATTACAAGATCCAGGATAGCCTGTTCCCTGGTTGGCTCCATGACACATTGCTCTAGGAAGCTGTCGCTAATGCACGATGTGAATTTGTTTTTGTGGCTACCCTTTCCAACTTGATTGACCCAATCAGTATGAATATTAAAGTTGCCATAATTATTGCTCTATTCTTTTACATGTTTCTATTAGTTGTTGATTTACCCTTTCCGGCTGTTTTCAGTGTGTCTGTTGTTTGGGGGTCTGTACATTACTCCTACCAATGTTACTTCCTTGCTGTTAGTTACCTGCACACATCACAACAGTACATCCTCTGAGCCATTAACATTGCTATCCCACCACTTTTGCCTTTTCTCCTGTCTTTCTGAAAGGCCAAAAGAGTCCTGAATGTAAAGTTCGCAGTTCTGATCTCCATATAACAATGTTTCCAAAATGGCTATGAAATGCTATCAGTTTACTTCAGTTTCTGCTGTTAGTTCATTTACCTTATTCAGAATTGTGTATACAAAATGTTTAGGCTTGCCTTTTTGCTATTTTTAATCATCCTAACTGTACTTTGTACTGTGGCCTTATCTGCCTCTCACCCTTGATTGCCAGTCCCAATATCCTGGGTATCTGAAACCCTTCCCCTTCCTCTGTTTTTCCAGCCACGCATTCGTCTGATAGATTCTGCTGTTTCTCCTCTAACTAGCATGTAGCACTGGTAGTAATTCTGAGATCTCTACCTTTTGAGATCCTATTTTTCAACTTACTTCCTAACTCTCTATATTCTGTTTTTAGGTCGTTATCCTTTGTATTACTCTCTGTCATTGTACATGTGTACCATACCACTGGCTGTTTACCCACTACTTCTAGAATGTCCTGTAATTGCTCTGAGACATCCTTGACCCAAGCACCAGGGAGGCAACATACCACCCTGGAGTCTTGTTTGTGGCCACAGAAAGGCCTATCTGTTCCCCTCACAATTGAAACTACTGTGACTGTTGCGTTCTGATACTTTGTCCTCCTCTCTTGTGTAGCAGAGCCAACAGTGGTGCAATGAGTTTGGCTGTTACTGGTTTCCCCTGAGAGTGCATTCCCCTCCAACAATATCCAAAATGGTAATCGGTTTGGCAGGGGAATAGCAACGGGGGGAAGCTGGGATCTTCACTGCCTGCGCAGTCATCTTACTCTGCTTGATGGTCACCCATTCCCTCTTTGCCTGTGGAGACATAGCCTGAGGTGTAACGACCTTTCTGCACATGCTATCCACATTAGTGTCAGCTTTGCAGATGTCCCTGTGTCCCCAGCCACCACACCATCTCCAAATCCCAGGCTTACAGGAGCTTCAGCTGGAGCAAATCATGAATGAGTTCATGGGGGCGACAATGGCCTAGTGGTATTATCACTAGACTGTTAATCCGGAAATCCAGATAACATTCTGGGAACCCAGGTTCGAATCCCACCATAGCAGATGTGGAATTTGAATTCAATAAAAAATATCAGGAATTAAGAATCTAATGATGACTATTAATCCAATATCGTTTGTCAGGAAAAACCCATCTGGTTAATTAATATCAGAGATAAAAGACATCTCAAACGTCCTCATTCTTCAAGGACCACAACTTCCCCCCCACAGTGGTCGAGAACGCCCTCGACTGTGTCTCCCGCATTCCCCGGTACACATCCCTCACGCCCCGTCCCCGCAACAATAACCAAAAAAGAATCCCCCTCGTCCTCACATACCACCCCACCAACCTCCGGATCCAACACATCATCCTCCGACACTTCCGCCATCTGCAATCAGACCCCACCACCAAAGACATTTTTCCCTCCCCACCCTTATCTGCCTTCCGGAGGGACCACTCCCTTGTCCGCTCCACACTCCCCTCCAGCCCCACCACACCCGGCACTTTTCCCTGTAACCGCAAGAAGTGCTACACCTGCCCCCACACCTCCTCCCTCACCCCAATCCCAGGCCCCAAGAAGACTTTCCACATCAAGCAGTTGTTCACCTGCACATCTGCCAATGTGGTATACTGCATCCGCTGTACCCGTTGTGGCTTCCTCTACATCGGGGAAACCAAGCGGAGGCTTGGGGACCGCTTTGCAGAACACCTGCGCTCAGTTCGCAACAAACAACTGCACCTCCCAGTCGCGAACCATTTCAACTCCCCCTCCCATTCCTCAGATGACATGTCCATCCTGGGCCTCCTGCAATGCCACAGTGATGCCACCCGAAGGCTGCAGGAACAGCAAATCATATTCAGCCTGGGAACCCTGCAGCCCAATGGCATCAATGTGGATTTCACAAGCTTCAAAATCTCCCCTCCCCCAACTGCATCCCAAAACCAGCCCAGCTCATCTCCACCTCCCTAACCTGTT
>JAHRHZ010000065.1:20446579-20472217 GCA_024137785.1 Ginglymostoma cirratum
CTCCTATGATGCTGCTTGACCTGCTGTGTTCATCCAGCCCCATGCTTGTTATCTCTGGTTCATTAATATCCTTTAGGGAAGGAAACTGTTATCCTTAACCGGTCTGGGCTACATGTGATTGCAGACCCACAGCACTCTGAACTGCCCTCTGGGCAGTTGGGGATGGGCAATGAATGCTGCCTGGTCGGCGACGCCCTCATCCCATGAATGAAGTAAAAAATAAATCCAGCTCTCAATTTTCCTGCCATGACCTTTAGGGTAGAACCTTTAAAGGGCTCTTAAAATTAAATGCTATCAATTACTTTAGTGCCCTTCTTCCGTTGACCTTGTTAAAAGAAAATATAGCCCTCATAAACAATAAACCCCAAAATAAAGACTTTCCAAGTTATAAGTGATAATAGTAGTACAAATATTCGCCGCCCATACTCGCCCAAACAGCAACTTCTACTTGTCCTGTGTCACTTTGATTCCTGATGCCACCTCAAGAGCTCTGTGTCTGAACTGAATGAAGGTCATGTTGGGCTGCTGCTTTGAACGTTTTTCACCACTGCTCAGCTGCTCTTAGTCAGATTCGCTCTCTCTAACCTGCGGTGCTTTGTATTATGAGTTCCTTAAGGTCACTGTTCCCCGTTATGCCCCAAATACTCTAAGAACCTTACTTTTATATAGAACAGCAGAAGTACTCACCGATGAGCGATAAGGAGGGGTTAATCACCTTCTCCCTCTTTCCTAGCTTCCTCACCAAACTCCAGTTATGCTTGACTGCAACAACACAGCACTGAACAAGGTTTCCTTTATGCCCCCTTATTCAAAGGCTTCTGAGCCTTGAGACTTCTTTGCCTTATTCACAACTTCATCCTTTTCTAGGAGGCCAATAAGGGGCCCAACAGGGTCACAAATCCTTGGAGTCCCTCTGATCATTATGCAGGTTGGAACAGATCTTGAGTCTGTACCTTGAGAATCCTGAGGGCAGGTTTTTTTTTAATTTGGGTCTTGGATGATTGTGTGCAAAATGAAACTGGGGTTTGGTAGTGCTCCATTGGCATCAGCAATTGACCAAGGTCTAGAAATGTCGAACTTTGTCTACTGAAATGTAGGTATCTACAACCAGAATTTGACTGAGTTCAGAAAAAAAAGTTGGGTTCATCTTATAACTTCTTGTGCCTGTTTAATTTGTATCTGTGGGTTCATTTGATCTGAAACAGATGTAAACAGTCAAACTGAATCTTTAGTTGCTTACCATCTTGAGGAAAACCTCAGTTGTGTACATTAAACTGGACTGGTAATTTAATATCCTTCAGTGCACAAACTGAATAAGGCAGATGTGAGTATAAATGTTCCAAGTTTGTGTTTGATTTGGCTTTGTTTACATTTGAATTATTTGTTGTATGTGGCAGGAATGAACATTGAGCAAAAATAAATCAGAGGCGTATATGCAATGTAACTTGCGCACTACCAATAGTGAGAGGATAAGGCACCAGTAGATAATTTCCAAATAGAACTATTCACCGTACATATAATTCCACAGATCTATGCAGTCACAAGGTGGCACCAGATGCGAAAGTTCGTTTGGCTCACCCTGGCTTATCTGTACAAACAAAGGGCTTGTATTTCCTCTGTCTCGTTTCTTCACTGAGCATGGAGACATTGCAAAAGAAGTAGCCTATAATCACCTCAAACTGTTCCACCATTCATTCAGATTATGGCTCATCTGTACCTTAACTTCATTTACCTGCATTTGTTCAACATCCCCAGGCACTCTTACCCATCAAACACCTATCAGTCTCTGTTTTAACTAAATATGTCAACATTATTTATAAACACCATTGTGGCAGTCAGATATGCTTTGAAAAATAGAAAACAAATCCACTTAAAAAGCATATTCTACATTGTTCACTTGGAAGATTAGAAGGGCCCTGATTATTTTACGCAACCTTTTAGAAATTCATGGAATGGATCCTTAGAAATAATCTGACCTGTATCATTACCAAGACTTATTGAACACCAGTTGCTCATGCTTTAATTTTAGGAACATATTTCTATTCTACTTTGTATATAGTGTCATGGTTAAAGCTCATGTAAAATTGCTGTACCTTTTGCAAGTGCTGCCCTCTAAGATAGTGACGTATTTAACAGTCTTCGGCAGGATCCTCAAAGGCTTCAAAACCTGGGGATATTGGACGTGAGTATCTGAGCAGTCAGGTCAGGAAGCAAGCAGTCAATCTTGAGCTCACTGAAGTCCTAGAGATTCTACCATTTAGGTACCCGAAACAATGAAGATAAAGAATTTGTACAAAAACAGAAATTGCTGAAAAATTCAGCAGGCCTAGCAGCAGCCATGGAGAGAAAGCAGAGTTAATGTTGTGGGTCCAATGACCCTTCTTCCAACCTGATTCTAACTAGGACAAGATTGGTAGAAATGCTAAGGATGTGGTAGGAAGGAAGGGAAAGGAATAAAAGATAGGTGGAGATGGAGATGTATGCCTGTCTTTTTCGTAGCTACAGTCAATTCTGAAGAAGGATCGCTGGACCCAAAACATTAACTCTGCTTTCTCCCTGCTGATGCTGCCAGACCTGCTGAGTTTTTCCAGCAATCTCTGCATTTGTTTCTGATTTCCACCATCCATAGTTTATTTTGTTTTATGTGTAGAGACCGTTTAGTTGCACAAGACTATTTATTTGGATATTTAATTCTGTGTAGCATGGCAACTCTATGACAAACTTGCACAGAAATGCATAATGTTACGAACACCTGGATGTTAACAAAGTGGAATCCATTTCTGTTGAAGATCGAGATGAGGGTACTTCAGTTAGCACGTTTAGTCTAAGACTTCCTTCAGCAGATTGTGAGATTCTACAAACATCACCAGCAAATGCCTAGAAATCGTCACTGGCAAAGAGTGTTGTGGTGACCCTGATCACAAGTGACATTTCATTCCCATCTAGTTGGCAGGATGTCTTCTGCCTGGAGGCTCTCAGCAACCACCTGAAAGGAACATCTGGGGCTCATGAGGCACTGGCATTCAACCACGCCGAAGAAGATCGTTCTGTGCCTACAGATTGCCTCTTGAGAGCTAGAGCTCTGGGCTCATTGCTTTTGTCCTTTAGCATGGCAGGAGTTTGTGGTGCCTACTGCTCCTGCTGTTATTGCTGACACTGTTCCTGGCTTGTCTGAGGCCTCGCTTATCTGCATAAGGGAATCCCATGGTGACCAAAAAGTTGACAGCTGTGTTTTTAAAAAGAAAAACTCCAAGGTAGCAGAAAGAGCAGAGAAGTAGGGCAAAACCAGTGAGCAAGAGCCTTTCTCTTAGACCAGAAAGCAGGTGTCAGTTCTCGGCATGTTAAGCTTTTATTTCCCCCTGTAAATTCCAAGCTGTTCCCTTGCCTGTTTTACTTGGCAGTTCCAGGCAGCCTGGGACCTCTATATGCACAGAGATGCAATCAGCATCCTGGATTTAACAGTACCTAATGATATATTTAAATGGAAGACGTGCCTGTTCCCAGGAGTTTCCTGCACACTGAAGAACATGTTCTGTTTAAAGGCAGTAGTCTGCAGATTTCAGACAGCTTCCGTAGATAGCAATATTTGGTATTTAAGCTGATTTCAGTGAAGGCAAGCCAACTTTCCCTCCAAGTCAACCCATTGTTAATATCTTCAATTTTTAAAAAAAGATTTAAAAGAAGAAATCAGCGGTAATGTTCTTTTTAGGAAGAGTTACTGGAGGACTAGCAGCAGGTTGTCTGTGTGCCCTCAGTCACAGAAAGGTGGTTGAAAATGTGGAAAGAAAATTAAATGTGCTTTCATTTAAATAACCATAATTATTAAAATGCAAAATGAAACATCTTCCTAAAGTGCGAGTTTCATGTTCAACTGTTCTTGAGTGTTGGATATTAGAGTATTACCTATTTTCACATCTGTCAGCACAAGTCTTTCACTTAAGTCACAGCAAAATAGTAAAACACTTCCTTACTCCACCACAACTGTATCACTGTGCCACTTTGATTTCCCCCACTAACTACCATTTAACCTGTTAATTTAATGGGAATTTAATTCGCATTGGCTTAAACTCCTTTAATAAAAAGAAGTTTCACAACTGGGAGACAGAGAGATGGTTTTAAAGATCAATAAACGGTAGATTTGATCCCATGTCCCACAGGTGAAATAACCAACTTATCACCCAGAATCTTTAACTAATAAGCATTCTGCTCAAAACGATGTTTGTGATTAGCTAAAAGAATTTTTGTTTTAACAGTTCAGTCCTTTCATTTGTGAGATTTGCTTAACCCTAGCGAAATCCCAGTAAAATCAAGGAAGTTAATGCTAGTTATTTTTAACAGACCTAATGAACCAGTGCTGTTACATTTTCATGCTCCTCTATTTGGCTCATAATGAGGGAACATCATTTCGTATTGTGTCTTGTGAAAGGAGCGTGAAAATCTCATGTTTCCACATCCCACAATTCTCCACACTCCCATTGATTGAATATGGGATGTAGATCTCATATTTCATAAGATATATGTCTCTGTTTGAACCTGTGGCATTATATGAATTAATAGTTCTCTCATGGAGAACAGCTGGTGTAATGGCTTTAGTTCCAGCATATTGAGCTCATCAGCTACGGACTTTGTTGACCCTTGTGTCATGTGGTATGAGACAGAGTTGTCCTTTGACCAGGTTCTAATTTCTTTTCAAAAAACTGCCTCTAGTATTTAGACCTTAAGAAAAGGCATTGCTGAACAAGGGCTAATAATCACATTCTTCACTCTTAAAAATACCAGGGTAGACTTGGCTAAACTTCTTCACATCTACTAAATGCTGACTGTCTTTGGGACCTTGGTTTAGTATGCAAATACCCTTTTTCTGCAAGATGTTCTCCTTTTAAAAAAGGTGGCAACTTTGTTCCTTATATACTTCTATCTTATAACGTATTGCTCCAGTTTTAGTGGACCTATTGTTTTATTATTGTGCTCTGTTTCATAATAATATGGGTCAGAAATTGAATTGTAAGAGTATTCAAAGTATATTTAATTATTTTTATTCAAGTATTGATCCAAATACTGAAGATACTGAATGGATATTTGATCAGATTCTGTCAAGAGGTGTAAAACATCTTATAAAGGGTAGCTTTACACAACCCCTGCTTTACATACATCTACAAATACCTTTCTGAAGATCCCATCCAAATTGTTAACTGTACAAGAACTTTTTTAATTTAATTATTAACTTTATAGCATGAGGAAACCCTTAATTTTTCAAAATAAAACCATAAGCCACTATTTGTATGCCAGGAAGCATGTGCATGCATGCCCAAAAGCACGTACCAAGGTCTTTGTGCCTGGCAAGAAAAGCAGTTTAGAGTTGGCAATTAAGTCAGCACTTTTATATGGAGGGCACTGCCTCAATAGAGAGACACTCAAGCCAGCAGAAAGTAGCCAAATATCAGTTCTGCTGATGACACTTCTGGTTTCTGTGGTGATTGAGGGTGATGATTTTGTTTTTTGAGAAATGCAACACATTGACAAATTGTTTAACTCTTTTGATTAAATAAGTAACTGATTTTAATGTGTTTATTTTTGTTTCAAAGTAATGTTTCCAAAAGGAGTATTTGTTGAACTTTTAAGTGGAGGATTGGAACTTGCCAATTTTTTCTGTCAGCAATAAGACTAAGACTATATTAAAATGGAGACATTTAAATGTTGGTAAGATTAGTGAACTTTGCCAAAAACAATGACAAGTTTATAATCCATATGGTTCTTAATTCTCTTAAAGGTACATTAACCCAAAATTCAGTAAGTACCTTTCTGTATTTAGTATCAGAGACAACAAACCCAATTTTATTACTATAGATTAATAGATTGTGAACAGAAGTAAAGATTTAAAATTAATATACAATATGATGGAGCCAATTGCCGTTGACTTAATCAATGATAGCCTATTTGGTTAAGGAATTACTCGTGTTGGACAGAAAGAAGTTACGTTAATGTTCCGCTTTGTTTGTTGCAGGCTGTTTCCTGCTTTGTTTCTAAATTTTGAAAGTTATAGTTTTCTGTGACCATGATGCCAAATAAAGTTAGTATGATTCTGGGCTATCTTTGACATTAAATATGTTCAACTTACCCATGCTGTGTTTACTATTTAGTTGGAACAATTGACTTTGAAAATAAATAATATTTATTGAGTGATTTTTTTTTTTTTTTTTTGTTCTACTCACTGCTTTACTGAACAGCCATGCAAATGCTTATTTATGCAAGGCATTAGGTAACATTGGCTGAAAAACATTTGATTATTGTATGCTAAACTGAAATTTTACAAATGCCTCCAGGTGTTGCTATGCACTACACAGGCAAATAAACTTGAAAAATCTTGAAGAGTCAAAACCATGCCAGTTCCAAACAGGAACTCTGCTGGCACAAATAAACACAGATCTGTTTGTGACTTATTAGCTCTTTCATAACACTGAGCAAATAGTAGCTCCAAGTAGGGAATCAGAGGATTACAACATTTTCTATGCACATAAAATTACTGACTACGTTATTTACTCTTAAAACAAATTCATAATCCATATTGGTCAAGTAAGTTCAGCAAGTCAGCTTCATAATTGAAATGAAATTGATCTTAGCACCTTTCTAACATTATAATGTGAAATATTGTTCTTAAACCATTACATCACATATTATATCTTATTTATAGCCTATTTTGTCCATAGATCACTGCCACTGTTTGTGCTCCACGCTAGCTCTGTCCTACCTTCCCCCTCCTTTCCACTAAACACATCTTTATTTCTTTCTCCCTCTTGTATTTGCCTCATATCCCTTTAAATGCATCCAATAAATTTGCCTCAGTAACACTTTGTAGTAGTAAATGCTAACGTTTTTAGGGTTTCTGTTGGCTCTATTGCTTCTGTTACTGAATGTTATATATTTATGCCCCCTAGTTCTGTTTTCACCCACAAGTGGAAGCTTTGTCTCTCAAGATGCCCTAACTAACGTTATATAGCCACCTTGAATTGCTTCAAGGCACCCCTTGGCTTTCTCTCTTCTGGAGAAATTAGCCTCAACGTTATCAATCTTTCCTGATAGATATAGCCTCTCAATTCTGGTATCATTTTCATAAATTTTATTTGTATCAACTCCTGTGCCTCCATGTCCATTTTAAAATGTAGAGACTAGAACTCCCAAGTGTGATTTAAATAAGGCTCTGAGCAAATTTAGCATTGTATTTCAATTCAGTCCCTCTAGGAATGAATTTGGATGCTTTGTTTGTGTTTTTTTTGGTTGCCTTTATTCGTGCTATCTTTCATGTCTGTGCCCCCAGATCCTTCTCTTCCTCTATCCATCTGGATATTTATTTTCTAAGGGGTATGCAATCTCTTTATTCTATGCTAGCTACAAGCTAATATTAAAATTGCACCCAGGGCATTCTTTTGAGTGTTGTCAGTAAGATGCTTGTCAATTTAATAACAGCTTATAATAACTCATCTCCATCTTCTAGTGAAACATCAAGTATTTGTTAAAAACTGCAGAAAGTGTGATGATACTTATAATGTCACCTAACTCTGAAATTTAAAGTTACAGGTATACCACATCTCAAGTTGGCAGTGAAATTTTAGCAGCACTCGAAGAGGCACAAACTCGAAGAGTGGACTGTAGAGTAGTGAGTAGCTACACAAGCTTGTTTTTATTTAATTATCAGTGGGTTGAGCAGTGTCTTTACACCTCTGCACCTGGGCACAAATCCAGTGCAGAATGATGTTGAAAGTCTTCTGGCTTTGAAGAGGACATAAGGGTCCTTTGTGAAATGACTCTGGGCAGTCTCAACCCAGTTCCTGGTGGGCACTAGTCCACAGCACAAACTGTGAGCGAGTTGGCTCTATGCTGATGTGTCTTCTGTTCATGAAGATCATAGATCATAGAATCCCTACAGTGTGGAAACAGGCCATTAGCCCAACAAGTCCACACCGCCCCTCCGAACAGCATCCCACCCAGAGCCATTCCCCTGATTTCCCATGTCTAACCCACTAAACCTAAACATCCCTGCGCACTATGGGCAATTTAGCATGGCCAATCCAGCTACCTTGCACATCTTTGGACTGTGGGAGGAAACCGGAGCACCCAGAGGAAACCCACGCAGACATGGGGAGAATGTGCAAACTGCACGCAGACAATCACCCAAGGGTGGAATTGAACCCGGGTCCCTGGCGCTGTGAGGCAACAGTGCTAACCACTGAGCCACTGTACCGCCCAGGTAAGGTATGCTGTTCAGAGCTGTAGATTCATTTATAAGAATAATAATAATTTACCTTAAACTAATACCCTGAGCTCAAGGGCAGTCAAGCTGGGCAAAACATGCTGGGACTTTCCTAGTGATGCCACAGCCCATGAAAGAATTTTAAGAAACATGCATTTCTAGGTTTGACCAGACTTATTGCTGCCTGAGTATCTTCAGCAGTAGCTTTTCCAAACCTTTACCACCAAACCCAGCCACACCCTTCAGAGTGCAATTAAAGATGTATGGCCACCTTTTCTTCCTTATTTTACTGAAGACAAGTAATAATTCCCAACACTGTTTCTATATCAAATGCTTTTCACCTGATGCTTCAGTATATAACTGCTTTAGCTCAGGTCGCCAAAACACAAATATTCCCTTAGACTTTATCCTTCAAGATAGGATGAACCAAACTTGTCCAAATCTGTGCTGTGCATCCTTTCCTGCTTTTAAGTCCCACTCGTCAGTTGCCCTCATCTTTACTGGTCTATAATTGATTCCTTGTTTCCCCAGTGCATTCATTATGAAATTATTTCCTTTAAGCCCAACCGTGACACTCTGCAGTCTATCCATGTAATCTTCCCTAGCAGTCAATTCAGTCTCCTCGTACTTGACTCATTTCTGTCTCCCAGTGCTGTAATTTTCATTTCTGTGCATCATCCCACAATTGATGATAGAACTGGAATTCATTCTGTGAAATTCCTTCTCTAATCCTCTCCTGGTTGTTTCACTCAGTCCTTTCTGTCTTTTACTTCAGTCAAAAATGAAGCTGCTGAAAATCAAGTTTTTTGACCAAGTGTTTGACTATCTTTCCTAATCTTCCCACCTTAACAATGTATCCATTTTCCTTGCAGCCATTTGTGAAATGCCTTGGAACTTTAAAGGTGCGAAATAAATGCAGTTAATTGAGCAAATAATATATTCATTGGAGGCTAAGGTAGTAGGAGAGATGATAGAGCAGTGTTTGGATTGTTGGAAAAGTTCTTGATGAAGGAAAGATCACATGGGTTGAGTGAATATTAGAATCAGTAATACAGTAGTTTATATTCCATTCTAGATTGTAATTGACCAGTATTAATTCAGTCCTTCTTTCATCCCTTAACTAAACTGTTGAGACGAGTGGCAACCAGTGGATAGAGAAAATCCTGAAACAAAAATTAGAAATGTGCTGCAAATTGGTTGCCAAAGGACAATTAGATTTCAGATGAAGCACTTAATTACAGTAACATAGAGGATAATGGTTATTTCTTCCAGGATAACTTTTTTCAGTGTATTAATTGACAACTGTACAAAAAAAAGCTAATTTATCTGAGAATTTTATTTAACCCTTTTGTTTATTATAAATGATAGATTAAAAGTCAGCACTTTATTTTTAGCAACGTGAGTCATGTGTGCAGAAAGATGGAACTAAACTAGATTACATTACCAGGAATGAGGACATTATAATGGTATTGGTGGATAGAGAGTGAAAAGAAGGAACCTTTTAAATTGATACCTCATTTGATATTGACCAACCAGCTGCCTCCTGTCTCCAGTTGTGATTATTAATCTGGAACTGTTTATTTAATCAAAGTTGTACAATGCCAACTAAAATAAATTTCTCAAAAATGATTTTATCATGTTAGTGCCATATTTGTCGATGTTGTTCTAAAAATATATTTTAAACTGTGCAAAAGATTAGATTGTTGTAAGTTCTTGGCACTAGTGTCTTCAGTCAGTGCTGTTTTGAAAGAGAACAGGTCATTTCTTAGAATCAAGTGGTTTGATTGTGTTCACAAAGCAGCGTTTTCAGGTGGAACTTAGGAAATAAAAAACAGGAGGAGGCCTTGCAACGCCATTTGGAAAGGTTGGAGCACTTTGCTGTTTAAGGCCTATATCCCTTTTCAAAACCCAAAATCCCTAAGGCATTCCAAACTAGCTTGGCACCCGAAGTACATATTTACATAGTTGCCAACTTCAGCGCCCAATTCATTATCAAAATATTTTAAAGTTTTATTGTTTATAGTGGGACTTTGCCATGCTATGTATTTTGGCCCAGATTTTTCCAATGGCCAGATATTCTCATCTATGTTGTAGAAATGACTTGTGCACTGGAACCTTGCAATATCCCTAACCCATAGCCGACTCCAAAGGGACTTCTTGGAAAGTGAAGACTCCCGTAGGAAATTCCCCTGTACCAGGAGCCCTCTGTTGGTATCCATTTAAACCAGAGCATTCAGAATGTTCCACTGCTGTTAAGTAACTGATTGCTCAGGGAAGGTTAGACTGTGAAACACCTAGGCTAACTCCTGTGTTACTATTAAACTGATCCCCGATTTACCATGTGCTCCTCCAATTACATTTCCCCAAGATCTGTTTACAACACCACCGCCCCCCCCAGCCCGGGTTAAAATAGTACTCCTTTCTACCATTGGATTCAGACAGCCCTCTGCTCCCAGCATAGATCTGACAAACCCCATTCCACTTCACCACCTCCTAAAGCCCTGACAGGGGCTAATACTCTGTCACCTGACAGTCTTCACAGGACCTGACATTCCCTGCCAAACCTAATATCTTCTACCCACTCTGACCTATGCTAAACATTCCATCACTTACCTGGCCCCCTTCCCAGTCAGTGCTCTATCCTTTCTGAATGTCAATATGTGAACATAGTGGGAGGAAAGATGTTGAAACCCATATATAAATACCTTCTATTTTGGGATTTGGATTTTGAACTGGTGGCATGTGGGTTTTGGTCTGTGTGTATGAGGGTAATGAATAGGTAACTTGTCAATATTTCTGAAGCAATGATTGTTTTTGATCCAGTATAATAGAGTGTGCCCTCAATGGTGTAGATTTATTTGCATTGGATGTGGTTTACAAGCAGAGTAACATTGACACGCATTAGCTTGCTTTCTATTTAAAACAATCAGGGTTTGTTTTTGTTTTTTGGGAAAAGAAGAATAATAGCTTGTAAAACTGTTGTTTGTCAGTTTCCAGAGGTTCTGATCGAAGTTAGATGTATGAAACAATTTCTCACTGAGAAATGAGTTTTCTGTTAGCTAATAAGTTCCACAATGTAAGAATATTAGTTTGAACCTTTCAGATTAGAAATGTTTGGTTAGATCCCTGGAGGAGTTATTCAAAGTTGCAAAAGTTTAAGCTAAGTTGTGTGAATGCCGAAGGAAGAGACTACCAAACTCTCAAGCGTGGCAATTGAAAGAAACGGATAATTCAAACCCATAGCTTTGATAGAGCAGTAACTTTTTCTGATATTTAAGTACTGCAGTGTGAAGATTTTGAGAAGATGTGATTTGTATTGTTACTGTGTGTTTCAAAGTCTTCCAAATTGTGCCATATGTAAATAACTTGGTTTAATTCTATGTTATCTTTCTTTTGCGTAATAAACTTCTGTTTCATAGTCAAAACTAAATCTGCAGCATTCTGAGCTTGTGTTTCAGTGAAAGACCACCTCGTTGAATAATAAAAACTGATCAATCAAACCAGACTTTTGTCCAGTTATGTCATCAACTGGGATCATCATAATAGGAACATAAGGAATGGGAGCAGGGGAGGGTCTCAGCCCTTTGGGTTGGCTGCACTGTTCCATAGCATCACTGATGCTTCTGCTTCAGCTACAACATTGTGCACTGTTCTCACCCCATGTCCCTTGATCTCCTTAGTATCTAAAAACAAATGATTGCTGCCTTGAATGTTGTAAATAACTAAGTATCCACCGTTCTCTGAGGTGGAAACTTGCAAAGGCTTTCAAATATTTGAGTGAAGACATTTCTCTTCATCTCAGACCTTGATATCTAACCTTTTATCCTGAGACTGCGACCCTGAGTTCTAGACTTGCCTGGCAGGGCAAATATTCTCCCAATATCTATCAGATCAGTGAGAGTGGCAGGGGGCTTGCTCTTGTGACCAAATGGCTAGATCTTTTCTTATTGCCTATCAAAAGTTTTATTTTCTTTCAGTAAGCTCATTCTCCTAAAAACTGGAAAAGAAAAGCTTCATCTATTCATTCTTCTATTATAAGACAATTTTGGCACGGCAGAAATCAGCTGCTGAACCTAGGTTGCACTTCCTATGAGACACATATATGCTTCCTTGTTTAAGAGCATCACTCTAGAGTCTAGGCTATTCTGAAAGAGAAAAAGTTACTTTATTTATTATTTATCTGTTCACAAGATATGTGTGCCACGAGCTACGCCAGCAATTATTGCTCATCCCTAATTGCCCTTGCAAAGGTGGTGATGAGTGGCCTCGTTGAACTCCTGCAGTTAACATAATGTAAGTCCGTTTGCACATTTGAAGAGAGTTTCAGAATTTCAACCCAATAAGTGAAGAAATGGCAGTACATTTCCACGTCAGGATGGTGAATGGTTCAGAAAGGAAGTTGCAGGTGATGGTATTCTCATGTATTTGCTGCACTTGTCCTTCTAATTGGTAGATCTTGTGGTTTTTGAAGATGCTTTTGAGGGAGTCTTGATGATTTGCTGCAGTACATCATATAGATGGTAGACACTGATGCGCAATGACAACAGTGACGAAGGGAGTGAGTACTGGAGATGGTCAATGAGATACCAATCACATTGGCTGCATTGTCCTGGGTGGTGTCAAGCTGCTTGAGAGTTGCGGGAGCTGCACTTATTCAGGCAAGTGCAGAGTATTCCATTACATTCCTGACTTGTGCCTTTGTAAATAGTGAACAGATTTTGAGGAATGAGGCAGTGAGTTACTCACCAAAGAACTCCCAGCCTCTGACCTATCCTTTTAACGGTAGTATTTATATGGCTAGCCAAGTTCAGTTTCTAGTCAGTGGTAATTCCCAGGATGATTGATGATGGGAGGGGGGAGTTTCGGTGAAAGTAATGCATTGAATGTCAAAGGGAGATGGTTAGATTCACTGTTTGTGGAGATGTTCGTTGCCTGACACTTGTGTTTGTTGTTTGCCACTCATCAGCCCAAGCATGAATGTTGCCGAGGTATTACCACATATGGACATAAACTGCTTCTGTATCTGAGGATTGGAAATAATGTTGAAAACCATACAATTGTCAGTAAAAATCCATATTTGTTACAATGAAGCCTGGAGGAGTGCCCTGTGGCTCTAATCCCCTACTGCTCTGATACGTGCAATTGAAAATAAAAAGACATTTCAGTCACCAAGATGACCAATTCATGTACCTTGTTGATATCAAGTTTTTAAACGAAATGATCTATCAACTAAGTTTCTTAATAAACACACATAGATTTATTAACAAAACAAAGTTTATTCAATAAAGGTGCAATTAATAGTTAACATAGCAATGTAGCAGTAAAAATGCTTATGTCTCTAATTATCCCCAGAACGTGTGCACAAACTTGCACACAACCTTCCCTTTCCATAGGAAAACAGAACAAAAGAAATGGATTATTCTGCAGAGATTGGTTTCCTGAATAAAACGCCAAGCAATTGGCTTTCTTGAAGGCAAAAGAGTAAAGTATAGAATGTTCCAAAGTCTGTGGCCCTAATGTTCTGGCTAACTGAGTAATGATTTACAGTTGTCTCCGAAATTTCACAAACACAGCTTGCTCAGGAAATACAATCTTGAGATGATCTTTCAATCACTTCCTCAAAAGAAACAAGCACATTTCACCCTGAACTGATGTAGAGGGTTTTCCTTTCAGAAATAGGAGTGATCAGCTGTGAAGCATGTTCTTAGCAAGTTTTTCTTTAACACTAGCAAAAACATATAAATCTCTCCAAGCAAGTCACTTCATAACCAGTTGCCACAGTAACTACAGCAAAGCAAGCAATTACCACCCGTCATATAATTTTACGTAGCCGCCTTTTAAAGATGCTACCAAGGTATGTCCACAGAACTTGAAACCAATTCTGTTTTCCACAATCCTTAAGAATGTAAATCCTCCAAGTAATATTAAATATAAAGTACATTCAAAGCAGTAATCGTTAGACTTCTGACTTTATGATTGAGGGGGAAGTCAGTGATGAAGCAGTTGAAGATGGTAAGGTCTAGTTAGCTGCCCTGAGAAATTTTTGCAGTGATGTCCTGGTACTGAGACTGACCTCCATTCAATAACCATTTTCTTTTATGCTAGGTATAATTCCAAACAGTGGAGTGTTTCCTTTTGATTCCCATTGATTGTAGTTTTGGTACATTTCCGTGAATCTGAAAAAAGGTATGGGTGACAGAAATCATACTTGAAAAGTTAATGCAACTAAAGATAAACAAACATGCTGGGTATGATAATCCACATTCTACAGCTGTAAAAAAGGTGACCGCAGAGACGGTGGATATATTGGCTGTCCCAGTAGAGCAACCACATGACATCTACCTGCAATGTGGAAGATTGTCCAGGTATATCTTTTCCACATATCCAACCCGGCCAATTATCAATTGAGAGGTTACTGTTAATATCAGCAAAGTGATGTAAAAGTAAGTAAAGTTACCACAGTCCTAGCAGTCCATAGGGCTGTTCTCTCATTATATAGAGACAACTGTAGTGGTTTAACCTGCGGGTCACCACCAACAGCCGGTGCAGGAACTGAACTCACCATCATCCTGTTTAGCAAACCAGCCATCCAGCAAAATGACCTAACCGACCCCTTTAAATGGTGTAATGAGGTTACTGACAGTGTCGGCAGGTGGCCCTTGCTCACTGACAACCTGTTCAATAATATTCAGTTTTGGTTACTCCGTGACCACTCAGCTCCTGAACTTGGTCCAAACATTGACAAAAGGGTTGAACTCTAGTGGCAAAGTGAGTATCATTATCCTTGACAACAGGGCAGCATTGGAGCTTTTTTTACAGCCATAAATTTAAATCCTTAGTTTCAGAAATTCTGATTAATTTTGGCTCTTTGCATTAACCTGGATGTAAAATAGTTGTTTTCTACTTGCTGCTTTGACATATTGATGTGAAAATCTACCTTGAATGTATTTCATATTTTATCTTCTTTACTATTACTGTAGATTTGGTTTGCCAATTGTATATTAAAATTAACATCTCCCGTGATGGCTTTATTACCCATGTTATGCATACCTCTGAATTCCTCATTTATATTCTGTCCAGCACTACAATTACTGTTCAAGGCTCTAAAATCTACTCCTACCAGTGTTTTTTTTTTGTCATTTTCATGTTTTCCCCCTTTGCTTTTTTTTTTAAACTCCACCTGAATGGATTCAACATCTTGATTTTCTAAGATCCCTTTTCTCCGTGACTTTATTCTCGTTTTCCATTTTCTCTAACTCTTCTAAGAATCAATTATCCAGAAATATTTAATTCCCGACCTCAGCCACAGTGCTGCAGTGACTCCATCTTGGCTTTTTGGATCAAACCTATTAATATCTGTTTGTTATTTAACTAATCCAGTTTATTGTGAATGCTTCACGCTGTCTTTAGCTTTTTTTAACCTTGTGCCACTTCTGTTGCTGATGCACCATTACCTTTGTTAAGCTCACTTCCTGACACATTCCAGCCCAGTTCAACCTAAGCCTCTGTCAACTCTCCCCAGTACTGGTGCCACTACCCCACCAGACATGGGGAGCGGGAGAGTGTGAAGAATTGAACATATTTTCAAAATTTTCCATCCAATATAAAATGGCCAAGCATTCTAGACCAAGAATTGTTTGAATCACCTGTAGTGTAGAGCTTCTTCCCAAATCCCAACCTATGCTACCCCGATTACACGACAGGTTTTAATTTTCCATTCCTTTTTTTATTGGCTTGCTTGCCTTGTACAGGGTCTTCTGTGCTCTGGATATGGTACAATTTTTAAACCAGTTGAGACTGCCACCACTCCTGTCAGCTCAATCCATTAGATCCCTCAATACTGGCAAACAGAAGAGACTTTTATGCCAACAGTCGTGCATGGATTGAATCCCAGAGACTGATAAGGAACTGATAGTTTCCATTCTTTCTTTTAAACCAGTGAAGGTGCTCTTAAATCAATTTAGTTGAACTTCTGAATGTATATAAATAGAAATGGAGAAACTGACTTGGCATACTTCACACGAGATGAGTTTCACTTTTTATCTGTTCATTGCAAAGTTAGCAAACATGCTGCCTGCATATCCCACAGAATAGCACATCTGCTCGTTTCACATTCCTTCACAGTATATGACGCGCACATCTCTCATCCTCTATGAGGAACAGACAAGCCCGTCTGGAATCTCCCAGGATAGTAAATGCACATTTCGCAGGTCCCCAGGATAGCTGATGCATTCCTCTCGTGCTGCAGTTCATATTGCAACTGTGTGTTTCTGTCACTCAAGTACAGTTATATTCATGTAAAGGTTGAATTTTTGTGATCAGTACTTTTGCCCAAAAGTCATGTGGTTGACCTTTGCACACGTATGGTTTTCAAGGGGTTGAAATGCATGTTTGATTTGGGCCTAAATGTAAACGAAATAAAACATTGTTACAGTGGAATAAGGACTATTTTTAAAAAAACCAACAACATGAAAAAATCATCAAATATTAAAATTGTTTTGTAACTTATTTCATCCATATTAATTCTTCAGCTTGTATTAGTTTTATGACTTTACTGGCTATGTACATTTCATCCCATAAAATATAAACATGTGACAGATTAGCTTCAACATTTCGTGTTGAAATCCTTTGAAATTATTCTAACCCCCATCTGAATCACTGAATAATTTTGTACCAATCATGATATTGTATTACATGATAGTATGAATCTTCCTCTTTCCCTTCATCGTCATCATCGGTAGTAATTTTGGCATCGGCATTTCACAAGTTATCATTCTTGGTGCTGGTGAGCACATGCAATGTGCCAGATTTTAGAAATGAAATTTTAATAATACTGACATTGATTTCTCTCCATGACTCTTCAGTCCATTGACTGAAGTTGCTAGTGAGGGTGCTTGCAGATTTCTGCCACTGATACATGTTTTCTAACCTCCCAACATGTAAATGTTTCACACTTTCTGGATAATGTCCATGAGGTTTATTTACACATTTGTCCAGAGGATGAACAGTACTCATAGAACCAAGATGTTATAACCAAATAAAAATGAAATTGAAATTTTGCAGCAAGATGTTGAATTGAATGGATATTTAACTCCATAAGACATTTGCTAAGTTGATGAGATCAAGAAAAGATTGAAAGACCAAGCAAATTGTAATCATGTCACCACCAGTGCAACATTTACGCATCAACTAAAGTCTGTTGCCATGTGAATTAACTTTTTTTCCCGCACTATTGCAGATATACGAAGGCCCTTTTTAATAATTCATAGCAAACTATTTGATTTGCTCTGGTATATGCTGGCAGACCTGCTTATCTATTCAAAATACTTTCACAGAGCTCTCAAGTTACAATGTTTGAACAAGCATTCTGCTTAATTGTTGTTGACATTTATTGCATCTATTTACTAGTGGGAACAATGCAATCTTTCAATTTGCAAAGCAGGTAAGAATTTATTTCCTCTTGGCTTGTGTCCAGAAACACTCATTTCATTGACACCCTTGCAGGTAGTTCCCATATAGTATTTAATTAAGGTTTGTACCTTTTGGGAAACGATCCAGCAGGTGACAATGGTCGAAATCTGTTACGACCTAATTTCATTTAAAACTGGGCCTGGTTACTCTACTTTTGTAAATATGCTTTGAATGAAATATGACATAGGTACCTACTGTGCTATGTGGAGGGACTGGGAAAAGGATGCATGATATGCCAGGGCATTTATACACTCATTTCAAAGGAACAGCCCTACTGGATACAGTTTAAAGGTACTTAGATGAAGCTTCTCTCTTTCATTTTAATATAAACCACTACGTGTGGAGAGGTTTATCTGCTCTCACCATTATCCTCCTGAAGTGAGCAGTAACTTTTTAGTAGATGTACTGACCTCACTTCCAAGGTATTTCTTTTACTTTCTTGTGCCTGCATTAATAGCTGGGGGCTAGGGCAGTAATATATGGCACTACATTTGACTTTGGTGCCCTTGAGTTAGAGATGAGGAAAAGAACCAGTTTTCAACATTTCATTATTAACTGACCACTGGGAAAGTGAACAAATGCACATGGTCAGGTAAGGACCATTTTGGTCTTACAACCTGTCCAGCATGTAGTGAAGCGTGGTTAGCTGGCTAACACGCTGGAGCTGGATCTGAAATTATAATGTACCAAGAACCAGTTTCCTAAAGGAGGGCAAAAAAAATGTTTGTTAAAACTAAAGCATTGCTGCCTGAGAAATGAATGTTTGCAGAGCAGTTCTAAGTATGTTACTTGTCATGGTGCGCCTGTGTAACGGTGGAAAATTTTTCATTATGCCCAATACTGTCCTCACATAAACCAGACAAATGATGCAATGCACCAACTAAAGAAACTTATTTTAGCAATACTTGTATCTTACACACAGGAATATGCGCAATAGCAGCAAAATCTCTGAAATAAATTGAAATAAAGCGTGATAAAAATCTAACAAATACATAAAAATGAAAGTGAATTAATGAAAAATTGTCAGTGAAAGAAACTGTTTGGGAAAGATTTTTTATTTAAATCATCTTTATATTGAGTATAAGTCTGAAAAAATCAGATGAGCATGTTGATATCAACAGACATTCTGTTTAGAAATATATTCATTCAAACATGGAAAAACTTTGCTGCAGAATCTAGTGTATGGCATTTGATTTGACAATATGAAATGTTTTGTATGCAGTCATCATAATCAGTTAATGTTACATGAACTGTGTGCATGGTCTGAAAATATTAACTGCAATAAGTGTTCTAAACATCAAGCAATTTAAATGGTTTTGGAAAGATTTGATAACCTTTATTAATAGGGATTCATGTTGAGCTGAATTTTCACAATTCCTTACCAGGACTGGACTGATGTGCATGGATGAGACTAAACAACAAAGAATCATTTGCTAAAATGTTGCAATAACCCATCTGTGAGATCCCAGAAAAGGATCACCAAACTAAAGTAGGTCAGATGGAGGCATCTCTTAGTGGTGCCAACCAAAACAAATAAGTTTAGGGTCAGTTCAGAACACTTTATTTCAAAAGAAGAAACACTGGCTTCTCCTCCTCTGCCTGCCACGACGAAATGCATTTATCCTCGTTTTATTGAGTTGGTTCATTTCATTTAATTTCGTTTCATTTCATTTACCATAACTGAATGAATAGTTCATCTGCAGTGGTACTGAAGAACGTATGAGTGAAAATAACTGAATTTGAAGAGTTATAATTGGAATAACCTTAAACACAAATTGAAATAGAGTAGCTAGTACATAATATGCTCTTAAAAATAAACTGGCAAGGCTTGATAGGCATGCTTTCCCAATTTATCGGCATTCAAATAATAATCTACTTGCCTGCAGTTGCTAACAAAATGGATATGGATTTAAGATAATTACAAAAGGTTCAGCAGAGGGAAACAGGGGAGACTGATACAACCAATGTGATTGGACAAAGATCTGACTCAAGAATGATGAGTAAAATGGCCTCCATCTATGTTATTAATTCCAGTATTGGATTGGACTGAATTCTACTGGTTGCAAGTAATAATCTGCCTACTTTTAATTACAAATGGATACTGGAAGAATAGCTGTATAGACAAGTTACTGGAAAGCCACTGAAATACCAATTCAGTATTTTCAGATGAATAAGAGTAAGAAAAGGAAAGCGTTGCACAAAAATTTCAAGGCCATTCCTGTGATAGCAAGTTTATCTTAAGAATGATATTGGAATGCTACCATTGGTATGTATGTGACCGAGTAGAGAGGAAAAATCATGCAGGAAGACTATGATTAACTACAATCAAACAATTCCTACTGGAAGTGTGTCTAAAGATGTGATTGAGCAAGATTCACATAATAAAAGGCCTGTTCATGCTTATTGTTAATAAAGACCAGAAATCATATACCAGCAAGGCAGAATGATTTAAATAAACAGTTCAAAGTGCTGTACATCAATTGGAAAGTCTGATATTAAATTCTAATCCTAATAATCTTATTTATTATTCATGTGTTTTGGTTCTTGCATTTACGGAATGGGGTCCAATCTTGATCTTTGATCCAAGAATGGGGATGAAAGGCTTGCCTGTCAAATTTAGAGTGAAAAGAAAGGGAAAGAGCTTCAATCTCCAATTGTTTCAATGGTAACAATCATCAAGTTCCCAACAAATAGATTGGATCAAGAGCTGCAAGTTTCTTACACTTGTGCAATGAAATCTTATCTCTGAATATCACCACGATTCCCACAATAAGAAGACAAAAATTTTTTTTCTGCCCATACAAATTTTTTCAATTATCAAGAGAAGTCCCTTCTGCCTCTGTAATTTTGACTGGTGGAAGACATTTCAAAAATTGTGCATGAATCCATCAATTGTTCATTAACCAGCACTAGATAGAAAAAAGTGTTATGCTGATGAATTCAGATCTGATAATCCTGAAATATTAGGATAATCCAGCTGTACTGCTAATCGTAAACTTTCTCAATCGTACCTTCTTCAGACGCCCATGCAGTCTAATGGTAAAACCTTAACAGTTTGCAGTTACTTTTTGAAAGAAGTTTTGGCTGGTGCAGTACTTTGTCTGTGACTCAAACCTGGGCAAGCATATTAAGTCAATGTCGAGATTGCTGACTCAGTATTTGATTTCAACTGATTCAGCAGTTTAAGTGCCACAGTCAATATTGCTTCTGATTAGGGAGGGATGTCTTACCAGGATTCTCCATTGATGCAATTCAAAAGCCTAGAAACTTTACTGAGAGGATGTTGGGGAAGTATATATACTCACAAAGAATGGCCACTTGGTCACTACTTCAGAACAACTGCCTTATGTCATGTAGCATTGTTTGTGCCTTATGCTTTTGGATAGTCAGAGACCTTTTCCCAGGTTAGAAAAGTCAGTTACAAGAGGGCATAGGTTCAAAGTGAAAGGAGGGAAATTTAGGGGAGAAGTACAGGGAAAATATTTTGCACAGAGGGTGTTGGGTGCCTGGAATGTACTGCTAGTGAAGGTGGTGGAGGTAGGCGCATTAGCAACATTTAAGGCGTATCTTGACTAATACATGAATGGGAGGCGTGCAGGAGGGATTGAAACTGCATTTAAACAATAAATAGCAAGTCGAAATAAGGATTAGGAATCAGTGCAGGCTTAGTGGGATGAAGGGACTGTTCCTGTGCTGTATTGTTCTTTGTTCTTATACGAGGTCAAACTAAAAGTATGAATAGCCAAACTAAGCTTGTAAATATGTGAAGATTTTGATACAGGCATTGAGAAAAAAAACATGAAGCAGGTGTGATGAAAGCTTTGTCTTTAATATATTTTAAAATTTGGCTTTTGAAGGATTGTATCAAAATGGATTTAATTCATGTTCAGTGGTGATTCCTGGAATGAATTTGTTTTTTTCTTAGAAAACACTCTGAGAGGACACGTCAGAACATTTTTTTGTAGAGAAAAGATACTTCTGGAAAGTCACGTGTTCAGCAAATGGCTTGTACACCTTATAGGAAATACTTGCCTGGTTGTCTTGCTTGAACAGTGTTTTGCTTAGAGGTTACTTGGTTTTCACATGGGGCGGTGTGCAGGGTAAAAGGCTTACAGAACTAAAGCTGTCCAATTCATCTCTTCCCCCATTTCTGGAACACTCTGTTGTTCCTCTAGTGTGAAATCTAATTGACCTCCTTAAGCTTGTGGGAAAACTTCTTGATATGCAGTTCCTGAGCAAGCTGTGTCTGTCAAGACCCCAGAAACAATTGCACATGTCCAATGACCTGTGTGTGTGTGCGTGCCAGGGCATAAGATCAACTGGCATCTGAACATTCCAACCATTTTTCTGCTTTTCTTCTTTCAAGAACTGACCTTCATTGGTTAAAAGATTTCTCCCCTGCAGTGAATCTCTGCAGAGAAAATGCCATTTTTGCCCTTTACCTCTGTGTGTTATTTTGGGCTATTAAGAGAGGTAAACATTTATATTTTCAAATTAAAAACTATGTAATTTTTCATCCTCATTTAAGTAGCTGTCTGTTATTATCAGTCAACTTTTGTGTTTATTGAATAAATCTGGTTGGTGGATGTTTTTACTTGCATGTAGAGAATCAATAGATGAAGGAAACATGTGATTGGCCATATCGGAAATTGGGTGAAATGATTAATTTAAATTTTGTGACCTGTGGAGTGATGGGACTAAAGAGAGACGGTGCACTCCTCCCATTTTGAGGTCGTAACACCACGGGAATTCGCAATGAGCAATCGTACATTGCAGATGATCATGAATTATCGGTGCATCTTAGGCTGCATCCAGTTACTTTTCTTTTGATGTGAAAAGCTGGCTACCTATTGCAATTGCCTGTTTCTGAGCTAGCTTCTAAAATTAACTTCGACCCCATGAGATCATCTATATGATCCATATTCCAAGCATCAACGAGTCAAATCCAATTGTCAGCTTTTAATATTTATTGTGAGATTCAATACATCTACCTTTGCTTGTACTTAAATATCATATTATTCCAAAACATAAACATGCCCTATAATCTGAGAGCTATATTGCAGTATTGTTTATTTTCAGAAGATGTTATTATGTATTTTCAGAAGTTCTTCATAATAACTATATTGAAGATCATCCAATATAGATTTATAAACACTATAATTCTACTGAGACAAGTCCAAGCAATACCCACCTCTCCCAACTTGTAGATCTAGTTGTACAGAAAGCCTTGCTCTTAAAACACACATACTGTTGGAATTTTTAGTTTTAATAGAAGCTTTATTCCAGCTTCCAAATAATAAGATTGACCCCTTGCTTTGCAGGGGCATTATAATCATTTTATCATTTAGAAGTATTTATACAGTTGTACCAAATGTTTACATTTTTATCCTTGCTTCAAAGTCCTTTGCTGTGCCAAACAGTGCTAGCAGGGAGAAATGTAGGGAATCTCATCGCAGCTTATTGTATGCTGTTTTCTTACCTTACTCCGCATTTCTGTTTTCGTAAAATTATGAGAAAAAAATCATTTTATATCAAAGTAAATGACTGCCTTAGTTGATCTATATTTCTATTATCATATGGGATGTGGGCGTTGCTGCCAAAGCCAGCATTGGTTGACTCCCTAATTTTTCTTGAACTGACCGGCTTACCAGGCCATTTTCAGAGAGTGGTTAAGAGTCAGCCACGTTGCTGTGGGTCTGAAGTCACATGCAAGTCAAACTAGGTAAGGAATGGTAGATGCCCTTCTCTAAAGGGCATTAGTGAAATAGATGGGTATTTACGACAATTAACTGGTTACATGGTCATGATTAGACTCCATAATTCCAGAATTTTATTGTCTCCCAATTTAACTACTGCTACAATGGGTTTCGAACCATATCCCAGAAACATTAGACTGGGACACTGTGACGTTACTGTTACACCACAGCCTCCTTTATGACTTGGTGGGACTTGCTGCTGCATGTTCTCCACATTGTGATTTCTGCATCTGGGTTTGATCTCTGAGCTCAGAGTTGCGTGAAAGTGAGTCATTTCTATCTGAAGAATCAGAGATCAGTGGGAGAGCTGCCCCAGGCCAGTCGTGCAGACAAAATCTGATTTGGAAATGTGAGGAATCTGGCCGCTAACTTAGTTAAATCAAGGAAATGAAACTGTTGTGCACTGATTTTATTGGTTTTTTTTATTTGAATAAAAATAACAAGCTTCAGAATGATTCAGTTAATCTCTGTAATCCAAACCTCGGATTTATGCAGAGATATTTTCTTTTTCTTTCATGAAACAGTTTCAAATGGCTATTTAAATCTATTGCTATTCTCTATCCTACGCAACCAAATCAGATTTTGTTAGCAGGCACTCCAAATGTGCTATCTGCTTATCTTCCTACATATCATGTTTTTGTTTTCTTTGTTGTTCAGTTGGAAAGCATACGGGAATTATCTTAAATATGTTGAGAAGCATACAGTCTGAACTGATCAATCAGGAGGTTACACAGCCTGTATTGCATGCATATAATGCCCCCTGTTTTTCACAAGTTTATAGGATAATCACAGATGAGGATGATCATTCAGACTCTCTTCATTTCTCCATTCATTCCCCATTTCTCCAAAATTTCAAACATTACTGTTCCATCTGGAAGTCTGTTGTTAGACATTGGGTGAAGAAGTGACAAGCTCAAGGTTTAAAACAACCATTACTAGTTTGATGTACTAGCATGTCAATTTGTTCCATTCCTGCAAATTAATATCCTGGGTTCATTGTTCTATCCCATTAGCAGTATTCTATACACTTTTGAGAACACTTCTCAGTTGATTCCTCACTCGGCTGAAATTTCCCAAATTTCTTGAGTGTTTGTACATCATGATGTTAGCGATCAACCTCTTTATTTCCTCTGCAGTACCTCCAAGATCTTCAAAATTTCCCTTGTTTCTTGCCAATCAATTCTAGATGCAGTATACACAATGCAATCTGAATGACATAAAGTTCAATGATTACCTTCTTTGATATATTCATCCATTTTAACTAAGTTGTTTGGTTGGCTTTGCTGCTGTGCATTGATTGGATCAATGATCACCATTGTGTCTCGTAAGACTCCTACGTTTCATTTCATCCTCCATAGAATATGTATCTCAACTCCTGTTTCATTCTCTGTGCAGCACTTTGCATCCTACTTAAGATTTCATCTGCCGTGGTTCTGTCCACTTATATATTTTCCACAAATCATTCCGCAGTTTCTGTCCTTTTGATTCCACTTCCTTATCCCATTTGCTACAATCTTCAAATTTGTCAAGTTTCTGATTTTTTTCAATCATATCATTTATGTAAATTCGACACATTTCGACAGGACCAAAGGTTCTATTCCTAAGATTTATCCTAATTCCCTAAAGCTTTGAGCAGAATTAACTAGAAGCATTTTAACTGGCACTTGGAGGGGGAAAGTTATTATTTAAACAGAAATACGCCATTCAACTTCTGATGCCTGTTACCAGTGTGTCTCTTGTCCTAGTACTGTGTAACAAGTACAGTACTACCTCTCCTTAAAGGTCTGTCTGCTGCATCATTTCACTTCTTGTCTCCAACAAAGAGACCATCCATTCATGTATTTGCTGCTTGACCTTACCCACTAAATCAGGTGGTTACGCAGCACAGGTGGCACGGTGGCTCAGTGGTTAGTACTGCAGCCTCACAGCACCAGGGACCTGGGTTCGATTCCAGCCCCAGGTGACTGTCTGTGTGGAGTTTGCACATTCTCCCCATGTCTGCGTGGGTTTCCTCCCACAGTCCAAAGATGTGCAGGCTAGGTGGATTGGCCATGTTAAATTGCCCATAGTGTTCAGGGGTGTGTGAGTTATAGGGGGATGGGTCTGGGTGGGATGCTCCAAGGGTCGGTGTGGACTTGTTGGGCCCTTCGGCCCAACAAGTCC
>JAHRHZ010000065.1:20472317-20543005 GCA_024137785.1 Ginglymostoma cirratum
CCTGTGTGGAGTTTGCACATTCTCCCCATGTCTGCGTGGGTTTCCTCCCACAGTCCAAAGATGTGCAGGCTAGGTGGATTGGCCATGTTAAATTGCCCATAGTGTTCAGGGGTGTGTGAGTTATAGGGGGATGGGTCTGGGTGGGATGCTCCAAGGGTCGGTGTGGACTTGTTGGGCCGAAGGGCCTGTTTCCACACTGTAGGAATTCTAATTCTAATTCTAATTCTAAAAAAAAATCAAAGCTACCATTCCCAAGTCCAGTTCCCCACTCTAACATTGAATCCTTGTGTCATTTTAAGTTCCCCTTCTGTCTTCTTTCTGCTTGCCGAAGCTTCTCTTCCATGATGAAGATTCTTTCCATGGTTTTAACTTGCTTTGGAAATGATTTCCTGTCCACTGGCGTTGCGCCTCTACCTTTTGGAACCACTACTAGAATTTCTGTCTGCCAAACAACTCACCTTTCGCCCTGTGTAGCTGATGGCTACTGCACTATCTCCAACCTCTCGCGCAATCCCCTGTTTGAGTTGCTGCAATAAACTCTTGCTCATCACACAGCACTAAAACAGTCCTAACCAAAATCATTAATGGCATTCACTGTAAGTCTGGCCTTAATGCACTATATTATCTTTGGCTACTCTGTAACTTTCAACTACACCATCCTTCGCAATATCTGTTTTCCCTGCCCCATGGAACTCTTGTTTGATTTCACAGTTACTTACCTAGAATTGGCAGTGAAGAGCAATGGCACCTCTTCTCACACTCGAATACTTACCTCCAGAGTCGACAAAATAATCCACTCCTCATCTCACTCCCCTTTCTTACTTCAGTGCACTGTCCTTGGGCAATATTGTCCAAAGTGATAGGATCACCTGATTTCCAGGTTTATTTCTCCACCACCTCTCGACCCTCATATGTTTAAACTGCCTGTCTGACATACACACATGAATAATAATGTCCTTGTACTCAACATTTAGATGATGGATCCCGTTACTTTTTCCCCTTGCTGTCAGCTCTGTCCCACTTTACAGAGAATGTTTCAATATGAAGTGGTTGTTTGCAACCCCAACATCTTATTCCTGTTCATTTTTTAAATCTTCTATATTTTTATTGCAAAAATCACATCAATCACATCAATAACATGACTTCCTCTGTTTCTGATTCAACATTTTGGTCACCTCTCTTAATCACCCCTCTTAATCTGTCCTTTGGTTCAGTAGTCTTATTGTTCACACGTTCAGAGCACATTTACCTACAATCAAAGTGCAATATCTATGGAAGCATCTGCTGCTGTTCTAGGACTTCCATCTCATTTATATCAAAGCTCCTGACTTTATTTGGGCTTCATTGAGAGAACACCAGCATCAATTGTACAATCAAAAGATTTATTGTTTCTGTGCATCTGCATGTCACAAAATGACAAGCATTATTTTATGAAATCCAGTAGAAAGAACAGTAACCTGGTTCTGTGTAGATCAAAATCAGTCAAATTTTGGTTCAGAAACTATCAGAGTTAACTTATTTTTCATGAATCACTAGGTGTTTCATCTGAAATAACAACATATTACAATTAAGTCTTAGTATCTTCAAAGCTGATGGCAGGTGTGTGCTGCTATTCTGGTTTGTTTACGTACGGGTCATGTCTTCATTATCAGCAGCAATGTTCCTGAATTACAAATCTCATTGAACTCTCTCGCCTGTCATTACCTGCAGCAAAACAAAGTGTGTGTCCCCAGGTGCAGTCTCTAACAAAAGAGTTAATTCTTTTCCTTAAGTCTAGGTTGCTTTGATACCACCTGCATCTGTTGGGCCATATACCCTTCATCCACAACTGCTTATCTTCTAAAGAACTTGCTGCCAGATTCATTTCCAAACATTTGCACGTCTCAGACATGTAAAACCATAGTTAGTTGATGTTGCTTAAAAGGGTTGTCTGGAATAAAGACAGTTTTTTTTTGTTTTCAGTAATAATTGTTGTGTATTTGATACCAAATACATGGCCATTGTTTATTAGAAACTTTTAGTTAATTTCATAAGTACCATACAAAAAGCACTTTAAACACTACTGAGCATGTTGTACATGAATTCAGGTTTTAAAGGCTCCTTTGCAGTTACTTTGGCTTCTGATGCAGCTCAGAATATTCTGAATTGTCTGTTGCCAACAACCACTGCATTAGGACACACAGCCAGCAACTGTACACAGCAAGCGGGTTGCACTCACTTAAGCCTGGTCCTGATTTTAAAGTCCAAAATCTTCTGCACTACCAATATTGCATCCTGAGCAAATAAATTAGATTGGAGTTAGTTCAAAGGAATGAGCTGCTACTGCTGCTATTAATCTCATCAATGCAAACTTCATGCACATGTAAAATTAAGTGATGACATCAGTGCTATGACTCCGGCGTTCTCCTAACTCACACCTCCTGTTTTCGGAGCAGAAAAACAGTTTTCATAAGCAGACCAACCTTCCTAAGAACTCAAACGTGTGTCTTTGTGATATTGGCAGCATAGGGCTAACGATTACTCCTTAGCTCTGATATATCACACTGAATATGTACGATGCACCATGTTTTCCTGTCCTTAAAGGTGGCAATTAGCAACGTCAGTTGTTTACTTATAAGCTGGTGATGATGGATTTCTTTACTGTAAGATAGCTCACATTATGCTATGCTTAGAAAACATTAAAGATAAAATTGGTTCATGAATAATCAAAGTGTCCTTTGGATGCAAACGTATTTGAGTGATTTGCTTTATTGTCATGTGTACCTAAGTACAGTAAAAAGCTTTGTGAGCAGTACAGGCAGATCATGGGGTGAAAAAACTTTGGCAGCGTGAGGCATTCAGGTTACATTGCACAGGAGGTGTGCAAGGCAAGATCAACATTGTCTGAAGTTGGACAGTCCGTCCAGCAGTCTAAATAGCAGGCAAGAAGCTGTTCGTGAACCTGCTGGTGCGTGTGTTCAAGCTTCTGTATCTTCTGCCTGACGGAAGAGGTTGTAGGAAAGCATTACCAGGGTGGGATGTGTCTTTGATGTTGGTAACAAAAGGTGTAAATGGAGTCCATGGATGGGAGGTTGAGTTCCCTGATGGTCTGTTTGAAAGACTGCCTACCCACCAAACATCTATGGCGTGACTTTTATTCTTGTACCAGAAAGTAACAGCCAGGTAGCAATGGAACTACTTTGGGCAAGAAGGTTTTATTTGGGGTAGAGCAGATGCGCTGCCAGTCTTTAAAGGCATTCCTCTATTATGATATTGGATAATGTCATGTTCTATACATGCAGGCATTTATGATGACCATTCTGCCCCAGTTGTTCTTTGCATGCGTCTTCTCTCAGCATGCAAAGCACTAGTTCAGGAAGAGACTTACGCCGCACCTTAAAGGGAAATAGAAGAAAATATTGTTTTTGGTCTTCTCTCCCGCAACCTGGCCTGTAATCTTTATGGCCTTTATAGTTTCTGAATGCACAATGAAGACTGGCTGACTTTTCAAAAATGTGATAAACCTGGTAAACAATATGTCATGGCCAGGTCACTAACAGAAGACAAAGAGGCACTTACAAGCTGGATCTTCCTGAAGGCAGATTTTAAAATTATTTTCACTCCCACATATTGAATAATTAAACAGTAATAATGAAATATACTGGGTTGCATTAGTTAACTGCTGATCATGCTTTTTGTTAAGTCCATCCAGTTGCAACAAAGGCTTTATTCCTGTGCTGTAAAGTCCAATGTTTTTCAACTACGACTTGACACAAAAAGTTAGATGATGGCCTCAGCTCATTATGAATCTTCTGCCTTCAGCAATATTTTCCCCTTTTAAAAAAGCAAAGGCATACTTTTATTAATCCCTTATTTGAACATTTCTCCTTTGGGGTGGAATGATGCTCATTTACAGTGCTGTAATTCTACAGTGCATCAGATTTGTTCACTATTTTTGACTCTTGACAGGAAACAGACTGTGAATGCTTTGTGCATCCTGAATTAATTCGAAACTCATTTATTTCCTGTTTTGAACATTATTTGACTTATCTGTTCACAGTTACCACTTGAATCTGTCTGCATTCTTTCCAGGCAAGGAATGAATACATTTGTGTTCCTACTATTTGTATCCAACTGATATTTTTGCAAATACTGTTGACTTTGTGCCAATTTAATAAGTGCTGTCAAATTACCTTTCTTGATGCATTTGCGAAGCCACTAACACCAAATAGGGAAAATGTGTCTCATTGATAATAAGTGCCAGAGAACCTGAAATAGACTGAAAGCAAGTGGGTTAAATTTGCAGATGAGACTAAACAGAGAGAATTGTCATGAAAGCCAAGGAACCACAGAACCACAGAAGGACATGGACAAAATTATTACTTTGGAAGGACTATGGTACATTTGGCAGCATGGTGGCTCAGTGGTTAGCATTGCTGCCTCACAGCACCAGGGACCCAGGTTCAATTCCACCCACTGGTGACTGTCTGTGTGGAGTTTCTGCATTCTCCCTGTGTCTGTGTGGGTTTACCCTGGGTGCTCTGGTTTCCTCCCACAGTCCAAAGATATGCAGGTTAGGTGGATTGGCCATGCTAAATTGCCTATAGTGGATTAACCATGGGAAATGCAGGGTTACAGGGATAGGGTAGGGGGCTGCGTAGAGATGGTGAGTCTGGTTGGGATGCTCTTTTGAGAGTCAGTGTGAACTTCTTGGGTTGAATTGCTTGTTTCCACACCGTACGAATTCTATGGATTTAAATACAACACAGAAATGTTAATTATTGCACATTGCATGAATACTGGGTGCATATTTTATGACTGGTGCCAAACTAGCTAGCAGAGATGTTGAAAGAGATCTAGGAAAGGTTGTATACTCATGTCCACTTATTGTGGGGAACAAACAAAAGAAACAGCATGTGACTTAGATTGCTAAATTAGTATAGGAAGTTACTACATGGCAATTAGAGGTCAGATCAGCGGCACCTTTAGTACAATTTAGTTCTGGTCACTGGTCATAAGAGAAATGTTGAAAGGCCTTGAAGTGATGCAGAAGAGGTTTACAAGCTGATCCTTAATGCCAGGACTGAGGTATGAAAAAATGGTAAGAAAAATGGAGTCTTCCAAAATAAAGAGAAATGAATGCTCGGTATGCAAGGTAGTAAGTGGCCTAGAAAATGTTAATGTGGAGAGCTATTTCAAATTAAACCATGACTGCAAGATTGGTCCTATGGCAGGCTGGATGAGCCTGTATCTCGGCTTGACTTTGCATCTCAATACAAAAGCTCAAAGATTATTTTTCTATTAACATTCAAGTGAAATTTGTTTTCTGATTTCAGATATGGGATATGAGTGATGATGAAAGTTTCTGAAGAACAGTCTGCAACCTGAAAGGAAGATGCAAATTGAAGAACCAAACCAAGACCTCTTTCCAGCTTTTCAGAATCCTGAAGTGCAATAACAGCTGCCCTGAGCAGGTCACAGATTCTTTGTGATTTTCATTATGGCATTCAGCCTAATTCAGAAGCATTCTGTCTTTAAATAAATATTATCTCCTAATGTCTTTTTGGAGTCAAAAATATGCAAATGTTCCTGGCCCTTTCATCCAGATCACAGTTCTGGAGATTATGATGTTAGCATTAGTGATAACAGCAATAATCCAAAAGTCTCTAAACCGAATACATGTATTCAGTTATGTGTATATAATTACATATCAGTCTGAGTAAGAATATTTCATATAAAACACATTGCTCAAACACAAACATTTTGTTGAAGTTGTTTCTCACCCTTTTTAGGCGTTCACTATCTCCAATCATTTTTGACACTAGCTTCCTAAAAGTATTATTTTAAAGTCAGTTTCAGCACAGACTAGGAGTTTACATGCTATGAACTTTAATTAAATGTGAAATTTATCATTTGAGCTACTGACTCCACTTCCATTTAAAATGTTCCTTTGTACTGAACTGAAGTCTATTTCCTGTCCGCCCGTTTGTTGTACATCTGAAGCATCTGTATCGTGTACATGCTGGTGTAATCTGCATGCAACACTTGCTACCTTTTACACAATTAAAAATGGTTTAACTGAGTTCACACTATCAGACATGTCTCAACATTTAATTTCACAGGAGTAAGAGGGTGAATCTCTATAAAATGTACCAATAGCTCTTGTTTAGCTTTCATCTGTGTCAAATGAAAGCCAAATAAAAGGCCTGGAATGCTGATACCATCCAGTCACTTTTCATGTTATTTTAGTTTGTGGATGTTTGGATACAGTTATTACTGGAACTGGCCTGATTTCTCTCTTTTTAATTCATTGGCTTGAAGATGATCTATCAAGTAGTTTTATTTTTAATAGCTGGCAATATTGGAAACATTAGCTTGCAGTGTACTGCAATGCTAAGAAAGCTCAATTAGCATATTTGGCTGGTATGTCAAGATACCTTGATAGGATGAACTGTCTACTGTAGTTGACATGTTGCTATCAGGCCAAGTAATTGTATCTAGTCAAGGCCATCAGTGGTACTATCAATATTTATTATTTTAAGCAATTATCAAACACAGATGTTGAAATTATTTAAATTTCCTTATTGTTGCACTCATAAGCAAGTCTGCTCAGAGCAATGTATAAACCTTAAGTTTATCTTTGCCTCAGTCAAATGACTTATGATTGGACTTTAAACAGCCGAGTCCTACCAGGTGCTGGAGACTAATGGATAGTAGAAGTATTTGTATAATTGTTCACTCTATATTTCAGATAAATACACAAATGTTAATTGCAAACCCAAGAACGGAGGTAGCCGTTGACACTATTTTAATGAGACCAAATAGAGATCTGAGGAGCACCTCTCATCTCTTGATAGGCATTTTGCAGCATTCTAAACTTAACATTGACTTTAGTTTTTGATCATGACCACTGTTCCTATTCTTTTGGTTAACATGTTGATAACAAATCTGCTGTTGCCATTCACACCTCCGTTAGTATCACCTTTTGTTCCTTGTTCCATGTTCCATTGTCATCCCCTCTTGTTCTTCCCTATCGGCCCTCTTTCGCTGCCTCTGTATTTGCTTATAACATTGTACATCCCTAATAACTCTTTTCCACTCCTGGGAAAATTTAATTGCCCTGAAATGTTAGCTCTGTTCTGTTTTCATCATTGCTGCTCCCTGATCTGTTGAGTATTTCCAGGATTTTCAGTATCTTGTTAGGCATTGATCTTTTGCTCAGCTGACATGCTGGGTTAAGATTCTGCTCACTGGATATGGACATCGCTGACTCTAATTGATTTTCCAGGGTTGATCAAGTTAAGTGAATATTTGTAGACCCCCATGAATTAGAGGTTCTGTGGTAGTTTAGAAGGCCGGGCAGTATGTCATAGAGATGTAGAGCACAGAACCAGTCCCTTTGGTCAAGGTCATCCATGCCAACTAGCCTTTGGCCCAAATCCCTCTAAGTACTCACTTATTTATATACCCACCCAGATGCCTATTTATGTTTTTATTGTACCAGCCTCCATCATTTCCTGTGGCAGCTCATTCCATACATGCACCACGCTCTTCTGTAAAAAAAAGTTGCCTCTCAGACACCTTTTAAATCTTTACCCTCTGACTTTAAACCTACACCTGCTAGTTTTGGACTCCCCCAACCTGAGGAAAGACCTTGTCTATTCACCCTGTCCATGTCCCTCATGATTTTATAAACCTCTATAAGGTCACCCCTCAGCCTCCGATACCCCAGGGAAAATAGCCCCAGCCTATTTAGCCTCTCCCTATAGCTCCACCCCTGGCAACATCTTTGTATATCTTTTCTGAACCCTGTCAAGTTTTACAACATCCTTCCTGTAGCGGGGAGATCAGAATTGCACACAGTATTCCAAAAGTGGCCTAACCAATGTCCTGTACGGCCACAATATGACCTCCCAACTTCTATACTCAATGCACTGTCCAATAAGGGCAAGCGTACCAAATGCCTTCTTCACTACCCTCTCTATGTGGGACTCCACTTTCAATGAAATATGAACCTGCACTCCCAGGTCTCATTGTTCAGCAACACTCCCTAGGACCTTATCATTAAGTGTGTAACTCCTGCCCTGATTTGCTTTTCGAAAATGCAATACCTCACGTTTATCTAAATTAAACTTCATCTGCCATTCCTCGGCTCTTTGGCCCATCTGATCAAGATCCTGTTATACTCTAGGATAACCTTCCTCGCTGTCCACTGCACCTCCAATTTTGGTATCATCAGCAAACTTTCTAACCATATCTCCTATGTTCACATCCAAATTGTTTACATAAATGATGAAAAGCAGTGGACCCAGCACCGATCCTTGCGGCTCACCGCTGGTCACAGGCCTCCAGTCTGAAAAGCAACCCTCCACCACCACCATCTGTCTTCTACCTTTAAGCCAGTTCTGTATCCAAACAGCTAGTTCTCCCTCTATTCAGCGTGATCTAACTTTGCTAATCAGTCTACCATGAGGAGTCTTGTTGAACACCTTACTGAAGTTCATTTGGATCACAACCACCACTCTGCCCTCATCAATTCTCTTTGTTACTTCTTCAAAAATTCAATCAAGTTCTTGAGACACAATTTCCCATGCACAAAGTCATGTTGACTATCCCTAATCAGTCCTTGATTTTCCAAATGCATGTAAATCCTGTCCCTCAGGATTCCCTCCAACAACTTGCCCACCATCAATGCCAGGCTCACCTGTCTATAGTTCCTTGCCTTTTCCTTACCCCCTTTCTTAAATAGTGGCACCACATTAGGCAACCTCCAGTCTTCCGGCACCTCACCTGTGGCTATCAGTGATACTAATATCTCAGGAAGGGGCCCAGCAATCACTTTCCTAGCTTCCCACAGAGTTCGAGGGTACACATGATCGGGTTCCAGAGATTCATCTAACTTCATGCATTTTAAGATGTCCAGCACCACCACCTCTGTAATATGGATATTTTTCAAGATGTTGCTCTTTATTTCCCCATGTTCTCTATCTTCCATATCCTTCTCCACAGTAAACACTGATGGAAAACACTCGTTTAGTATCTCTCCCATCTCTTGCGGTTCCACACATAGGTGGCCTTGATGATCTTTAAGGGGCGCTGTTGTCTCCCTCGTTACCCTTTTGTCCTTAATGTATTTGTAGAATCCCTTTGGATTAGAGATAAAAGGTACTGCAGATGCTGGAGAATCCGAGATAACAAGGTGTGGGGCTGGATGAACACAGCAGGCCAAGCAGCATCATAGGAGCAGGAAAGCTTGAAGTTTCGGGCCTAGACCCTTCATCAGAAATGGGGGAGGGAAAGAGGGTTCTGAAATAAATAGGGAGAGAGGGGGAGGCGCATAGAGGAGAGGATAGGTGGAGAGGAGGCAGACAAGTCGAAGAGGCGGGGATGGAGCCAGTAAAGGTGAGTGTAGGTGGGGGGGTAGGGAGGAGATAGGTCAGGATTCTTATGTCTCCTTTCTTGCCCTCCTGATTTCCCTCTTAAGTATACTCTTAGTGCCTTTGTACTCTTCTAGGGATTTACTCGATTTCTGCTGTCTATACCTGACATATGCTTCCTTCGTATTCTTGACCAAAACCTGAATTTCTCCAATCATCCAGCATTCCCTACACCCACCAGCCTTGCCATTGACTCTAACAGGAGTATACTGTGTCTGGACTCTCATTATCTCAGTTTTGAAAGCTTCTCATTTCCTAGTCTTCCCTTTACTTGTGAACATCCACCCCCAATCAATGTTTGAAAGTTCTTGCTTAATACCATCAAAATTAGCCTCCCTCCAATTTAGAACTTTTAACTTTTAGATCCAATCTATCCTTTGCCATCAGTATTTTAAAACTAATAGAATTATGGTCACATGAGACAAAGAAGTAGGCCACTAAATCAGTGAGGCCCTTTTTGGCTCAAAAGGTAGCAAATTTACAAGCAAGAAATGGCAGCAGAAGAGGCAAAGCTGGAGACTGTCATTTTCCTGCAGCCTCTAGCTGGACATTGACATTCGGCTTTCTCCTGGCAGCAGACCACTGGTGGGAAAGAAAAGTTGTAACCCTGGGCTGATGTTCTGAGAACATGGGTTTGAATCCCACTGTGGCAGATTATGAAATGTGTATTCATTAAAAAGCTAGCCCAATGTCAACCATATACCTACTGTCAATTGTTGTAAGAACTCATATGGTCACTAATGTCTTTTAGGGAAGGGAATCTGCCATCCTTACCCTGTCTAGCCTACATGTGACTCCTGACGTACAGCAATGTGGTTGACTCTTTACTGGGTTTAGAGATGGGCGATAAATGCTGGCTTAGTTGGCAACACCCTGATATCCCATGAATGAATTTTTTTAAAAATCATAATTCTTCAAGCAGAAAGAGAATTCAACATTCATTGCCAAAAGCGTGTGGTTCAACTATGCATGGCATTTTCTCACCCTGATACCTTGTACCCTGGTGTCAATAAAGCACAATGGTGTGTCCAAGTATCCGCAAACATAGATGTTTATGTTTGCAAATGATCCACCATCATAACTCACCTGCATCGCCACCCCCTCTCCCCCCCCCACCCCTTCAAAGGCTCACCTGGAATGTTTTTATTTACAGGATCTGTCATCACCCATTCATACTCTGTCCGCTCGCAACTGTGTACAACTGCCTACCATAAGCCTTTCATGTCTGAATTTCTTTCTGGGAGATCATCCAGAATATGGAGAAACAGGCATCTTTTGGGCTGCTCCCCAAGAGGAGGGAACCCTGCAGATATTGGGAAGGCCTGCAGCTGGGACATTGAAATCAGAGAGGTTGGTGAATGAGCAATAGCAGTCAGTTCTGCTGCAGTTCCATGGTTGATGTGGGATTGCACTAGCATTCCTGCAGAAATGCTTTTACTGCATTCCTCTTCTACACAATAACAGTGTTTCTGATGATCATTATAAACTTTCTTCCTGCACTAGATGCAATACAGAGTAAAGAAGCAAAGGGAAAGCTCTAGGTTGTCCTGCTGAGGAGTGCATTGTTTTCTGCTGCTTGCCTTTTCAGAAGCCTGAATGATATCTCTGTGAAGAGTGAAATTATGAATACTCACATTGGAATGTATCACAAAGAGCCGTCATCTTACAGAATTGTTGCTATTATTACACAATAAGGTCTTCTTTCTGTACCATTCCTGTTATGGAATCCTAAGGAGCTTGAAAGGGATTGTCATTTCCAGAGCCAAAAGGGGTGGTCTTTATCACTTGCCTATAATATTATGAAATTTCACTGCATTCATGTGACTATATGTGACAATAAAGCTAATTCTGATTCTAAAGTTTGTACATTTCACTACCACATCATGAAGTTGGAGAAGCCGTTGAGAATTGTGTGTTTGAACTGTATTATTATATACTGATGGCCATACCCTAACTACAGAATGGAACTCATTTTTTCTTTTTGTAAGATTCAGCGTCAGCTTGAGTTCATGAGGCCACATAGGCACAATCGACAGCCCCTCAAACGTGGCGAATCTGCAGAATCCCATGCTGTTCCTATCCTCTCACGTTGGGATCTTCCTTTCATTAGAAAACAAATGACATCTCCTGCTTGAGTGAGCAAAACAACAATCATCTCCTAATTCATTTGGCTTTTATTGCAGGGAATTGTTAAAAGGATTGTGAAGCAAGAGCATTTTGTGGAACTCATGAGTTTGGTTCTGGTGTAAGGGGAGGCTTTTAATCAGGTGGGAGGGTGCAGGTGGGAACCAATTAATGCCCACTTGTGGGCTTCAGACAACCCAACCACCATTATGTTCACCCAGTGGAGTGTAAGATACTTAGCATCTGGGGATCCTAAAAAGCAACCAGGAAGTGGGGTTGGGCTGCTAGGAACTACCCCCTGCTCTTACTGCCAAACTCCCTGCACCCTTCCCCTGCAATACTATTAGTGCCATCACTCACCTGTACTTGGATCCATAGGCAATCCTGGGCCTCAGGTGGGTGCAGTAGTTGCAGCAGCCCCTGCATTTGAGGGATGCAGCTTGGTTGGCAGCTCTTTGTTCCCGGGGAAGGCCTTCCGCTGCCCAGTTAAATGTCTGATTGGCACGTACTTTGTATTCCCTCCCAAAACAAAATGAAGTAGGACTGTCATCAGCCTTGAATGCATCGGGCAGGGGACAGAAGAAAGGTAGAAGATGGTGCAAATATGTGACACGATTCCTGAACGATTTCTTTGTGGAGTCCTATGCACCACTCCTGGATTCCTGTCAAGTCAGCAATGGAAATGGATAATGAAAAAAAATGCAAGACATGTGGAGCAGAAGGTAAACCCTCAGTAAACAACAATAAACAAAAAGGCTTGTTTTTTTTAACAAAAGATGGTCTGTCAAGGATCACTTATTTCCAAATTAATGCACTGTCTGTGCTAGGTGTTTCCAAACATTATGTGGTAAACGTGTGTGCCCTGGAGGATGGGAGAAAGCGCTGGAGAACGCATGGTATAAGTTGTCTAATGGTGGATTTGAGATCCAATGCAAATAAGGAACCATTTTTCCTCAATTATTTTATTAATTTATGTGTATGAATGTGTAGTTGTTACACATGAATATGTAGTTGTTATCTATTTTGTAAAACAAGTTCTTCATTTAAAAAAAAGGGTGCAAGACATCTTAAAATTGTTGCCAAAAACCACGACTTCTCTTGTGGATTCAGCTGCAACCAAAATAGACATTCAGACTGTTACCTTAGAAGCCAGTCACAAAGAGTAATTAAATAATTTAAGGATTCTAGGACTGTCCACTCAACCCTCAAAAGGTATGAAGATTCATAACCTATGTAGTGTTGGGCAGAAGGAAAGGGAGAGACCAAAAGGAAATCCAACACAATTGACTTTAGTCAACATTTGGTAAGATAAAAGCTGGCTGAGGACAACCATCTCAAGGGAAATCATCATCAGAGGGATATCTTGAAACAGAAACTGCTTCTTAATTCAGAGACAGGAGAAGGCATATGGTATATAAAACAAGATAAAGGATTGTTGTAATGAGCCAGGCTAGCAAGAGTTACAACCTGTAGTGCCACAAAAGTGAAACAAAGGAGCCTTCAGTTGCTCCTAGGACATGTTATGCTGACCGAGTCTAGCTCTGAGAGCAACCTATGACTACAGAAATTATCTCAGCTGCTGAACCTGACTTCACAATTTCAACTCCTTCACTTTTGAAATAGAATCGTCAAGCAAAGCAGGCCCATTTTTGTTTTCCAATGTGACCTTTATCCTTAGTCTAAGTCTTTGCATATGTGTTTTATCTAGTAACTTTGCCACTTTCTAATTGACTACTTTTCAGTAATGGTTGTTTAATAAGCTAAGTTTTTTATCTTATTTGAAACACTGACCTGTGCTGCTGGGTTTTTTTCAACTGTAACACTGGAAAGTTGAAATAAGGCCATGTAAGAGTTTGTATAAATTCTACGTTCACTCTGTGGAAACAGTTGGTGGGCGGTTTGACAATTATGTTTAAAGAAATATAAAGTTAGGATTCTTTCTAGTAAGCGCTTGCTATGCATGTTTGTTTTTCCCAAAAAAAATTTCAAAAATATCCAACAAAGGTTATGGTCTTAATGAAAAAAATATACATTTGTGTTGTACCTATATCCAATACAATCAGATTAGCAAAGTCAGACTGAAGTTCACATTTATAATTTTCTTTAATGAAAAGAAAAAGTACCTCAGAAATGGAAGTTGATAGGAAAACGAATTGTAGCAATGAGGACGAGATTAATGAGGTTTGAGCAAAGGCTGTCCCAAGGAATGGTTTTGAGAAAAAGAGCAATGGCTGTTGAACATACAAAAAGATTAGGCTATGTGTGAATCCAATAAAAACAAACTGTGACTCAAATAAGCACCTCTGATTTCAGAAATGTGTGTCCACAGTTAAACAGGCTCCTCTACCAAGAGCTCTCTCTGATTGGCATTACAGGTTTAGCTGCAGGAGCAGTAGTGCAACAGTTTAAGAAGGCAGCTCTCCACAATTTCTGAAGGGCAATTAGGGATGCACAACAAGACTCATATCACATGAAAAAATTAATGGAGAGTAGCTTGATTAAGTTATTGTTTAAGGGAGGTATGTGTATTTTAATTTATACATTTTGTGTGATAATTTGACATTAAAGAGGTTAAAATATGAAACCAGAACACCGATCAGGGTATAAGAGCAGCTGGTAGATCTGGAATGGATTGCAAATTAAGTAAAAATTGGACACCTCAACTGTACACCATAGCGACAGAAAATGACTGACTGATTTATGCTGAGCTTTCTTAGAACAGCTGAAACTTAATCCATAGCTGCCAAAAAAGGTGGTGCATGTTATCGTTGAGTTCCTCAGGTCTTCATTATGCATCAGAAGTCACATTACACCAGGTTGTAGTCAAACAGGTCTTTTTTGAAACTCACAAGCTTTTGGAGAGTTACTCCAGTCCAATACCAGCATACTAGTAAAAGGATAGGCAGTGCCATCACTTCTATGTCTGCAAACCATATTCGACCTGACCAATTATTGCAGAGGAACAGTTGAGGGAAATTATTTCTCAATATGTGGATTGTTGTCACTGGAATAGCTCCATCCATTTTGATTTAAATCCAGAAGTGTTATTGAGGTAACCAGCAGCTTTTCTAATTGATAACTTCTGAAACAAGCTTTTTCTAACAACTTTCCCCAAAACATTGAAGTTAAAACCAAAACAATTTTGATGACTAGTCTAGTGGTTGTGACTGTGAGAGTGTCTCAGGAAGACTAAGTAGCTTAGATTTTCTGTCACAGTTCGAAGCAGGACAGAACATGAGTTCTTTTTCACAGGTTACATGAACACTGGCATTTGTGGGCATTATATTTCATTGTAATTTTGTGGGTTGCCTCAACGCTGTTTGAGAAAAGTTTAAAATGTCAGAATTGGCTCTGATTAGGAGTTGTCATGTTTCAGTGGCAGGGAATAGCGTTCTGCCACATGATTTAAAGGTCTGTAGAAGCTTAAAGGGGAGACACCGTCGGAATTAAGTTCGGAACAATTTGGAAAATAATCTTGATCAAGTCAGCAGCTGACTACAGGTTTTCTGACGTAACTGGCAAAGGACTTGCCTGTTTGTTATCAACTGACACACAGTCTCAAGAATATGGCCAGCAGACAAGATGAGCTCAGCTGCTCCAAGCATGGACCTCCTATTGTGGAAAAAGTTTAGTAACCTTAGCAGATTAAGGAAATTAGGGGATTTCCAAGGATACAGCATACAAAGCAAAGAAAGGAAAATAGCAATGGGTCAATAGAATGAACAGAAGAGACTTGGGTTCAAATAGATAATTAGCGTCTATCAAGTAAGTTACAAAAAAAGCAAAACAACAGTTTGAGTTTAATAAATAGTGGCATAGATAAACTTGTACAAAACACTGGTCAGAACTGTACAATGTAGTTTGGGCATCCCATTATAAAAGGGAATTAAAGGTATTGAGAAGGTATAGTGCAGATTCATAGGTATGATACTATGGATGGACAATGACTAGAGACACTAAAAATATTTCAACTAATTAGTTTGATAGATTGAGTAGGTGAAGATTATTTTCTTTATTTAGAAAATTTGTGATGTGACAATCAATTAAATATTATTACTTTTAATGAAGAAAACAGGAGATTCTTCTTTACATACATTACAATTCCCTAGGCAATTGCTTAGGCAGAGATAATTATATCTTTTAGGGCATATTTGGGTAAATACTTTGAAATAGATTAATATTTTCATACTAATACACTGCAGTTAGGTAAGACCAATTGGAAGGATGAGAATGGCTTTAGATTGTTTGAGCAAAAACGGAGTAGAAATCTGACATCCTGGAACTCTGTTCAACTCACACATAAATTAGGCAAATGAGACGGAAACCCCATGTTACTGGGTGCCAGTATAGGAATGGCTAATTTACAGTGGGTCTTCGTAATGCATACTTGGGAGATTGCCAGATGGATGAAACTTTGACTCATTTTGTAATTCTACATGGTTAATGACAAAAATTACAGCTTATCTGACTGGATGGTTGACAAGCAGTAAAGCAGCACTGAGGCAATGGTACAGGTGCTGGAAACCGAGACTTGTATGTGTGTCAATGGATATGTGGAAGTTGGTTCTGTGAATGTCTTGCATTTTGTGTTCAGAACTCTGACTTCTGGGTAGATGCAATGAATGACCAATAGGAATGCCTCCCGGTACCTGCCCCAAAGCAAGAAAGAAACTATAGGCTATTGTTAAAGGTGGGGTAGAGAAGGGCCTTTTCATGCTGTCTCAGCATTATTAAACAATCTGAAATAGCATTTCAGCCTCTGGGCTTCCATTGTAGAGAGGGCCTGCTTAACCGTGTAGGGAATGGGGAGATTAGTATTGATTAAGGATGAGGCCCTCAGTGTAGGTCTGCCTCCCCATCACACCCCTCAGTCTACCACCAGGGGGCTGCCTTTAGATACCTACCATGCTCCCATCATCGTGGGTTATCCAGAGAATGATTGGCATTTTCCAGTCAGCCTCTGATAATCAGCCACTAAATTACTTAAACAACTACCCATAACTTGAGGGTTGGTAGCTGCTTCCACTTTCATGAAAAGTGGCATGGTGCCAGCTAACTAACACATCAGATGTCCAGTGGCATAAACTTGTTTCCACTCCTCTCTGTTACTACTCTCATGGCAGAAATCTTGCCCCATGTCTACTATTGATGTCATTAATTAGCAGTATATAGATAAGGAAAAGGAGAGAGGCCAAGGTTGGATCTTAAGGGATTTCCAGATGACAGAAGTAGAGTAGCATGATATTCATTGCTAGAGATGTCAAAGCCATTACCAGATGAAGGGTAGAACCAATCAAAGTCAGTCCTGCTAAGCCTGATAAACTGGAGGAGATGGCTAAAAGGATGATTAAATAGTCAATTGTATCAAAGAACACTGGACGAAGTTGGGGGAAGAGAGTGCATTCCAGTCAGTTATAAATAGTGTTATTCATAACTTTGGTTCAACCAATCATGGTAATATGCTCAGAAAGATTTAAATACAAAGTTGCAAAGAGAGATGTGAGAACACCTTCAAGAATGATACAGAATTGGAGGTGAAGTGGCAAGTAACAAGGATTGAGAAATCAATAGTGGCTTTTTAAAAGTTAGTGATGATGATTTGGAAAGGTAGACATCAATCCAATGTCCATATATTGAAATCGGCAATAAAAGGCACTCAGATCTACAAGGGTTTTATTGCGAAACTATGGCACAAACAACAAATTCCACCTTTTCCTCTCCAGAAGGCAACTCTCTACTGAGGAAAAGCTCAACTTTATTTTTAAACAACCTGTCCAGATGTGTTATGACACATCTCTAGAGTAGGCAGGACCTGAACTCAGGTCTTTTGACCCAGAAGTAGGAACCCTGCCACTGTACCACAAGAACCCATCTTTCATTTAAATGGTTTTGTTTTCTGTCAGACAGGGCATATCTCAAGACCAGGTGAGATCATCTGGTCCAAGGATGGAGACATTACCACTGCACTACAACAGCCTTCAGAACCCTACTCTTTTCATATCCAGGAGTGCCGTCACACACAGCCAAACAATTGTTTTTGCCATTGCCAAACCACCCTTGGCAATTTTTCATCTATTGGCCACCACCAGTAAATCACTTGTGTTTTCCAATTGATTAACTAACCTCGCAAAGCTTGTTAAGGATAATGCTAATGATCAAAAGTGACAGAAGGGGTCCATACCAAAATGAAGGTGGAAGGGAAGATAAAGTACTTTACAAATCCACCTTTTTTTTTATTATTGACTATTGTTCTTAATCAACCTGTTCAGGGATATTGTTACACAGCACTCGAACAGGTAGAACTTGAACCTGGTCTGTCTGTACAGGGGTAGGGATACTACCACTGCATCACAAGAGGACCCTTACAATCTAACTCTTTAAATAAAAAATCCAATGAGGATCACTTGCTGTCCAATCAACTCTGAAGCTGTTCTAGTTTACCTTTAAAATAGCCTGTATTTGCAACACTGACAAGAATCTAAGGTGAGAAAACCACTTACAGTATCAGTAAGCATAGGAGCCAGAAGGTAGGTTGCCTGGAGTTCAATGACATAAGCATACAGATATAGGGGCTGGGTTTCATGGACTCGGTAGGATGACAAGAGCAAAAGTAAAACTGGGGGAAACTAGACAGAGAGCGGTGGGAGGTTTGATTAGAAGGAAAAGGGAAGGGGAAAATCTCCATCCTTAGTCCAAATATAATTCATAAGCTGCTCCCTAATTGCAAGCAAGGATGGAAGAGCCAGGGAGCTAGGCATCAGGTGATACAAAACCAAAGACAGCAAATGTTTGCATTACTGTTGAAGTAGCAATTCTAGTTGCGATTCATGTCGATAAGGCAGAACCAAGTCCAAACCTGTCTGAATAATTAGATGGTGACTGAGTCAATACCCTGTTTCAACAGAAATCTCATTAGTTCGGTGTCCAACTGATTGAAGTGACAGATAGATCCATGTAGAAAAAGATCAAATGTAGAACTTGAAGGTAAAGCATTTTGCTGACTAGGAAGGCTATGTATACTTAGTCCGTTGGGGGAAGAACAAAGAAATATTCAGAAGCAATGTAAAGCTGAATCCTAGAAATCATGAAAAATAAGCTAAGTGCCCAGTCTCTTTCATGATTGTTTAATGAGGTAAAACCAACAACATTGGTCATGTCGCTTTTGGAATACTGCGTGCAATTCTGGTCTCCCTGTTATAGGAAGAATGTTGTTAAACTTGAAATTAATCAGAAAACATTTACAAGGATGTTGCCAGGGTTGGAGGGTTTGAGCTATAGGAAAAGGCTGAATAGGCTAGAGCTTTGTTCCCTGAAGCATGGATAGGGTAAATAGCCAAGATCTTTTCCCCAGGGTAGGGTAGTCCAAAACTAGAGGCCTTAGGTTTAAGATGAGAGGGAAAAGATTTATAAGAGACCTAAGGAGCAGCTTTTTCACACAAAGAATGGTGCATGTATGGAATGAGCTGCCAGAGGAAGTGGTGGAGACTGGTACAATAACAACATTTAAAATGCATCTGGATGGATATAAGAACAGGAAGGGTTTAGAGGGATATGGGCCAAATGCTGACAAATGGGACTAGATTAATTTAGGATATCTGATGGGCATGGATGAGTTGGATCAAAGGGTCGGTTTCCGTGCTGTACAACTCTATGACTCTAACTCCCAAGTAGAAATGTGAGGCAAGAATTAGATTTTTATAGTGTGTAAATTCTCTGTGAAATTATTCTTAATGGTTTAATACATGCATCTGATAGGAGAAGAACTCTGTGTATATGAATTTTAATATAGGATTAAGCTGGTCTCAACTCTATTCAAGGCCTGTTAGAGATCTCCAGTATTGGATCCCAGTAGCTGCCCAACCCAGTATGATTTTCTGAAAGGCCAGCTTGTTTTCACTTTGTTGTATTACAGTCACGTTAAGATTATTACTACTGTATCCACCTGACCGAGGAATCTGAACAAAGATTTGAATTCCCAGCATTCATAGTAGTTTGTCTCCGTGTGCATATTGATTGAGTTCAGGAGCGGCTTTACTTGAAAGCAGGTGAATCTCTTTTGGAATAAGTACACAAGATGACAAAATTGTATAATCTTATCTCTGAAATGACTACTTCACTGTATTTCATTTGATTATAAGTAGCTGTGAGGTCGCTATTATGCTTAAGTATCTGAAAGCCTTTTTCTGTCGTGAACCTTATGTCTATGACAGGATAATATGAAACGATTTTGGACATGAAATTGCACTTGATACTGCCAATGTTTAATATACTTTAAGGTTCTAAAACCACAAAGTGGCAGCAGTATTGGCAATGGAGAAAACAATAGGTTCATGTTTTGTGGGGCCACTGTCACTATCCTAGACTGGCACCTCTGCTATCCCAGTAATCTGACAGAAAGCAGATTGCTGGGCTGCTATGAGACTCTGAAATTCCTTTGGAACATTGATATCTGCAGCCATAATGATAACAGCCTGACATTGGGTGGCTTCTGCTTGTAAGGCATTGTCCTTCAGATGCTTCCAAACGGTTGATTCCGCATGTGTGTAAAAGGAATTAACCATTTGTTACAAGCAGGTAAAGATGGTCACCAAAGTCTGCACAAAAACCCTGTGCAAAGTTGATATAAAACTCTGTCAGACTCCTAGACATTACAAACAAGTTTTCTGACAGACGTCCCGGTCCTCCAATAACGTTGGTATGTTCAATTGTCAGCGTGTATTTGTTGTCCAGTCCATTAAAGTCATCGTTTGAGTCCTCTCTGGTAGATCTAATGTCTGGTTGCACCCTTCAACAAGTTAGTACCTCCTCTGTCCTTCCATACTGTCCTAGCCATAGTGCCCAGGGTCACACCATGTGCGAATCCTTTAAATGACACACTGATTCATTATCTGAGCTGGTGACTGGTAGTGTGGAGCGACTTTATTTCTTCATCCTCACAGTCTTCCTACACTTGCACCACTTCCTGGTTACATTGAAGCCTCTGTGTGTCTAAAATGAAAAATAAATAAGGGTTAGTTTATGTTGAGGAGAGGAGCGAACTCATGAAGTGCACACTTACACAGTCTGCAGCCTGTAAGTAAGGTAAGGGAAAGGTGGGACGTGTGAAGGAGATTAACTGTGAGGATACCATTATTTTCAGTAGATTCAGCACTACTAGTATCCTTAGCCTCAGTAATAGGCCAAACCATTTTCATATTGTAAATCTGCTTCGCTCCTTTAGGTCAGTTGTTTCCACATCTGGTCGTGTGTTATTTTGTCCTGCAAGAGAGAGGTGTGTCAGGGAATGTTCTGCAAACTGTTTGTGATGTAGCTGTCCTGGTTGAATATCTGACAATGTAGATGTGAAAGTATAAGAAATATTAACACAAGTAGTGCATTTGGCCCCTCAAGCCTGCCCCATCATTCAAGAAGATCATAGCTGATCTGCCCCAGGCCTCAACTCTTCTTTTGTGCCAGTTCCTCATAGCCTCTCAATAACCCTGATATTCCAAAAGTCTATGTACTTCCACTTTAAATACTTCAGTATGTGGGCCTGGGCTAGCAATGGTGTGAAGTGCTTGAGAGTGATGTGAAGCATCTAATGTGCATAATTCACTCATAGGATGTGGGCATCACTGGCTGGGCCAGCATTGTTGCCCGTCCCTAATTGCCCTTAGTAACTGAGTGGTTTAGTTGGCCATTTCAGAGGGCAACCACATTGCTGTAATTCAGGAGTCATATCTAGGCAAGGACAACTGTTTCCTTCCAGCAAGGATATTAATGAACCAGATGGAATTTTACAACAAATGACAATGGTTTCACAGTCATCATTAGACTGTTAATTCCTGATTTTTATTCATTATTTTCAAGTTTAACCATCTGCCATAGTGGGATTTGAACCTGAGTCCCCAGAGCATTACCTGGCTTTCTGGATTATTAGTCTAACAATAACACCAATAGACCTAGACCATTGCATCAAAAGTTGGATGTTGTTCATCAGATGGGAATATGCTAAATTAAGTAGTGCCTGTGACTAATGTTGCAGTTGGTGAAATATGGCATTTGAAAGTTTTATTCATTGATCTTGACCACTTGTATAAGATTACTGAACTTCTCACAGTACTTCATATGGCCCTTGGAGTTAAGCATGTAGCAGTAAGCTCAGTGGGTCCTATTGTCCAAAGTCTTCTCATTATGGCTTTAAGAATCCAGGACATCTTTCTTCCTTTTCATCTCGCCAGTGAAGTGTCTAAAAGCTTCACGGTGTGCTCTGCCCTGTGGTCAGCCATTCTTCTCTCTTTCCCAGGTCAGATTGAGTTGCAAAATGATTCCCAATGCCTAGTTTAGTTAAAAGGCACTTCACTTTAAAATGGTGAAGCTGGCTTTAAACAGTGGAAGGTACAAGCAGCGTTAGGCCTCCTGCTGATATGTATGGCCAATGAATAGCTCTTGGAGCACTGGCTGAATGCAGCAATCATTATAATCAATCAGCAGGCCACATGCAGTTGGTGTGATGCCTACGCTCCAAACTCAACAGACACCGATCATATATTGTGATCCCCTTGCGCATTTTCAGGGGCTGGTCAGTTGATAGATGCATCTCTTCATTGCTCGAGTAATTGAATTTGTAGCTGAAAGCAATCCAAAGTATTTGCTACTTCTAAAACAGCTCTGCTAAAAGCCCACTACATGGAAAACTAAAATCTGGAGACAATTCCCAAGATTCAATGTTGGCAGCAGTTCTTTCCTTCTTATTTTAACCAAATAAAATAGCTGCTTTTTCCAGTTAACTCAATTATTTTGATCCATACCTAATAATTCTAATTCGAGTTTTTTTTTTGAATATATATTAGCAGCAGATAGCCAGAGGGTAAATGGCATGGGAACAAAGAAGTTGAGAAGCACAGTGATTAAGTCTCGTATACAGCCACCTTGGCTGCCTTCCCACAATTGTACTCGGTAATTAAAATATAAACATTGCATGGCTTAAAGTATTACAAAAGGTTTCACTGTTTTCCAATTCAAAATCGTTTCTTGATTATTTGTTTTTAGCATCGGGGGTCTCTAGATTGCAATATCCAAGGTAATGCTTTTCTAAGTATTTGTAGGATTCACAGAGTTAGAAACATGATGATTTAAGTAAATGTCAACGGAACTCAACTGGAGTGGAAGAAGCACTGTACAATGCCTTCTGATTTGTAAACAGAATTTGTGGTATCAGATTGCCAAAGATTTTTACACACTTTCATTTAGAAGGATCGGAAACTAAGAGAAAGGCCACAAAGGTGGACTGTAATATTAAGAACAACATCCACTACCAAGAATTATTTTTCCATTTATGGTATTTGAGCATTTCTGGCACTTGAGAAGATGGTGATAAGCCATCTTCTTGAAACAGAACAGTCTGTATGATGTAGGCACACCCAAAGTGGCTGTTCCAGGATTCTGACCCCATGACAATAAAGGTGCAACAATATATTGTTAAGCTGAAATGGTGTGTGATTTGAAAGCCATCTTCTAGATGGACGTATTCCTATCTATGGTAGTTACTGCAGGTTTGGGAGGTGCTATCAAAAGAGATTTGCTGGATTGCTGTGGTGCATCTCTTAGAGAATACTTACTGCAGTCACAGTGGAGGGAATGTTAAAGGTGATGGATGGAATGCCAATCAAATGAATCTAGATGGTCTTTTTGGCTGTTATTGGAGAAGTACTAACCCAAGCAAATTGAGAATGTTCTCTCATACTCCTATAGTGTGCCTTGGAAATGATGGATAGATATTAGGGAGTCAGGAGGCAAGTCACTCGCTGTAGATTTCCCCTTGCATTGGTATTTATATGGCTGGTCAACTTAAATGTTCTGGTCAATGGTGATCCTCAGGTTGTTGGAGGTGGGGTTCTCAATAAAAGTAATGCATTTGAAAGTTATGGGGAGATGATTCAACTCCATCTTATTGGGGATGGTCATTTGCTGGCATTTATGAAAGTCACTTGCCGCATAATCTCAAACTTGACTGTTGGCCAAATCCTGCTTCAGCATCTGAGGAGTTGCAAATCGAACCAAACACTGTGCTATCACCAGCAAATATTCCCACATTTGACTTTGCAATGGGAGGGAGTGCATTTATGAAGCAGCTGGTGGTTGTTCAGCTAGAGCACACCATGTTGAGAAACTCCTGCGGTGATGTCCTGAAATTGAAATGGTTACCTTCCAACAATCGCATCTACTTTCCTTTCTGCCAGCTGTGACTCCAGCCAGTGGAGAGTAATCCTCTGACTTAAGTTTGGTTCTGCAATTCATATTTGAACTAAGGCAATAATGAAGTCTGGACCTGTACGATCTTGGCAGAACCCAAACTAAGCATCAGTAAGTGAATTATTGACAGTCAGTGCTACATGATGTCATTGTCAATGACACTTGCCATTACTTTGTAGATGAGTGAGATTGAACTGATACAGTGGTGATTGAAGGAATTGGATGTGCCCAGCTTTTTGTAATGTCAGGGATCATGCCTTTATTATATTCAGTGCTTCATTTCTTTCTTGCTATTACGTGGAAGGTACCAAATTGATTGAAGAATGACCTCTGTGATGATGGAGCTCTCAGGACTAGGATGAGATAGCTCTCCACTTGGCAGTTCTGGCTGAAGATATTTGCGAGTGCTATTCAATGGCAGGTTAGAATTTTTCACCCTTATTTTCATGTAGGGAGTTTCACTCGTATTTGGTAGAAATGAATTGTCCAATGTTATTTATACATGACCATTCCATTAATGTGATATTGAAAATTATATGGTGTCATGGGTTGCTATTTTCTGAAGACTAATGAAACATTCTTCAAAAAAAAATCACTTACTACAATTATATATGGGGGATTTAAACAATTTAGAACCAAATTGTTGGAAGATATAGCTGCAAGGGAAAATCAATGTAATAAGCTAAAACTGACTGAATAAGCAACATAATCCTATTAAAAATGGTACAGGCCATCAATCCAAATTAGGTCTGCAACTCTATTTTTCTTCACTTCAACATCAAACCCTTCATTTATTGCTCATATATTTGAGGAAATGTTTTGATGTAGAAAATAACTACCACAAAAATATAATGGCTTATAAGTTTATCCATACCAAATGAGTGTACCATCGAGATGTCTCTAGAACAGCCAAACATATCGCAGATGCAGGCATCAGTTGACTTTGAGGCCTTGAATAATCTTTCCAAAAACTGGGGTTAACTTCTGTGCCAAGTTTAAAATGGTACAACTTTTAGCTGGAAACCAGCTTCACACTTTATTTGTTTTGCCAGTGGACCTGCATCTGTTCATCATTTCCCACATGTGATCTGTTTTGTGGCCAAATCTCAATTACCCACACATCTCTTTCACCATAGCCCATTTCACCAGCTGGGTTCCAAGTGCCACCTTATAAGGTGAGTAAGCATGTACTTCAGATGTGAAAAAAATTGAGGTTTACTGCTAATGTAATTATTCTGTTTCTTAACAAAGGAAAGTGGATGGGTGCTTGTTGGGAGAGTTGACTTTCAAGCCAAGTATAGGCCTAAAAATGTTTTTTGGCACCAAAAATTGGGATTGTTTTATACAATGGGTCGATCTACAAAAGTTACATACTTTGAACACTTCCTAATGTGTCAAGAATATGTCAGGACTCTCAGCTCATTCTTTCTGTCTTCAATCCAGGCCAATAGAATTTCTGCCATGAGCTGCAAAAATCTGCCCACAGTTTTTAAATGCTCCAATATTCCTCACTGTAGTGATTGGAATGAGGTCAGCCAGGTGGGTCTCATAGAATGAGTTCCCTGATTGGGGCTGTTAATCTGGTCCAATTAGGGAGCCCTAGCTGACAGATATAAACAGGAATATCAGAGGTTCTGTTCACTCTAGCAGCTGGCACTTAGCTAGCTGGGTCAGTGTCATGTACTATGCATGTGTAAATAAAGGGTGACTTGGTGATGGGATACCGGCCTTTGTGGAGTTATTTCGCCCACATATACTATTTTCTGGAAGGCAGGTTGCATCTTCAAGCTGGATTATTAGAAAAGGAAGTAGCAATAAAATGGATGTGACTAATGGAGTGTTTCTTAGGACAGCTCACAAAGCACAGCATGATCAGAATGCTTGGGCTGATTCTTGCTGTAGGGACAGGAAATAGAAACTGGGCTCTGTTTTCAGGTCCAAGACATGGTGGCATACTGATTAAAGTTCAGGTTTTTGCAAGAAGAAGCTCTTTATCAGTATGGAGTCAGGTTTCTTTAGAGATGGAAGCATTGGCTTTTAACGCACCAGTAGTTCTGATAGTTACTGCCAGAGTATGGCAACCAGTAGGGGAAGACATAAGATCTTCATCAACAAGAATGACGATTTCTAAGTATATTGCAGATCTCCGTGACCATCTTTCTGGAGAGTCAGTGTCCCCTACCTCTGGTTCCTAATTATCTCCAAGTAGCTCCATCTTCAATAGTGGATCCTGTATTTAGTACTTGACGTCAGTCACCTTTCTGCCCCTCTTTCCTCTCCTGTGGTCTCCTTTTTCCAGGGGCTGAGTTTTATGCATTTCCACTGAGGGATTTGAAGGCAGTGGGGTACAGAAATCCAGTGTGTTCCCTTCTCTCTGGCCTACTTGTCTACCCCAGGACTCAGGTAAACTACCTTCTGCAATTTAGATGACCCATTATAAGAAAGCTGTTAAAGACACTCACACAGTGTAGATGCCCTAGGATGGTGTCTAGGATGGAATACTGTAATAATGAGTTAATATATGTGACATTCCAATACATCAGTAAGGATTAAGAGGACATTTAGTATATGTTTTAAATTAAGAATCTTGATAGCATTGATAAAAAATATTATTTGCTCTGGGTGGGGAGTCAGAGATAATGTGTCATGAATTTAAAATTATTATTGGTGGAGGAAAGAGAGAGGGAAATTTTTCTGCACAGTTTTGTTGGAACATAGAGAGCTTTTCCACAGGGAGTGGTTGTGGCAGAAATCATTGGACTTTTTAAGGGAAAGTTTTCTGAGAGAAAATTGGAATCCTTCCAGTTCCACTTAGGATTGAGTTTAGGAATAGGATGATAATGCAGATAAATGTGTGGCTGGAAAGATGTAGTAAATGGGAGTACTTAACTTCCTGGGAAATTTGGACCATGTCTGGGGGTACAGGATATGCACAAGTCAAATGGGTTGCAACTAAATAGAACAGAGACCAATTCCCTTGCAGAATGATTTGCTAGTACCATTGGGAGAATTTAAACTGGCTCGGCAGTTGTGGGAGAGCTGGGCAATAATATTAGAGAAGGATACCAAGGTGCACAGAATACTGGGAGAGTCAACTAGCACTAGAGTAGAAAAATAATAAGGAATTAAGTGGTTTTAGAGTCATGGAGAAAAGAACTAATAATAAATCTAGGGTTACTGTGCATGTTTGTGAATGTACATGTATCGTAAATAACACTGGTAAGTGGCAGGTGCCAATTTCCATTTGGAAATATGATGTTCCAGGTGTAACAGTGGTCTGGCTCAAAGATGAACGGGACTGGGTGCTCTATATTCCTGGATACAGAGTGTTCCAGAAGGATAGAAAATAAAGGAATGGGAAAAGACTGGCAGTATTGAGTAAGGGGAATATTGCAGTAGTGGAGAGACAATGTCACAGATGGGATCAGGACAGAATCTATTTGGTTATAGCTGGCGATAAAAAAAGTGCACAGTTACATTGGTTGGTGTGGTCTGTAGGCCACTAACTAGTAGGAAAGACGTAGTGAAGGAAATATGAAAAGTAATTACTCAGAGTACAAGAATTATAGATTAGTTAGAACAGGGTAACTTGCATTATCCAAATATAGACTGAGATAGTTATCTAATGGGCAGGGAATGGCAGTAGTTTACGGTCTGTTCATGAAAATGTTCTATGTCACTACGTTTCCCATTACATGACACAAGGTAATAGTCCAACAGGTTTATGTGAAATCACAAATTTTCAGAGCACTGTTCCTTCGCCAGGTGACGGTGGTGCAGAGAGATGATTGCAAGATAATTCTAGGAAATTAAGCATGTCAAAGGATAGCACAAATGTTGTGAGTGGAGCGTTTAAGCTGAATAACAAGCCCTTGAAGGTGATCAAAAGTGAGTAAAGTGTCAATAGCCGATTAACAAGCAAAGGGATGACCTATGATCTAATTAATTAAGACAGAGGGAAAATTACAAAAGAATCAAAAATAAGATGATGCTAGAGACAAACTAAATGGCTGGAATTAGATGATCGGTATAAGAGTCACATGACAACGGTCTAACTAAAGTAACAAGTAATCCCAAACTGTACAAACTAATTGAGGTAGAGAGATCATAACAAGTTATCAAGATGATGGTGTCAAAACAGAACAGTAAGGAAGATCTTAGAAACACAGAACAGTGAGGTGGGGTTACATGTAGCGCAACATGAATGCAAGGTCACAGTTGAGGCCATTATCATGGGTACAACTGATACTTAGCTATCAGTTTCTGCTCAGCGATTCTGCGTTGTTGTGTATCTCGAAGGCTGCCTTGGAGAATGTTTACCCAAAGATCGGACGCTGAACGCCCTTCACCGCTGAAGTGTTCTCCTATCCAACCCAAACTCTGGGTCCGCTAGGTTAATAATCGCGAAAGTGTCATCTAGCACACAAGACTAGAAGAAACTCACTGACACATAAACAACATCCTCACCGGCATAAAATTCACAAAAGAAGAAGAAAACAACAGCCGACTACCCTTCCTGGATATAATGGTGGAAAGTAAGAACAATGAGGAACTCCAGACTAGCGTATACAGAGAGACCACACATAAGGACAAGATCACTTTGATAACAAGGTGTGGGGCTGGATGAACACAGCAGGCCAAGCAGCATCATAGGAGCAGGAAAGCTTGACGTTTCGGACCTAGACCCTTCATCAGAAATGGGGGAGGGGAAGAGGGTTCTGAAATAAATAGGGAGAGAGGGGGAGGCGGATAGAAGATGGATAGAGGAGAGGATAGGTGGAGAGGAGGCAGACAAATCAAAGAGGTGGGGATGGAGCCAGTAAAGGTGAATGTAGGTGGGGGGGTAAGGAGGAGATAGGTCAGTCCAGGGAGGACAGACAGGTCAAGGGGGCGGGATGAGGTTAGTAGGTAGGAGATGGGGGTGCAGCTTGAGGAGAGAGGAGGGGATAGGTGAGTGGAAGAACAGGTTAGGGAGGCGGGGACGAGCTGGGCTGGTTATGGGATGCGGTTGGGGGAGGGGAGATTTTGAAGCTTGTGAAATCCACATTGGTACCATTGGGCTGCAGGGTTCCCAGGCTGAATATGATTTGCTGTTCCTGCAGCCTTTGGGTGGCATCACTGTGGCATTGCAGGAGGCCCAGGATGGACATGTCGTCTGTGGAATAGGAGGGGGAGTTGAAATGGTTCACGACTGGGAGGTGCAGTTGTTTGTTGTGAACTGAGCGCAGGTGTTCTGCAAAGCGGTCCCCAAGCCTCCGCTTGGTTTCCCCGATGTAGAGGAGGCCACAACGGGTACAGCGGATGCAGTATACCACATTGGCAGATGTGCAGGTGAACATCTGCCTGATGTGGAAAGTCTTCTTGGGGCCTGGGATTGAGGTGAGGGAGGAGGTGTGGGGGCAGGTGTAGCACTTCCTGCGGTTGCAGGGAAAAGTGCCGGGTGTGGTGGGGCTGGAAGGGAGTGTGGAGCGGACAAGGGAGTACAGGAAGGTGGGTGGGAGGAGGTGTATTCCAGGTAGCTGTGGGAGTCAGTGGGCTTGAAATGGACATCGGTTTCAAGGTGGTTACCCGAGATGGAGACAGAGAGGTCCAGGAAGGAGAGAGAAGTGTTGGAGATGGTCCAGGTGAACTTCAGGTTGGGACAACCTCATCACCTCAGGTGACCTCCCACCCACCGCCTCCAACCTCATCATTCCCCAGCCCCGCACCGCCCGCTTCTATCTCCTTCCCAAAATCCACAAACCTGAATGCCCTGGTCAACCCATTGTCTCCGCCTGCTCCTGCCCCATCTATCTCATCTCCACCTACCTAGACTCCATTTTCACCCTCTTGGTCCAGGAACTCCCTACCTACGTCCGTGACACCACCCACGCCCTCCACTTCCTCCAGAACTTCCAATTCCTCGGTCCCCAACACCTCATTTTTACTATGGACGTCCAGAATACACCTGTATTCCCCATGCAGATGGCCTAAAGGCCCTCCGCTTCTTCCTGTCCCGCAGAACTGACCAATCCCCCTCCACTGACACCCTCATCCACTTAGCTGAACTCGGCCTCACCTTCAACAACTTCTCTTTCAATTCCTCCCGCTTCCTACAGACAAAGGGAGTGGCCATGGGTACCCGCATGGGCCCAAGCTATGCCTGCCTCTTTGTAGGTTACGTGGAACAATCCCTCTTCCGTACCTACACTGGCCCTCAACCCCACCTCTTCCTCCGTTACATTGATGACTGTATCGGCACCGCCTCGTACTCCCACGAGGAGCTTGAACAGTTCATCCACTTCACCAACACCTTCCAGCCCAACCTGAAGTTCACCTGGACCATCTCCAACACTTCTCTCTCCTTCCTGGACCTCTCTGTCTCCATCCCGGGTAACCACCTAGAAACCGATATCCATTTCAAGCCCACAGACTCCCACAGCTACCTGGAATACACCTCCTCCCACCCACCTTCCTGTACTCCCTTGTCCGGTCCACACTCCCCTCCAGCCCCACCACACCCGGCACTTTTCCCTGCAACCACAGGAAGTGCTACACCTGCCCCGACACCTCCTCCCTCACTCCAATCCCAGGCCCCAAGAAGACTTTCCACATCAAGCAGATGTTCACCTGCACATCTGCCAATGTGGTATACTGCATCTGCTGTACCCGTTGTGGCCTCCTCTACATTGGGGAAACCAAGCGGAGGCTTGGGGACCGCTTTGCAGAACACCTGCGCTCAGTTCGCAACAAACAACTGCACCTCCCAGTCGCGAACCATTTCAACTCCCTCTCCCATTCCTCAGATGACATGTCCATCCTGGGCCTCCTGCAATGCCACAGTGATGCTACCCGAAGGCTGCAGGAACAGCAAATCATATTCAGCCTGGGAACCCTGCAGCCCAATGGCATCAATGTGGATTTCATAAGCTTCAAAATCTCCCCTCCCCCAACCGCATCCCAAAACCAGCCCAGCTCGTCCCCGCCTCCCTAACCTGTCCTTCCTCCCACCTATCCCCTCCTCTCACCTCAAGCCACACCCCCATCTCCTACCTACTAACCTCATCCCGCCCCCTTGACCTGTCCGTCCTCCCTGGACTGACCTATGTCCTCCCTACCCCCCTACCTACACTCACCTTTACTGGCTCCATCCCCGCCTCTTCGACTTGTCTGTCTCCTCTCCACCTATCTTCTCCTCTATCCATCTTCTATCCGCCTCCCCCTCTCTCCCTATTTATTTCAGAACCCTCTTCCCCTCCCCCATTTCTGATGAAGGGTTTAGGCCCGAAACGTCAAGCTTTCCTGCTCCTATGATGCTGCTTGACCTGCTGTGTTCATCCAGCCCCACACCTTGTTATCTCGGATTCTCCAGCATCTGCAGTTCCTATTATCTCAGGACCAGATACTTAATTACTGCAGCAACTACCCCAACACCCGTAAAAGATGGAGCTGTATCAGGACATTATTCAAACAGGCTTCAACACACTACAGCAACCTGGAATTGCGCAAAGCAGAACAGGAGCACTTGTAGGGAGTTTTTAAAAGAAATGGATACCCAATAAGCACAATCCAATGTTACCTCCATAACAGACCTCAACAAGAAGATACAAGACAGTCAGACACACCAGTCACCCTACCGTACATCAGAGACATATCAGAGATGACCACAAGACTACTCAGACCCCTAGGTATCCGGGTAGCCCACAAACCAACGACCGCCCTGTGACAGCTACTAACGAACATAAAGGACTCCATAACCACAACCAATAAAACTATGCAAAATACCATGCAAGGACTGTGAGAAACATTACATCGGCCAAACTGGAAGAAAACTGACAATATGAGAGATTTCATAGAACAAGAAGCATGGCGGGGTGGGGGGGCATTCCAAAGTGATGCATTTGAGTCATGTGACCCTATGTCTGACAGATGAAAAGCAACTTTAAAGTAAGTATCGTGATGCTAATTTTCTTCACCCGAAGAGTGATGAGCCTGATGTCTCTGCCACAGAAAATTTTTCAGCAACACATTGAATGTTTTCAAGAAGGAAGTGGGTTTCTTCCAAATGGTCCAGTTTCCTCCCACAGTCCAACGATGTGCAGGTTACATGGATTGGCTATGCTAAATTGCCCATTGTATCTAGGGTGGGAGATGCAGGGATAGGGTGCATCTGGGTGGGATGCTCTTTGGAGGGGGGGGTGGACTCGATAGGCTGAATGGCCTGCTTCCGCACTGTAGGGATTCTACGATTCTAAGGATACACAAACACCAACTAGCCACCGAGAGATACGATCAATTCTCACTGGTCTCAATACACACGGACAAAGAAAGACACGAATTCGACTGGGACAGCACATCCATAATAGCACAAGCCAAACAAAGACATGCCTGGGAATTTCTGGAGGCCTGGCATTCCAACTGTAAACAAACACATTAAACTGGACCTGATATACAAACGACTGAAAAACAGAACCAGAAATAATACCAACCACCCCAGCAAACCGAGGCATATAAATAACAAACGGGACAGAACACCAATGCTTCACTGGAGGCGCACTGACGATGTTCCCTAGCAGGGTGACCAACCATCAGCAATCAAACATGTCAATTCGGTGAGCACGTCTGCAACCTCATACACAACCCGAGCTACAAATCTTCACAGAAGCTTTAAACTAGAAGAGGGTTTGTACTGTAGAGGTCAGTGTTAGGACCTTTGCTCTTCCTTTAATTACATAGAGAGTGTACAGGGCACAACTAAAAATTTGATGATAATTTGAAACTTGGAAATGACGCAAACAGAGCGGAGGACAGTATAGAATTTCAAAAAGATTTAGACAAGTCAACAGCAAGAGCAGACAAGTTACAGACCAATTTTGATGCAGAATCGTGTGAAATTGTTCAATTTGGTAGGACAAACATGAAAAACTATCATAAAATAATGGTTACAATTCCAAAGATGGCACAGGAGTAGAGGGACCTGGCTGTACATGAGTGTAAGTCATTGAAGATGGCAAAAAAAAAGGTTGACAAAGCATACAGCACCCTATTAATGGGGCATAGTGTACAAAAGCAAGTTATATTAAACTTGTATGTAACATTAGTTCAGACTCAAGAACAAAGAACAAAGAAAATTACAGTACATGAACAGGCCCTTTGGCCCTCCAAGCCTGCACCAACGTGCTGCCTGTCACAGCTAAAACCCCCTACCCTTCCGGGGACCATATCCCTCTATTCTCATCCTATTCATGTACTTGTCAAGACACTGTTTATAAGTCACTACCGTATCTGCTTCCACTACCTCCCCCGGCAGTAAGTTCCAGGCACCCACCATCCTCTGTGTAAAAAACTTGCCTTGTACATCACCTTTAAACCTTGCCCCTCGCACCTTAAACCCAACTCAACTGGAGTATTGTGTTCAGTTCTGGGTGTCACTTTAGGAAGGACTTTGTTTCTGTACTCTCTCTGATGGCTCAGTCGGGGGGAGATGTCTGCAGGGAGGAAGAACTTCATACCTTCAGCAATTCAAGAAGACAGATCACCTTCACCTTCTGCAGAGCAGTTAGTGATGGGTGACGAATGTTGACCTAGCCAATGAAGCCCACAGCCCCTGAATGAATGTATTTTATAAATGTGGAAAGGTTGTTTCCCTTTGAGAAGAGACGTTTTGGAGGATAGTTGTTAAAAAAATTCAAAATCATGAAGTGCCTGGACAGATTATACAGGGAGAAACCAATCTCATTGGTAAAAGGATTGAGAACTGGAGGGCACAGATTTAAGGTACTTGGTAAAAGAAGCTGAGTAAGAATGGGATCTCGCATGCACTATCGGAGAGTAGGCTGGATGAAGGGTCAATCAAAGCTTTTGAGAGGGAATTAAATTATTACCTGGAAAGAAATGAGTAGGGTTATAGAAAGCAGATTGAGGAGTGGCATTGAGTAAATAGCTTCTGCAGAGAGCAAGTGCAGACAGGATTGTCCCCTATGATTCTGGGAAAATTTACTCACTATTTGAAGTTTGGAAAGATACAAGGTTACTTGAAGAGGAAAGATGTTGGCTTAGCTTCAAATGGCTTCAGCAAAGATTATGGAAAGATTCAGTTAGTCGGTCCCTTTCTGTGCTGTAAATATTTATTTGTGACAATTAAATTTGTTGTATTGTATTGCTGTAAGGATCAATTCCTGTGATAGGTAAACTCCACAGAACAAATGGCACAAGTTCATGTGACAAACCATTGTAACACAAAGTGTTAAAATGTGGCTTCCTGCCTACAATTCCCTACATGTGTTGTTCGTTCCAAAAGGGTCTGCGGGGAAAGTGCAGAATGAACCAGACACTTTCCCACTGGAACAGAAGGAAAATTGGCAAACAAGATTCTCTTGGGCACCTCTCTGAATTCAGTTCCAGGGTAGTATTGATAGAAGCCATGTTGTCTGGGTGCCTGGCATGAAGATGGGAAATGGTGACAAACTGACTCTCTCCTTTTATAGTTGTTGTTCTCCAATCAAAATAAAACAATTACCGTGCAGTTTCTAGACCACAGTTCATCATTAAATTAATAGAATAAAAATGTTCCGTTGGATTTCATACCATTCCAGCAACATGCTGTATTTTGTTCTGTTTTCGTATGAACAGTTTTTTTAAGGAACTGAAGAAATCAAATTTTAAAAGAAGTTATTTTTGACAAAAATCATTTATAAAAATTTGAATAAATGCTACTATGTTCTTATCCTTTATTGTAATCCTTGTATGGCTTTACCTCTCGTTTACCTCTGTAACCACCACCAGCCTAGCAATTCTCTAGGATTATCCGTGGTCCCACAGTTCTGGCATTTTGTGCAATCTCAATTTCCTTCTATTTACCAGTAGTAACTGTGCCTTCAGCTGCCTAAATTGTAAGCTCCAACATCCCCTTCCAAAATGTTCATGCGTCTCAATATCCCTGCCTGCCTCTGATCTTCCTTCAATCCTAAACGTTCAATCAATTTTATTCATCTACCCTCGTGCATCATAATGTGGCTCAGTGTTGAACAAAACACCCAGGAGTTGCCTCAAGGTGCTTTCCCGCAGTAAATACAAAATTATAAATGCAAGTAGCTTTGAAAACAATTTTTACATGTCTCAATGTCTGTTTCCAGGTATCTAGAAATATATTCATTTTAATGCTGTTGTTTGTATTGATCCTGAAGGAAAATAACATTTGGAAGGGTGGTACTAGGTTTATCTCATGCAGCGATAGTAAGAACTGCCGATGCCGGAGTCAGAGACAACACAGTGTGGAGCTGGATGAACACAGCAGGCCAGGCAGCATCAGAGGAGCAGGAAAGCTGACGTTTTGAGTCCGGGCCCTTCTTCAGAAATTGTTGAAGAAGTGCCCTGACCTGAAACGTCAGCTTTCCTGCTCCTATGATGCTGCCCGGCCCGCTGTGTTCCTCCAGCTCCACACTGTGTTGCCTTACGCAGCTGTGGTTTATGACATCCTTACTATTCTTAGGCAGAAATAAAACCTCTGTACAATAAACTTCCTGCTGTATCAGAATGATTGAATATTCCAAAGGTGTCTTGAAGCTGGAGGAGATTATAACAATGGGAGTATGTGACCGTTGAAGGAATTGAATATGAGGATGAGAATCTTGAAGTTAAGGTGTTAGTAGCCAGGGATCAATCATGTCAGTTTAGAACCAACAGCAGCTAAACTGTACGTAATTCAGCAAGATTAATTATTCCCAGAAACGATTAGCAATTCACAGTTAAAGTCCAAATAGGAAACAAACATTTCCTCAAATAAAATCTCCAGGAATTCTGACTTCAAACAATGTCACTGTTCCTTCATTGTCACCAAGTCAAAATCTTGCACCCTCCCCCCTTCCTAACAGCTCTGGGTTGGAGATCTATTATTGGAGGCAGAAGACACAGCTGAGGAATTGCATTTGTACTTTGCATTGGTGTTTAGCATGGGAGACAACCCTGCAGAAGATTCATGAAATGAGATTGCTGTCAGAATGCAAGATGCAATAAAAATAGAGGTTCCACTTCAATTGGTAGTATTTAAAGTGGATAAATCCCACCCAGTCTACGTGGGATGCATCCTCAGTTGCTGAAGGATATAAGGGTAGAAATGATGAGGTATTGGCCATGATCTTCCTTCGACACAGAGGGAGGTATTATCAGAAGGCTGGTGGATTGCAAACTCTACACGTTTTTTCAAAAAAAAGAGGCAATAATGGACCAAAAAGTTTAGCATTGGTGCTGAGGAAGCTTTTAGAGATAATAATCTAGAATATCAGCCACCGTTTGGACGGGTATGGGCTGATAAAGGACAGGCAGCTTGGATTTAAGAGCAGTGTTTGTTGTTGTGGTACATTTAGTCTTTGAAAGATGTTCGATAAAGAACACATATTAGGTTTGTTCGCAAAACTGACATCAATAGAATGGATTGTAGCAGCATCATCAGTGTTGATACCAAATGCCAAGTACAGGACAGAAAACAAACGGCTGTGGTGGATGAACTCACTCAGAAATAGTAAGAACTGCAGATGCTGGAATCATAGATAACAGTGTGGAGCGGAGGAACACAGCAGGTCAGGCAGCATCAGAGGAGCAGGAAAGTTGACGTTTCGGGTCAGGCTGGGTTCCTCCAGCTCCACACTTTGTTATCTTATAGCTATGATGGATGGCTACTTTTTAGATGGAGGCAGGTAGAGAGTGAAGCTCCTCAAACTTCAGTAATGCGACCAGTACTGATTGATATGCATTAACAACTTGGGGTCAAACGGCACAATTTTAAAATGTTTTTGAGGTCACAAGATGTGGAACTGTCATAAATAATGATGAAGGCAAGAATAGACTTCAGAGGACGTAGAATGACATATGACAGATCAAATTCATAAAGTGAGGTGATGCATTTTTCAGAGAACAAAGATCAAAAAACAGTACAGCACAGGAACAGGCCCTTCAGCCCACCAAACCTGCACAGATATATGACACCTTTCTCAACTAAAACCCTTTTGCCTCTATGCGGACCGTACTCCTCTATTCCCTGCCTATTTATGTATCTGTCATCTCTCACGGTGGGTCAGTGGTTAGCACTGCTACCTCACAGTGCTATAGATCCAGGTTCAGTGCCATCCTCAGGTGACTATGTGTGTGGAGTTTGCACATTCTCCCCGTGTCTGCGTGGGTTTCCTCTGGGTGCTCCGGTTTCCTCTCACAGTTCAAAGATGTGTAGGTTAGGTGGATTGGAAAATGCCAAATTGCCCGTAGTGTTCAGGGATGTGTATGTTAGGTGGATTACACATGGGAAATGCAAGGTTACAGGGAAAGGGTAGGTGTATGGGTCTGAGTGGGATGCTCTTCGGAGGGACGGTGTGGACTTGTTGGGCCGAATGGCCTGTTTCCACACTGTTGAAATCATAGACATAGACATGTACTCAAGCATAGGAACACATGAATACAGTGAAAAGCGTACAAAGTCGCCATTCGCCAGTGCCATCTTGGTTACAAAACCAGAATTTCAAAAAAGAACAACAGCAGAAATTAAATAAAACCAGAAAGTAAGAAAAATGTCCAGATCGCAAAGTCTAAGTCTTATCTCCGTAAAGGTTTTTGGAACCACTGATGAAGGCACCGGGGCCTAGTCAAGGCCTGACATTTCTGTGAGCCTGTGAGGCTCACATCAATCACCGGGAGAAGCCACATTGGAGGCAGTGACAACAGGAGCAGTCAATGGAGGAGCTCTGCCACTGCTGCCATTGGCCCTGAATGCAGGGAAGCCATCCTTACCACCGCCTCCTATCACCGAGAGGAGCCACATCCACTTCCACTGCCTCAGACAGCTGAGAGTCTACCACCATTCTGGGCATGAATCACACTCACTGCTGTGCCAGTACTACCAAATAGCCTGACACAAAAGACGTTAAAGAAAAGAAAAATGAGAAAAACAATAAGAAGCAAAAGAGAAGTTAACAAAGAAAAGCAGATGGGAGCGGATAAACCTCAGGATCAGGAGCCTGCCCACAGGCCTGCTACCCTGCCGCCATCTTGTTTGAAACAAGAGCACAAGAAGAATGACATTTGGCAGTACTTATGCTTCAGTCTTTGAAGGCAGCAAAAGAGATTAACAAAGCTATCAATAAAGCACACAGTTCCTGAACCCAATGGTGTCCATGTCCACCCAACTGCACAGTCTCTGCAGTCAGGGACAATTGAGAGGCTGCCTCCAGGAGCCTTGCCTCATTTGGGGCAACAGCAGAGTTCACAGGTGGAAAGGCCAATCGAAATACCCGAAGCTGTAAATGGCCAGCACCCCATCAGGACACTGGGCACTGACCATATGGGTGGGGGATAGTAGGACCTTATCATTTCACCTTCTGAAGATGTCTGGAACTGTTAAAAGTCAGTGTGACCACAGCTGTGAGCCCCTGTATAGGATGACAGATTCCTTAGCTATGAACCAACAGATCCCCAACTCTCTGGTAGAGGGCAACAATTAAAGGAGATGTTGAAGAGCAGGTGGGCTCCACACATAGTTGTGAGGCTGCTGCGACACTGGGAAATTCCTGTCTCCAGAAAAAAACTGGCCCCTGATTGAGCCATTGTGGTATGAATTACTGCTCAACTCACTGGGAGGAGCTTTCTTCTCCACCAGCCCCTGGGATGTATCGTGGAGCCATCTCAATGTGATTATTTTCTTATTTTCTTGGCTACTGCACTTCCAACCCTGTCTCCACAGGGAACAGAAAACTCAGCTGATTGATTTTATATCTTATGCAGATGCCATGAATGGAAGGGATGAGTACTATCAATGAAGAAAAGATGACAAGACTCCCATCACAGTCAATTTCTGTATGACACCTGACTCTATGACACTACTGTCAATTTCTGAAAACAGCCATTCAAGATGAGAGATAACCAACCAATACACGGAGCTGAAAGGAATTCTAAAGATCCTTCCAACTGGATTATCTGATAAAAGGAAAGAATTATGAATCCTAAGGCCTTGCAATTTTTTTTTGGTTTTAAGTACCTGTACTTTGTTAAACGTGATTACTTTGAGTCTTTTGGACAGACTTCTGTCAATGAAAATATATAATTCTAAATATTTGATCCTAACACCTGAATGGCTAGCCCCAAGGTACATGTAATCATGAAAGCAAGCACACAGAATGCTGGAGAAACTCAGCCGGCCTGGCAGCATCTGTGGAGAGAGAAGCAGAGTTAAAATTTTGAGACCTGATCGTATCTTTTTCAGAAACTGAACAACATGGAATATTCGACCTCATCACTGTTGAGGAGATGGTAAATTTCAGAGACATATTGGGAATCCTGCCATGAAAAGGACTACACCCATACAGCAATCAAACTGCAACAGCATAATGTCTGGAGATGTTTGAGACCTTATCTTCTATGTATCCAACTTGCTAAGTGTCCTACTGACTATGACCTAAGCAGTAGCCTGACAATGTGATTTATTGACTCATTGAGAATCATTCACTAAAAGGTGGCATAGGTAATTATTAAAATAATGCGCATCACCAACAGACACAATAAACAGGGTTGGCAGAACAATGGTAACATTTTTAAATCATGCTGGGAGCACTGAGGACAGTCTAGAAGGCAATCCCTGGGTATGCTTCCTGAAGCAAGGCTGCTTTAACCATTCCCTTCAATCTGCAAATCCGCAGAAAAGGGTAATGGTCTCCTCCATTGGTTATTTGGCAGTGTGCTGGTAACTTGCTGGCACCTTTGAAAATCATATTCTCTGTGTATTTCTGAAGTCATTATTACTGTTAACCAATTAGTTAGCAATCTTGACATGTTGCAAACTGCTGTTGCAGTTTGATCGCTGTATGGGTGTAGTCCTTTTCATGGCAGGATTCCCAATATATCTCTGAAATTTACCATCTCCTCAACAGTGATGAGGTCGAATATTCCATGTTGTTCAGTTTCTGAAAAAGATACGATCAGGTCTCAAAATTTTAACTCTGCTTCTCTCTCCACAGATGCTGCCAGGCCGGCTGAGTTTCTCCAGCATTCTGTGTGCTTGCTTTCATGATTACTTGTACCTTGGGGCTAGCCATTCAGGTGTTAGGATCAAATATTTAGAATTATATATTTTCATTGACAGAAGTCTATCCAAAAGACTCAAAGTAATCAGGTTTAACAAAGTACAGGTACTTAAAACCAAAAAAAAATTGCAAGGCCTTAGGATTCATAATTCTTTCCTTTTATCAGATAATCCAGTTGGAAGGATCTTTAGAATTCCTTTCAGCTCCGTGTATTGGTTGGTTATCTCTCATCTTGAATGGCTGTTTTCTGACAAAAAAAAAGTTTCCTTTATGATCTATTATAATATTAGTTTGTTTCTCTCTCTCTCTCTTTGGAAATCCAGTGTTTTTGCACAGAAAGTATTCAGCTTATTTTGGTATACAAAAGCATTGGAATATAAACTACTTAAGAAGTTTTGATTTGAACACAGTTACTTTGCGAGACTTATTTAATGTAAGTTGGACTGGCAGTTTGTTATCAGTTTAAGATCAATTTAAATGTATTCACATTTCCTTTGTTTGAGCCACTCTTTGAAAATATTTCTCAGCCTATTTCGTCAAATCAAGTGCACCATTTGAAGTTTTCAAAGAGCCAGGCATGTAACATTATTAATACCACTATTTGGGCAGTTAAGGGTGTAATAAATGTTGGATTTACCAGTGAAACTCATACAAAACCATGGTGTCACAATGCACAATGTTGATTTGATGCCAGTGGTACCATTTTGGAACCCAATGCGCCAGCTAACAGCCTCTCTTGAACTGAATCTTCATTCTGCAACAGCGAGGGACTCCCTACCATCAAGGCTACTTAAAACTTACAGATTAGTTGTGGATTGATTTCATCTAGCTGTTCCTACAATTATACAACTTTTAGGGGCTTCCCAGGGTTCTTCCAGTTTGCTAGTGTCTGCAGGAAGTGACGTGGCAAGTATTGGCAGACTTTGTCCTGAATTCAAATTTTCTGCACAAATAGTGTATCATTAGGGCTCCATCCTGGAATACAGCAACATCGGAAATATGATCAAAGGTCACTGATAGAAGAGGGAGGAGAAGAGTGAAGCTCTCACAGGAGGAGACTATTTCTGCCCATGCAGTTCAGGGAGGAATTCTCCTTCAACAAAAAAATCAGTGTAGAATATTGGCCCAGAATTCTCAATGGCCAGATAATTGTTTTTGAAGCATAGAGGCTCTGCATGGGGACCCTATTGCAGCAGAAAATAACGGAATTGCCCAGAAAGTTGATGATGCTGCTAGACAATTTCCCCAAGCCTGTAACCCTCTGAATGTATCTCTTTAACTTAGAGATTTCAGAGGGTTCAGTGACAGTTAAGAAATAGTTTTTCATTTATTGCTGGATCATGGAATCAATAATTGCAGTGAGGAAGGATGATATCTTGGAAATGTCATCAAATGAAGCCATAAGGGTAGACATTAAAAAACACAAAAAAGATAAACATGCTGTTGGTCATGTACTGTAGCCGCTCCCCGCACCCCCCCAAATAGTTGGGATGAGACAGAGGATCAAATATGTAAACAAATTTCAGAGAAGTGCAAGATTACTAAAGCAATAAATAATAGGGGATTTTAACTACCCGAACATTAACTGGAATAGTTCTAGTTTTCAAAATAGGGAGGGAGCAAAACTCTTAAATTGTGTCTAGGAGAACATTTTAGCCAGCAATTAGAAAACCCAACAAGGAAGGGGGCAGTTGCAGACATTTTTTTGGAAATGCATCTGGGCAGGTTGAAGGCATATCAGTAGGAAAGCATTTCGGAGAGAGCGACTGTGTCTCAAGTTAGATTCAGGACGGTCATGGACAGGATAAGGATAAGCCCAGAATAAAAGTTCTAAACTGGGGAAAGGTTAATTTTGCCAAGAAATGATTTGGCCCAAACGGACTAGGAGCAGCTACTTGCAGATAAAACTGCAGCAGAATGGTGGGAGGCTTTCGAGGAGGATATAACGAGAATACAGGGCAAATGTTCCTGCAAAGATAAAAGGCATTTAAGACCAGAAAACCTGGATGTCGAGGGATACAAAGGTTCAGATCGAGAAAAATAGAAAAAAGCTTATTGCAGTTACCAAGGTCTTAATACATCAGAGGAGCATAAAAAATGTGGGGGATCTTAAAAGCAATGAGAGTGCATAAGAAAGCATTGGTGGGTAAAGGAAACTCAAAGGGTTTTAAAAAATATATATATAAGAAGACTGAGAAAATAACTAGGGAAAAGAGTAGAGGTTGTTAGGGCCCATAGAGGAAATGTCTGTGTAGGCCCTGAGGTTGTCATTGAATACTTTGTGTCAGCCATCACAGTGGAAAAGAACAATGAAGGGAAAGACGTCAGGGTGGAGGACTGTGAAATATTTAAGAGAAATTACGGAAGGAAGAGGTACCAATGGACCTAACAGCTGTAAAAGTGGATAAAAATCTATAGACGCAGGTGAGATGTATCCCAGCCTGTTGAGCGGAGAGGGTGGAGATATCACAGGGTCTGGAGATCATTTTCAAGTCCTCTCTGGCCATAGATGAGATGCTAGAAGACGGGAGGACTGTCGACATTATCCCATTGTTAAAAATGGGAGGAAGGGGTAGATAAAGAAATTACAGGCCAGTCAGTCTAACGTCAGTGGTGGGAAGATATTAGAAATAATTGAGGAACAGAACATATCTGCACTTGGAAGACAGGTTAATTGAAGATAGCCGGCACGGATTTGTTAAGGGAAGGCTGTGCGTGACAAATTTGAGTGAATCTTTTGAGAAAGTAACCAGGAGTGTCGATAATGTCCCTCATGACAGGCTAGTTAAGAAGGCAAGAACCCATGGGATCCAAGACAAAAAGTGACACATTAGATCCTAAACTGGCTGAAAGGCAGGAAGCAGAGGGTGATGATGGAGGAACGTTACTGTGACTGGAAGTCTGTTTCCCGAGATGTCTGTAGTTGAATCAATAGGCATGGCGTTATTGCACTTCATGTTCCCCCGTCACCCTCAGCCAGGAAAACCCTGAGCCAGCCTCGCCAATCTCACACTTGCATTTACAGACTGGCTGCCATTGTTGCCAGGTGGATTGGGTTTGTTTTTTGAGGAAACACTGAGAACTGTGGATGCTAGAAATCAAACAAAAATGGCAATTGCAGGGAAAACTCAGCAGGTCTGGCAGCATCTCTGGACAGAAATCAGGGTTAACATTTCAGGTCCAGTGACCCTTCTTCAGAACTGATTGTAGCTCGGAAAAGGATGGTACATATGTTCAGGAAGGGGTGGGGAGAGAAGGAAGGAGTAAACAAGAAAGGATTGGGTAAAGGTCAGCCTGGGAAAATCAATATCTGCTAATGGGGACCATTACTGGCTGATAATGGTTTTTTTGTGATAGCAGCCCCATGTGATGACAAGCCCTGGTGTGTGGGGGTTGGCTGGTGGGGGGGGTGGTGGGAGGACATGGAAGGTGGTACTCAGGCCCTGAAGCTATTGAACCCCGAAGGGTTCCCAAGCAGAAAGTGAGGTGTTGTTCTTGCAGTTTGCACTGAGCTTTGCTGGAGAACCGCATCAAGCATGAGGCAAAGATGTTGGCCAGGGATCACGGTAGTGTTGAAGTGGCAGACAACTGGAAGTTCAGGGTCATTTTTGCAGACAGAATGTAGGTGTTCTGCAAAGTATTTGCTACTTCCTGTCAGGTCCTTTGTATTCTATCTTCCTCTCAGTCCTGGCATCAAAGCTGCCTTGTTAGGACTGGCGAGATGCTATTATGCCCAGTTCAGTTAATACCATCTATCTTCCAAACAGATGAACCAACTATTATTCAAAACCTCCAGCGCACCATTGTTTCTGATCAATTATACATTTATTGTTCAACAAATTGGTTTAGTAGTTTACAGTTAATGCCATAATCTAATGAAATCTTTACTCTTTACTGAAATCAAGGAAGATCACATAAGGACATTCGGCATAGCCATTGACCAGCAAATCAAGGTGAGGTTGTGTGTTCAATCCTTGAGTTGCAGCAAAGTATTCAGGTTTGGCAGGTGAAAATATCCCATGCAGATTTTAGTCTGCTTTCATTCCCCACCTCTTTGATTGGAATGTCATTTCTAAGAAAACATGTCTGGTTGTTCCACAATTACACTGGGAGTCTGAGACATGACCCCCATTGTTCAGTTTGAAATAGACTTTGAGAAATTCCACAAATATGCTCATCTAACTTTGTTGCATACTCTCACTCATTTGCTCATGGCTTCTTTTAAACACCCTGTGCAAATTCACCGATTTAAAACATTCATTACAACTATTTCAAAATTGTTCCATTCAAAGGAAAAACAAGTCCCAAAACTGAGACAGCCTGCAGTCCATAAAAAGTACATGAATACCTATGAGACTAAGCCCAAGAAAAATACGTACAACAAAAATCCCAGAGGGAGCAGTATATTACCAACACAGCTTTTCTTTGCACAAGAGATGGACCCACCAATTTCAAACACAGGAAATGCAATTTTAAGTGAGAGTTTGGAGGTTGGACCCAGCTGACTTCACATAAATGGAGTATATGCTATCCAGTAAATATTAACAGCTAGTAAAATAGAAGGGAAAATGAATAGTCAGATTAAATTCTAATAGGATTTCAACCAGTGCCTTAGGATAAGGATGAAAAACTAGCAGATTGAGTATTGCTAGGGAAAATAAAAAGATAAAACTTTTTGCCTTGCATTCGTTAGGACAATTCACTAGAAACACAAAAGCAAAAGAACGACTTCTGTCTGAGGAGATTTCTGATTGGTTGACAAGTGAAGTCTGATTTCCCAGAAGGAAAAACCAGTAAAACTGGCAAATGAGATCATATAGGGGCATGTCATCTTGTACACTTAAAATGTTTGTTTTTAAATGGTCATCCCTCTGGGTGATACAGGTGTTGCCATGCACAATGCACCAATGAATGATTTAACCTTTGTCTACATTTAAATAGGTAGATTGACTAATTGGTCAAGACGGTTTTTGCGAGAAACGAACCAGAAATTGGCCATCACCCATTCTGTTGCATTATAATGTACACGGTGTGTACATGTTCTTTGGGTTTGACAAGGCCCTATGTAATAATACATAGCTTCCAGTACATGCCAGTGAGCCACACGAGTCCTAAATTGGTTGTCAGCATAATTCTTCACAAACACAGTAGTATGTAGCAAATGGCATCTCATGTTGGGCACTGCTGTGAGTTTTACAACTGTGGGCTCATTGTATCTAATGAGTATATCCCTTTGGTTCTTCATAAGGTTATGACTATCAGTCATTAATGGTGCATTCTCCAGGACAGTCCCTCTACTAATCAGAAGGTACTTGCCAACTATCAAGCTTTATTGAACAGTAGAAAAGTTTCAGTAACTGGTGCACAAAGCACAACATTGTTTCCAAGATCAAGGCTAAGCCTCCTACAACGCCACAGTGATGCCACCCGAAGGCTGCAGGAACAGCAAATCATATTCAGCCTGGGAACCCTGCAGCCCAATGGCATCAATGTGGATTTCACAAGCTTCAAAATCTCCCCTCCCCCAACCGCATCCCAAAACCAGCCCAGCTCATCTCCACCTCCCTAACCTGTTTTTCCTCTCACCTCAAGCCATACCTCCATCTCCTATCTACTAACATCATCCCGCCCCCTTGACCTGTCCGTCCTCCCTGGACTGACCTATCTCCTCCTCACCCCCCTACCTACACTCACCTTTACTGGCTCCATCCCCGCCTCTTCGACTTGTCTGCCTCCTCTCCACCTATCCTCTCCTCTATCCATCTTCTATCCGCCTCCCCCCTCTCTCCCTATTTATTTCAGAACCTTCTTCCCGTCCCCCATTTCTGAAGAAGGGTTTAGGCCCGAAACGTCAAGTTTTCCTGCTCCTATGATGCTGCTTGGCCTGCTGTGTTCATCCAGCCCCACACCTTGTTATCTCGGATCCTCCAGCATCTGCAGTACCTTTTATATCTGATAAAAGTCAAAACAGTTTTCTAGAAATAGTAGCATTTAATAGTAGCATCTATATTTGTCTTTGCAACCTTTTGAATGTTTCATTCCAGTCCTGTCTGAAAATCTAATGAGTGCAGAGCGATAGAGTACAAGGATATTGCAGATTAATCTTATTTTGTATTGGTGATCAATGCCAGAGATGAGCTGCCTTCTTAGATGTACTCAGTTAGCGACTAAGCAACATTGATGAGGTTCTCAGCTTGTCACTTTCCCACAACCTAAAGAAAAAGATAGCCAGACAGAATGGTTTTGTTTGTTCATGTTGGAACGGTCAGCACTGCCAGCCAGCAATGATCTACACCAGACCTTACCCAGCCTTATCTATTTTTTTCCCCTTGAAGATTAGTCAAGTAAATTTGTTGCAATCCATAAATTTTACTAATAACAATTCTAAACTTCCAGGTTTCTGAAGTGAAAATCAAAGTTTTAAAATTTTTATGCAGGAATTTGTCTATTATTAGTCCCGAAGCACAACTACAACACTACGGTAGCTTGTTTTTCTGCTACCAGGAGCTCTTAATGAAGGGCAGCTGCATCTTTCCAGTAAGCAGGGAAGAGAAGATGAGAGATACTCTGCCAATGTGAGAGCAGTAATGAAGACCTGGCAAGAAAACCCGAGCTTTAGCCTTCATGCCAAGTTGCAGGGGTAACTGGGAGACGTTGCAAAAATTGTCCCAGTCAGGAAAGAGCCCAATGTGCAAATGTGCACAGGAACTGACAATGCCATCCTTGTACTGCACTGAGGTACCTTCTTCAGAAGCAGTGTTCCTCACCAAAATAGATAGAGAGTTTATCCCTAAAAAGCACACTAGGCCGATTCTGCCAAGAGGTGTATTCCCCCACACCCTGTCAAGTGCAAACCCCGCCCCTTCCTCCCTCCCCGAGAAGTGGTTTCACCCTCCCTGTGTCCGTGACAGGCTGCAGGCAAATACAAACCACTGCATCCAAACAGTGGTCAAAGTAGAACCTTGAAATCAAAACCAAGACCTTCAGCATGTAACACTGTAGTCTTCAGCAATTTTAAATAGCAGTGCACTGTACCCAAATACTTCTACAAACTCCAGCAACAACCTGAAAGTAGTTGATCCTTTTACTTGAGATGCACGTGGATCCTTCCTGCTGCAGAACATGTTAATGCGTGAGAGATTCAGCCAGGTATTAATTGGAGTATTAAGCCTTAGAAATAAGATAGCAGATATCAAATCAGCAATCTTAATCGGCTTATTTTGGATACTTCCTGCTTTTGCTCCCTAGTGCTCAGTCTAATGTTCTTACCAAAATGGCATCAGTGTGGCCGGCAAGAGGTTTGTGCATGCAGATGTCATCTAGGCCTAAAACAGCACTAGTCACAGTGAAAATACACAAACGTGGTATAGTCATAATGCCACTGGACTAGCAACCCAGAACCTTAGGCTAACGCTCTGGGAACACTGCTGATTAGTGAACAAAACAAATCTTTTGTCAACAATGTACTTTAGGGATGGAAATCTACCATCCTTATCTAGTCTGTCCTACATGTGACTCCAAACAAATAGTAGCATGGTTGATTGATGGGCAATAAATGTTGGACTAGCCAGCGATACCCACATCTCATGAACAATTAAAAAAAAATTATGTGACCTTAGCACTATATTAGTAATTTTTAAAAAGATTCTGTATGATTTAATCAAAGCAAAAAAACTCAAGCGGTGGAAATCTGAGATAAAAAGCGTTGGAAGTACTCAGCAGGTCTGGAACTACATGGAGAAACAGAGTTAACATTTTGAGCCAATTAGGATGCAAGTTGAGTATTGAAGATTGGAAATTAAGTGTTATGTACTGAAAGGGGGAGGGCTGGAAGAACAGAAGCATAGGTAAGATATATGGTAGAGGAAGATGAAGCTGCCACTTGTACATCTTTCAAATAAGTATACGGTCTTCAATGCTCACAATGCAGTCCACTTTACAATGGAGAAACCAAATACAAATTGGTTGTTTGCTTTGTGCTCACCTCTGCTCAGTCCACAAGTGTAACCTTGAGCTTCTGCTTGCTCACCATTTTACCTCCACGCTCACATTCTGTCCTAAGCCTGTTCAAACGTTCCAGCGAGTCTCAACGTATGCTTGAAGAACAGCACCTCATCCTCTACTCAGGCAATTCACAGCCTTCTGGACTTAACACTGATTTCAACAATTTCAGATCATGTGCTTGAGCCTTCACTGATTTCCGTTGCTTTCTGCCATGCGCTGCTTTGAAATTTGTTGCTAGTATACCTGCATCATTTTGGCATTTACACTCAATAAATGCTTTTGTCGTCTTAATACAATCATTACCACTCCCTTTGTCTTTTCTTCCATGATGTCTTTGTCAATTAATCTCTCCCATCCTCTAGCCTATATCAGATCTTCAAAAAAAACAAACTCTAGATGACGGAAATCAGAAACCAAAATAGAAATCCCTGGAAAAACTCAGCAAATCTGGCAACATCTGTGGAGAGAAATCAGAGTTAACACTTCACGTTCAGTGACACTTCCTCAGAACATTATAATTTTATATTCCTTCAGTTATGAAGGCGTCATATTCGACTTAAAAATGTTAACTAGGTTCGTCTCTCCATTGATGCTGCCAGACCCAGAATAATTCTATCACTTCCTTCTCTTCCTCCCAACCTCCAGCTGACAGTGTATTTCTAAATCATCATCCAGTTTTGACATGCAGTTATAAATTTTAGACAAGGTTGTCACAATCCCTTCTCTATTTCCCAATGACTTTTTTTTCCAAAGACAAACAGAATTGCTGGAAAAAGCTAAACAATTCTGGCAGCATTTGGGGAGAGAATCAGAGTTAACATTTCGGGTCAAGTGATCCTTCCTCAGAATGTTCTGAGGAAGCAGTAACTAACAGTAACAGTCCTGTTGTAGTACAACAAAGGACTAAGGGAGGAAATATGAAAGATGGGTGACTCTTACCACTGGGTTCATGAAATTATGTCCCTTTTGATTGATGACAATTCTTGGAAGCAATATGTGACTAAGCATAATTCACAATTTAAATTTCCATCATGATAATTATTGTATACCTTAAATTTCATATATTAAACATGATGTAACTTTTTTTTCAGTTTTATTACTTTAACAGATTTTCTGTTTTAAAAAGAAATCAGCTCCATTGGGAAAAATGTGTTACCTTCATGCATGTCACCAGACTTCCAAGGCAACTATTCTGATCAGAATTTAGTCACAGCAGGAAACTCCCGAAATGACAGTGGAAACATAACAGAGTTATATTCAAAACCTCCCTGAAGAGGTCAAACATTCCCATTAAATGAGATAGCTGCATATCATTAGCAACTGAACGGTTCCTCAAATATCTACCATTTTTTTGTATGCTGGCAGATTACCTTCCCTAAAGGATATTATTGAACAAGATGAGATTTTTATGACTATTGATGGTAGATTCATGACACAGAAATTAGCTATTTATTCCAGAGATTTTGAGTGAATTTAAATTCCAGTCACAGTGGAATTTGAATATCTCAAGAGCATTAGCCTAAGCCTTTCGATTACTAGTCCAGTGACAGTGCTGCTAGGTCACTGCCTGTCTTGCCACCTTTTAACCTAAAAAAGAACCAGCGACAAATCTCAACAAAATTGCAAGAGACAAATGATTTAAGAGCACTTTATTGTTCTTTGAGGCTACTTTAAGTACAAAAAGTGGCCTGTCAAAAGCTTTTTTCCATTTTGGGTGAAACAAGGCCGCAAACAAGAGGGAGAGAGTTCAAATTTACAAACTGAAACTAACAGTAAGTACACTGTAGACATTTCTGCTCTCTGTAGTAATAAAAATTGTAGACAAACCTGGTCTATACATTTTAGAATGTTTTGCAGTCTCCACGAAATTTATAACTAGTCCACAATCCCTGGATTGTTGTTTGTATTCTTGTTCAGTTGTCTCACATTAAAAAAAACAGCCAAGTAACCAGACATATAGAGTCCACAGACAGCATCTACAGCCTTCTACCATTATAATGCTCAGTAGCCTGTAGCAGTAATGAACTAGTGGCTATTAATGCTAACGCAGTGTTTTCATAGATAACTGTGTTCCTGCACTTTTTACCTTATAACAGACAAATCTACACCAAACAAAAAAGATCAACTTTTTTCTCCAAACAAAAAAAAAAATGCATGATTACAACAAAAAGGACAGGGAAAATTAAATAGCTACATATCATTAACAAATTAATTGTTCCTCAAAAAATACCTACGAATTTTTTTTGTACATTCTTTACGCACAGCGTAATGATGGTCTTATAGTTACCTATATAAAAAGTGTTCATTTAGTGATTTTCCTACAGAGTAGGGTACTGAATGCTAAAGCAGACAAGCGGTAACTACCCAGTAAGGTGGCAATGAAATGTGTACGGTTTTACTGGGATGACGGAATGTATGGGCATGTGTGACTTTCTCAAAGACAAAGGCTAAATCGGGAAGCTATAAAGCATTACACAGCTGCTTTCTGTACCTCTGCCTCTAACTAGTAGTAGTTGTAGCTATTAATACAGCAAACAAAATAGCAGTATACTATTGGAGGAATGTACGCCTTGGCACAGGACTAGAATAAGCATAAAAAATTAAAATTGCTTTCCACAAGTCATGACAATCTTCATTACCACATTAAAGCTAAGCCAAGTGCTTCTCTTTGTTTCAAATAATGTCATGACTTGTTTAACTGCAAATCTTAGTCTGATTTCACAGACATTACGGGAGCTACACTTTATTACTTTATTAAGCAGGTTGTTATGCATTGATTATTCAGTCATGCACAAAGCTATTGCTGCCTGTACCATGGAATTTATAATCTACTGAATATTATATGTGGGCCTTTCCTGAGGCTATCCTCTTTTGCTGGCTTCTACCAGTGTGAATACATGCTTAAATGTCATTGAGTAAAACTGTACCAGCAGTAAGTATCTAGGACTGTTATTGATGAAAATAAACTACAATTCTGAAGAAAAAGCTCTAATATTATTTTTCATTATGCCTATACAATATAGATACCAGCTATTTTTTTTTTAAAAATCATGCAGCTACTTTAATAGAAGCACTATTGACCTTCATATCTCAAATCTATTTGAACAAGCTGACAAATACAGATGAAGGGTGTAGGAAAACAAAATGCCCGTGTTCTTTGAAAACAAATGCAGTCCAGTTGTGAGCACCAAGCACAAAATGTAATCTGAAGCTAGAGAAAGGCTAATACCTGTATGAGACTTCCCCTTCGAAAGCTGTCTTGCCTCTGTAAAAGCACAATACATATCATACTAAGCCCTCATTGTCAGCAGTCTGCCATCTAACAAAACAAGAAAATCTGATGTAAAGTTGACAAGCAACCTCACCACTCCCCAATAGTGCAAATCAGACATACAGTTCTTTTCAAGTATATAAACGTACAAAATTACATAACAGAAAAGCAATGTAAGCAAACCACACACACTCTAGTCAAAGGAACTAGCAGAGGCCAAAGCGTTTGGGTCAACCAATCCTAACATGGCTTTTTGGGGCAGCAGAATTGCATCAGAGGTTTCTTTGGTAACTGAGGCAGGAGATTAGGATGCTACATCATACAATTTATATGAATAGTTCCTGCTATTTTTTTCAGGGCACCCTTCTGCAAATGCTAAGCAAATACACAAAAGTGTCTAGTTTAAAAAAAAATACCCCTCCCCACTTATTAGCAGTGTTCAAGCTCAGTCAAACCATGCATTTCACTCAGCACAGAATGCAACGTGGTCCACTCTTCATGAAACAACTGAAGGGGAGTGATTGTGATTGACCATATGGGAGGAGGGTGAGGACTGTCCTCTTCTTGAGCCAGAATCAGGGCTGCTGGAAACACCATCTTTGGCAGCCTTGATCTGAAGCCATGTTTCTCCAAGAGCTTTGGCAAAATGATCATCTACCGACCCCGTGATGGAAACTGAATTTGTTGCAGGTTCTGGTTGCTTGTATCGTTCGCCAAGACTTCGGCGGAAGTGTTCCTCCACAACAGGATCACAAGTTGTAGTAGTAGTTATGGAGGCTGTGGGAAACAAAAATCCACAATTTAAAATGTAGTAGAGAGGGGCATTAGGAGAAATCATCCCAATTAACGTAACAGTTTCTCAAATTTTGCTCTGATCATAAATCAAACAATAAAAATGAGAGCATGTAAATGGTCAGTTGAGTCCCACATACATCTACACAGGAACAGGAGCAGGCCATTTAACTCCTTGTAATTATTCAACAATTAGAACACGATTGGCTAGTGAGCTAACTCCAAATATCCCACCTTTGCTCCATGTCCCTTAATACTTCAGATTCATGTTAACCAATATCTGATTTAGTTTATATAAAGAATAAGTACTAAGTACAAATCATATTTGCTAATACGGAATGACACCAAATACTTCATCACAAACAGCACAGCACCAAAACCATCTTCCACCTGTTCATTACAAACAGTTCTCTAGTTCAGAGCTGTGATCAGTATTTTTATCAACAGAAGTCAGCTCACAATCTCGTTCAACTTGCCGTTGCTCTGAGGTTAGCTGTGATGATATTTTGTGCCGAAATTCCTAATTGAGCACAAAACAAATCTGAGGACAGAACAACATATTAAATCTACGCCATGTGGTACCTCTTTTGAATGGCTGCCATTGATACCAGGATGCTTCTTGGCCCCAGAAGGTGATCCCCACTGAACTGGCTATACACCATTTTGCACCAGCTTTTCTAAACCAGAAGGCTTTAAGAATGTAGGTTTTCTGTATGTTTGAGCGGACTCTAAACCATATTCAGTGTCTTTGGGCACTTGTGTGCAGCAATGGACAGCTGCTAGGTTTGTTACATTTAAGGAGTCACTGTCATCAGAAAATGAGTGGAGAGAGAAAACAAAGAAAAATTATAACAATGCAACCAATATTTACTAAAACAGAACTGAAAAGTGTCCCTTTTGTTTCACACATGCTTAGAGCATAGACAGACACCTAACACAGATTTACACATAGTGTTAGATCTTCCACTGCACTGCTGCATCTACTGGAGGTTACAGAGTTTTGCAACAGAACATACTAGGGTCCTGATTTATTGGAACTGATCAAATCAAACTGCACTGCTTTTAACAAGGTGCTCTGGAATTCTGGAATCAGACTCCAATGCTGTCCATCTATTCATGAAAAGTGCAGGTCAGAGAACTTCATCATAAGCTTCTTTACTCTCATTCAAATTTAGCTCTCAAGTTTAATTTAAAGATGTTAATAGAAGTGGTCTATTCAGAATTTGCCTTTCAACAGTAGTTTAGAAGTAGGTGTTTATCAGCATAGTGCAGGCAAAGAACAACCTATAAGCTTTAGAAGAATGCCAAGGATGAGACTGCAGGTTTCAATAAACGTGGATGTTAGATCTTGGAAGGTTTTGATAGAACGAATGAAGATGTACAAAATAATTTGCTGTATTTACACAGGGTATTTTAGCACAAGGAAGTACTATAGTGTGATTGAGGGTTTAAACAGCGAAAAAAAAATAGAGCCTGGCATTTGGGAGCACAGGGATGTTCTGGGAGCACTGGTGTAAAGAAACTGCAAAGGGTTGTTGAGACCAGATTGTTTTAAAGGGCAGACATAGCTAGGATAATATTCCTCATTACCAGCCTGTGTTGCCAGACCTGCTTGTCCATCACTCCCTAGGTGAGAATAGGCAGAAGTGGGATGGAGGATTCCTAGCACTAGGCATTTTTTTCTTGCGAGGGGAGGGTGTGGAGTGGCTGGCCTAGCAATGTCTTTGATCAGGAGAAGTCCTTGAATGGACCAAGAGCCTTGGAGCAAATAATGATGTCCCCATGTCTGGGGACTATTGACTGGTCCCATTAACTAGGAGCACTGAGAAAGAGTGGTATTGTGGGGAGCAAGAGACAGAGAGGGCATCTTGAGTCGAAGGCTGTGACCAAGCTAGAAGTCATCTGGCATCAGTAACACGGTGGAGGCCTCAGGATTTGTGCCTTGAGATAGAGAGGATCACAGATATCAGAATACAGTACACTGACGGTTTGGAGTGAAGAGGGAATTATTTACCAACATTAGAGTAAAAAGAATGGTTAGATCTAGGCTGTAAACACTGATAATATGGTCTAGAAAAAGAAAGAGGAGATACAGTCAGGTCTGGCAACATTGGGCAGTGGAGGGAACTGGGAGTGCTGTTTGAGATTGGTATAGGCAAACCTAACCCCAAACAAGTCTGAGAATCTCCATCCCCAACCCCTCCAAAGAAACCTTTCATCTGGCTGATTTGTTTTAGGAGCTGCGGTTGTTTATTATGAGATTTTAAATGCAACTTTTTTTTTTTCTACATTTTTCTTTCTAAACACAAATTATAACTCACCTGGCTGCACATTATTTTTGACACACTAATTTTTTTTGTCCATGTGAGACACTTGACAATAAAAATAACAACACGCTGGCATTATTTTTGTTCTATCTTCTCAAATGGAGATGGCAGGTGATTTTTTTTTTTACTCAATTTATTTATTCTGTTCCAATGGGTATTAGTTTTCAATGAATATATCACCTCCATTGTAGTAAGCCGCAAGTAAGCTTCTACTTCCTGATCCAAGGTCTGCAGTGCAGTGGGCTCCAACTCAAGTCCCCAAAGTCCTATCCTGCAACCACAAACCCACTTCCCAGACTTTACAATGATTGATGTTACAGTGTAAAGTCCAATTTCCATAGTGAGAGCTGCGGGGGGTGGGGGGGTAAACGAACAGCAAATGGGAATACAAATGGAAAAACAAATGGAGTTGAGGTGAAGACAAAGGCCACAAGACTGGGGAAACACACAATGTAACGGAGGCAACATCTATGAATACTAACATACTCCCCAGTGAGCCATTATAAACATACCTTTATGCAACCTTGCCGTGAACTAGCAGCTTGTAAACCATGTTACTGAAAATCTTACGAAGCACACACCTATGGTGAACTTTGAAAAAGTGTACTGTAATAAGGATATTCTATAATTATAGGCCTCCACTATAAACACTGCAAATCTCCAATGACAGGAGGACGTAGGGCATGACATCTATATGAGAAATTTCCAGCAGCACTGTGGACAATTGACATATATTAGAAATATATGATTAAATTAAAAACATGGGATCTTAAAATTATGATTAAAATCTTTTCTGTACATCCTGATCCAATAGCGCAACACATTTTTCACCTGGAGGTTACACTCGGGTACGATTCCCTGCATACAATAAAAAAAAAGCAAACAAAGGGAGGACACCAAGACAAATTAAGGAGCAGACCTCAACAGTTCTAATCTTTGGATTATTACCAGGTGACGACCCTGCCATGGTTATATGTAAATACAGAGATAAATTGGGTATATGTAACTACAAAAAATAAATATATAACTCAACCCTGATGTGGGAATTCTGGTCCATTTGCCATTGACACAAGTACGAGAGAAGGCTGGGGCTTTATCATTGGCACAGTTTATAACTGAACCAGACTGGGAACACTGTTCTTGCAAACAACAAAAAACCTACTCTACCTCCCTAGTTAAGATGAATAGTGAGGGCAAGGGATCACAAGTGGAAATACGTCGAAGAGTACAGACAAAGTAAGAGAGAGAGAAACAGTAATATAGAGAATGAGGGTCAGAATATGGCATGAAGAGCAGAGAGAAAAAAAAGAAACCAGGCATACACCAAACAAGATTACTGTCACAACGCTGATAAAACTAAAAGCTAAAATTAAAAGATAAAAACTAAAACTAAAAACTGAATGCTCCTAGTATTCATAACAATGTACATGAATTAATAGCACACATTGAAGTTAATCAATGTAATTTGTTAGCCATTATGTACACATTCAAGTAAAACAGGAGCTCGGTAAAAATGGAGGGATTGTGCTGTTGATCAAGGTTAGCATCAGCACAATTGTTTGAGATGATTTTGGTTCAGGAGGACACGATGCAGAATCGGCTTGGGTGGAGGTGAGGGCTTGTAGGGGAATGAAATCATAAGGGGGAGGTAGTCTATATGCCACTTAATGGTAACCACATGGAGAACAAAGTATACAAGAAATACTGGGTGCTTACGATAAATGTACAGCAATAACCAAAGGTGACTTTATTCTACATTTAATCTGGAAAAAAAAAATCAGGTTAGCAGCAGTGGGCTAGATGAGGAGTTCATAGAATGCTTCCAAGATAGTTTCTTAGAGCAGCACATTCTGTAACCGACCAGAGAGCTGGCTATAACTGACAGAAAGCATCCTAGAACATGAAATGAAATAGCTGCAGAGTTGATGGATGCGATGGCAGTAATCTTCCAAGCATTCATAGATTCTGGAGGTGGTGCTCCCATGTATCCACTGTCCTTGTCCTTCTACATGGAAGTGGTCATGGGTTTGGAAGGTGGTGTCTTAAGGATCTTTGGTGAATTTCTGCAGTGCATCTTGTGGATAGTACAAACGGCTGCTACTGAACATTGGTGGTAGAGGGAGTGAATGCTTTTAGAGGTGGTATCAACAAGCAGGGTGCTTTGTCCTGGATGATGCCAAGCTTCTTGAGTGTCGTTGCAACTACATCCATCCAGGCAAAAGGGGATGTTAGGAGGAGAGTTACTCACTGCAGCATTCATAGGCCCTAACCTGCTCTTGTAGCCGCTGTGTTTTGTGGCAGGTCCAGTTGAAATTTAGGTCAACGGTAGCCCCCAGGATGTTGACTGTTGAACTAAATTGGATGAGAAATTTTATCACTAGCATTTTACAGTGAATAATACAGCAAAGTACAGTGAAAAGGTCCAACGGTGGCCATAACCTGGCACCGTTTTGAATAGTTTAAAAATAAAAAGAAAAAGAGTAAAAAGATATAACAGAAAGAAAGTCTATCTTCATTCTGCCCCCTCCATCAGGGATCCTGTGCTGAACCCACCAACGCAGAAAATGCATACTTTAGGTGCCATCTTTTCACCGCTGGGCCCAACCTGCTGTTGCAGAGTCCCACGCTGAACCCACACTTGCCCAACAACCAGGAGTCCCTGGCTCCACTGCTGTCTCAATGACACCAGAAGTCCCCACTCCAGGCATAACACTTTGCTGCTGCTTCACCAGCATCAAGAGTCCTCACCCTGGGCCTACTGCAACCAGGAATCCTTGGCTTCACTGCCAGGCCAGGCCACCGTGCCAAGTGTCCCACTCTGGCCACCCTCTGAGATGTTGCCTTGCTGACATTGCTGCCGCTGCCCCTTCCAATCGCTGGAGGAGCTTTGCTGCCACTGGCACCAGTCCCAAACATCATGAAGACATCCTTACTGCCACTGCTGTTGCCTCCAACTGGCAGGAGTCTGCCGCGACTCCGCAAATCCCGCTCTGCCGCACCAATGCTGCCAACTAACACACCAAAAAGAGAAAGAAAAGGAAAAAGAAAAGAAGAGCAGAAGTAAAAAGAAAAACAAAATGAAAGAAAGCAGGTGGGAGTGGTTAAGCCTCAGGCAAGAGCATACACGCAGCCTTGCTACTCTGCCACCATCTTGGGAGTACTACTTCAGTGATAGTAACACTGTTGAATGTCAAGGGTTAGAGAACTGTCAATTAGAAATGGTCATTATATGGTTCAAACGTTACTTGCCACTTGTCAACCCAAGTCTGGATATTGTCCAAATCTGGTTGCATTTGATCATAGACAGCTTCAGTATCTGAAGTCAGGAATAGCGCTGAACATAATGTTATCATCGGCGAACATTCCCATTTCTGACCTAAGGATGGAGGGAAGATTATTGAAGACGCAGCTGAAGATGGTGGGGCCCAGGACACTATCCTGAGGAACTCCCGCAGAGATGCCCTGGAGGTGAGCTAAGCTAACCTCGAACAAGCACAACCATCTTCTAGTGTGCGAGATATGACTCCAGTCAGCAGAGCATGTGCCCCTGATATCCTGTGCAGTGATGAAAATGGGTATGAAAAAAGTCATTCCAACAGTAACTGTAAATCAGAGGTGGACAGAGGAACATATTTTAATTACCAAACACAAGGGAAGTAGTACTGAGCAAACTAATGGAGCAGTGAGCTGCCAAGTCTCCGGGTATAGATGTATTAAGAACTAAAGTCTAAAAGGAGATAGCTAATGGTGTAAAAAATGTGCTGATGTGAACTTTGCAAAATCTCATAGATTCATGGAGTCTTCCATCTGACTGGAAAACAGCAAATATACCTCAAGGAAGAAGGGAGACAGCGACAGGAAACAGGTCAGTTAGTTTGAGGTTTGCCATGGGAAAGATGTTAGAATTGACCATGAAGAGATTATAACCATGCACTCAAAAAAAAAACAGAAGCTAATCAGGATGGGTCAACATGGTTTCATCAAAGGAAAATTGTATTTAACATTTCCTTAAAGGAGCAACGTGCACTTTGGATAAAGGGGATCCTGTAGCTGGCACTGTACTTGGATTTCTGAAAGGCATTTGATAAAGAAGCCACATAATAGGTAATTCCAGAAGGTAAAAACTCATGGTGTAGGGGTAACACAGATAGAAAACTGGCCAGCTGGCAGAAAACAGTGTATGCATAAATACGTATTTTTCCAATTGGTGGGATGCAGTGAGTAGAGTCCCACAGGGGTCACTGTTGGAGTATCAACTACTTACAACTTACATCAATGGCATAGTTGGTAGGAACAAAGACACTAGCTAAATTTCCAGTTTCCCGTATTGGTGTTGGCTACGTTATGAAGATGACATAAGGAACATGCAGACAGGTGCAGACAGCTTGAAAGAGTGGATAAGAAAAATTGAGGTGAAAAAATGTAAAATTGTTCACTCTTGCAAGAAAAATAAGAAAAAAAAGTAGAGTAGTACTTTAAATAAACAGTTCAACTGCAGAATTCTGAGATTCAAAGGGATTTTGGCATTCTGGTGCATTAGCCACAAAAAGTTAACAGACAGGTACAACATGTAAACACTATCTTTTTATTACAAGAGGAACTGAACATAAATCTTATGCTTCAGTTATACAGGACACTGGCAAGACTGCAGCTAGAATAGCGCATGCACTTTGACATCTTTATTTAAGGAAGGTTGTAAGTGCATTGGAGACTGTTCAGAACAGGTTAGCTAAATTGGTACATAGAATGAATGGGTTGTCTTTAAGTATAGGTTACTGTGGCTGGGCTTGTTTCCACTGGAGTTTTGAAGAGTGAAGTGCGAATTGATGAAGCATATAACATGCTGAATGGCCTTGACAAGGTGGACGTGAAAAGGATGTTTCCTCTTGTGGGTCAGTTCAGAACTAGGGGACACTATTTTAATTAGGAGTCACCATTTCAGATTAGAGATGTTAACTCTGAGTGTTGTGCAACTCTGAAACATTCCATCTCTGAAGGTACAGGAATCAAGGTCATTGAGGTAGATGGCAATGTGGAACTCGAAACACAGTCAGATCAGCCATGATCTTATTGAATAAAGGAGCAGGCTGGAGTGATTAAATTGTTTGTATCTTTGTAACAAAAAGACATAAACTTCCTAAAATGTTAAATATTTATTGTTCATATTTAACTCAAACATCACTTCTTCAAATTACTAGACTGTTCAAAAATATATTTTTGTGCTAAAATTTATGTTCATTTATAAAATCATTATAAAATAGATACCATATTAGAAAACGGTATTTAAAATGAGTTCTAGCTGCCTCAGTGTGAGAACAGGCAAAATATCTTGAATATGAATTTAATGACAGACCAATTAATTTTCTTCACAGCAGTATTATTATTGAAAATCCATTTACGAAATTAAATTCTCAACTAAGTAGTATTTAATAATATTCATCATAAAACCTGTACCAACTCAGATCAGGATTTCCTCACTTATCCAGATTTTCCAGTTGAAACCAAAGTAAACTGCTGATGTAACAAGAACAAAAAAAGTTTGTTTTGGATGCAACCCTGACACTTTTACACTTTAGTCTGCAATGCCACCAAGTTTATATCAAAACCTGCCCATTATAATGGATAAGGTAGGTTGAAAACTGACTACTGTAAGACTTACCCGTGCCAAGTATACATAGACCATGACTCTTTTCTTTCATTATAATGGATTGACAGAATTCTATCCCATAATTCTGGACTGTTATGCAATATAACCACACTTATTTGTTAACTACAGTGAAATCAGCAATACAATATTCTTGAAATAAAGAACCGGTTGTTTGCTTAGTTAAATTTCAAGAAGCTTTTATCCTAATTGGCAGAAAATAACTTGCATTTTATGCTCATGGCAATACTATCTGAATTGCCCAAATTAAGTTGACACAATCTCTCTCCTTGAATGTAAACTAAGCCAAATTTTGGTGAGAAGCACCAAAATATGAACATTCAAATTGTGTAGAGCAGCCCAAGTAAAATCTTTAAAGTGACCACATACACACTAACAATTAGATTCTTAGAAGAAACACACTAAAACAAGTGGAGAAAAGGACAAACGAACACAGAGGGGTCAGAACAGACTGAAGGGGTAAACAACATGGTTGCTATTTTCTTGATGTGTGTATCCCGATGAGTAGTGCACAGCACCACTAACATTCAGGGGATGGCAGTTCCCTATTCCACCAGCTAGAATGGTCATGAGAAACAATAACAGGTAACATTCATACTGATGATAGGAGGTTTAGTAGATGTTTAATCATGAACATGATGGAGAAATGTTCCCCGTAACTGGATATCATCAGTCTGTGCGAGAAGGCAGCATCTGCCCTTTTCCTATAATTTGCAGCAGTATATGTTTAGCAACACTTTGCTACCCAATTTGCTGACTTGAGAATTATGCACAAATTAAGGAGTTAAATTTTTTCTATACAATGTTGAAAAGTATTTAGAAAAATGACTTCCTGATACTGTTCTAAATTGTACTTCAATTTTGAAGACAGCACCATTTTATTTCTACAGTGGGTGTGTTGAAACAACAGTGCAAGCAGAAATCCACAGGAGAAATATAAAAGATCGTTTCTCATGACCTACATTGGCTTCAGTTGAAGCCCAGTTGCAGTGAGCCCGCTTTGTTAATTCACATTCACTTGGCACCACGGTACCATATTGTCACCAGTTGTTAAGTCTATTCAGAATCCAAATTTACCAAGTGAAATGCAAGCTGCATTCTTACATATAGCTGCCACTACATTCTATATAGTGAAGTGCAGACATACTTTGTGAATTGCCACAAATATTTGATATGAAATCTGTAACTGAGTTAATAAATGCAAAACATGAAAACTTTAACTCAAAAAATTCCTTCACTTCTGTTTATGTGAGGCCCCTTTACTTGAAGGATAAGCACTGAAATGATCAAGGGAAATCTACACATGGTAAGTACTGTATTTTTAAAAAATAAAAACAGGGCCTTAGGGCATGACTGGATCGAGTTAGATTGCTTACATAAACATCACTGAAATGCAACTTACAATTTGAGGGTCTCCTGTAGCTTAGGGGCATTGCTGGAACACAACCGCTGTGAGCAATAGGGCAATGGGAAAGGTTGCAGTTACGATTGTTACCAGATGCACATGTAATTACCGATGGGCGATTCTGAAAAAAAAAACAGTGCATTAGTACAATTCCAAAGATCAGTCAAAAGGCCTAATGCTTTGCAATAGCAGCTAATATTAAAGCTTAAGTATACAAATACTTGAAGCTTGAATGTAATGCTTTGTAATTCCAATTTATACACTGGCAGCTTCAGTATCAATGCAAAGACTGATCTCTACATTAAGCGTACGTATATGTTTTTAAAAAGAAACATGATTATGTAATGAATATCACTGGCAGTACTACTTCATACAACCTAACATTCATCCATTTAATTCTGGCAGTTACTCGAGTGATGCATAATCTACAAAATCAATTTCTAGCTCAAAGCTATGTTCCCCAAGGTGCACACAAGGAATCCCTGCGGTCAGGCTTACGTTTTCCTGCATTATATACTCAAGGATCTATGCACTACATTTTTAATTTTATTTTTTGACGAGTGGCAACATGGCTCATAAATCTGGAATATTTTGACTCAGTTAAGTCCCAACAGGGAGCTGAATGCATAAGATAGAATGACAAGTTGAGCTGTACTGTTGGAAACGCAATCAAATATCGAACCAAGGCTTCCACGTCTGCCACCGAAGATCAATGTAAAAACGTGGCACAGCACAATTTAAAACATCAGCAGGGAATTTCTTGGAATCTTGACCAAGGTTTCTCTCAAGAACACCGGTGATATGCCTGTGCATTAACTGTTGTTTGAGGGATCTTAACTCATGAAGAAGGTCTCAAAGTTTCCCTACATAGCAGTGGCTGTGCTTCAAAATCTACTAATGGTAAAGCATTTTGAAATGTACCAAGAATGTGAGGAAATGTTAAGCTCTTTCTTTACTGTTTTATTACCAGGAGTGGTTTTGCAATTATCGAATATCCTTGCTTTATTAGATGGCATCGTCTTTCAAAAGTTAGAGAAAGACAGACTCCCAGGAAAGTATGAAACTTCCACTTCAACGGCAGCAGCAAATGCTAGATTGAAGACTTTGCAGGAAGTTCTTTTCCACTGGTCTCTTTTCACAAATACATAAAAGAGTGAATGCCAGGTCACAGAAACGAACTTCAATAGTATTAAGAGCACAAGAACACAAGGGAGCTATTCAGCCCATCAAGCCTGTCCTGCCATTATAGATCTTGGCTGATCATCTTCTCAATGTCACTTCCTTGCACCATCTCCCTTAAAGTCATTAGTCTCCAGAAACCTATCAATTCCTTTCTTGAACCTGTTCAACAATTAAGCTTCCGCAGCTCTCTGGGCTAGAGAATTTCAAGGACTTAACCACTCTGAGGAGTTCTTCCTCATCTTAGTCTTAAATGGTCTGTCCCCTATCCTGAGATTATATCCACTTATCCTAGAGTCACCAGCTGGGTGAATCTCCTAACTACATTGCCCTATCATGTCCAGTAAAAACTTGATAAGTTCCAATGAGATCACCTCTCATTCTTCAAAATGTGTAGGGAATGGAGACAGTTTCCTCAGTCTCAATTCCTGAAACTATTTTGCAATTCCTGAAATTATCCTGGTAAAATCACCATTGAATTCCCTCTACAACAAGTATTTCCATCCTTAGAAAGGAGGCCAAATGTCCACAATACTCCAACTACATTCTCATCAAGTCTGTAGACTACTACAGAAAGACATTTTACTTCCGTGCTCAAGTCCCTTTGAAATGGATGTCAACCGACCATACAGTGTGGAAACAGGCCCTTCGGCCCAACAAGTCCACATCAAACCTCGGAGAAACCCACCCAGACCCATTCCCCTATAACCCACCTCATCTACACATCCCTGAACACTACGAGCAATTTAGCATGGCCAATCCACCTAGCCTGCACATCTTTGGACTGTGGGAGGAAACCGGAGCACCAGGAGGAAACCCACGCAGACATGGGGAGAATGTGCAAACTCCACACAGACAGTCGCCTGAGGCTGGAATCGAACCTGGGTCCCTGGTGCTGTGAGGCAGCAGTGCTAACCATTAGCCCACTAACCCAACCACTAGCCTATCTAAATGTTTGCTGCACCTGCACACAAGTTTTTAGTGACGCAAGGGCAAGGACACTCAGGTCCCCTTGGGCATCTACACTTCCCAACCTGTCACCATTTCCAAAATATTATATGTCATCTGCTACATTTTAGTCAATTCATTTAGCCTGCCTAAGTCGTGCTGAAGCCTGCTCAGAACTTACATTCCCATCCAATTTGGAATCATCAGTAAATAAACCAGACTTTTAAATGATCAAAACTATATCAGGAACCAACTGTCAACCAATCTCTCCTTTCTGTTTAGAGACTATGCTTTTTTTAATATGTTTTAGGTTGGTAATAAATATTAATAGTATATTTTTATTCGATCAGTCAAATCTTCTAGAACAAATTTGCAATCACATACAGCCCAGTTTCAACTTCTGCAATCCCAAAATACTTCAGAACCAATTAACCACTCTCTGTAATCTAGCAAAGCAAAAAAGAATATGGTCGCACTTTACCCATTTTTGAGAGTGCAAAATGTTTACTAACTTAGCTGTGGCATTGATCCCACTACTAAATTTGTGGAAGCGAACCTGCCAAGATATTAGTTAGCAATGACTCTGCCCCACTCAGGCATCTTTAGTAGCTCCAATGATCAATCAAAAATATAGGCTGCAATATCAGTTTAAAGTAAAGACAACATTCTTGTGCATTTGGTGAAGCTTGGGTGCTTTCCTTACTCAGCAGGACTGGAGATACCCACTGCCTCAACTTCATAGAATCCCTACAGTGTGGAAACAGGCCCTTCGGCCCAACCAGTCCACACCGACCCTTAGAGCATCCCACCCAGACCCATTCCCCTATAACCCACCTCATCTACACATCCCTGAACACTACAGGCAATTTAGCATGGCCAATCCACCTAGCCTGCACATCTTTGGACTGTGCGAAGAAACCGGAGCACCCGGAGGAAACCCACGCAGACATGGGGAGAATGTGCAAACTCCACACAGACAGTCGCCCGAGGCCGGAATCCAACCTGGTGTTGCGAGGCAACAGTGCTAACCACTGAGCCACCATGCTGCCCAACCTTCTTCATAACCTTCCCAGCAATTACCCAAAGCTGAACTCTTGGCATGACCAACTCAGAGTTTTTTTTATAAATTCATTCATGAGATGAGGGTGTTCCTGGCTAAGCCAGTATTTATTATCCATTAATAATTGCCCAGAGGGCAGTTAAGAGTCAACCACATTGCTGTGGCTATGGAGTCACAGGTAGGCTAGAAGATGGGAGATTTCCTTCCCTGAAGCCCAATGGGTTTTTCCAATAATCGACAATGGTTGGATGGCCATTGGTAGATTCTTAATTCCAGATTTTTTAAATCAAATTCAAATTCCACCATCTGCAATGGGAACTCAGGTCCCCAGAACGTTAGCAGAGTTTCTGGGTTAATAGTCTAGTGATAATGCCACTCGGCTGTCACCTCGCCTCAAGTGAAACTTACCAAATATCCAAGAATCAATTTTAATGTATCCTCTTGGTTGAAGCACCCACAAGTTGACCAACCCAAATCCGGGAAAAAATATCCTCAACCCAAACCTACCATATTGGAACAATAGAGATAAGTAGCTAGCTGGTGATTTAGTCATATTGGTTAGAGAGCATATGTTGGCCAGGACGCCAGTGAACTCCTCTGTGATTCTCAGATATGTGGCCTGCGATCTTTCATGTCAACTAGAAACTACAGACAGAACTTGATTTAAGCATTCAGAATACTGTTGTGGCACAGTGGTACTGCCCACACTTTGGAGGTGGAAGGTGAGAGCTCAAATGACTTAGGCTTAGAATCCCTACAATGTGGAAACAGGCCCTTCAGCCCAACAAGTCCACACCGACCCTCAGAGCATCCAACCCAGACCCAACCCCCTAATCTACACATCACTTGAACACTATGGGCAAGTTAGCATGGCCAATCCATCTAGCCTCCGCATCTTTGGGACTGTGGGAGGAAACCGGATCAACCGGAGGAAATCCACGCAGACACGGGGAGAATGTGCAAACTCAACAGACTGTCACCCGAGGCTGGAATCAAACCTGGGCTCCTGGCGCTGTGAGGCAGCAGTGCTAACCGCTGGGCCACCATGCTGCCCAAATCTCACCTGCTCTAGAGATCTGCCATGATATGTCAACAGGTCCATTTAAAGTGTCAGTGTTGCATGGAAGATGCGATTAAGATGGACTGAATTTGTAAACCTGGAGTACTGTGTGCAGTTTTTGGTCCCATTATCTGAGGATGGATGTTCTGGCCACAGAGGAAACACAGGTTTACCAGGACTGATTCCTGGGATGGCAGGATCACATATGAGGAGAGGTTGAACTGATTAGGATTATAATCACTGGAGTTCAGAAGAATGAGGGGGGAATCTTGTGGAAACTTAAAGTTCTATTGGGCGGGCAAATCCAGACCAGGGGTCACAGTCTAAGGTTGCAGGGTAGGCCATTTTGGACTGGGATAAGGCAAAATTTCTTGATCCAGAAAGTGGTGAGCCTATGGAATTTGTTACGATAGAAAGCGGTCAAAGCTAAAATAATGTATGATTTCAAGGAGTTGGATGATCAGCCAAGATCATAAATGAATGGTGGAGTAGACTTGGAGGGCTGAATGGCCTACTCCTATTTTCGTGTTTGTAATTCCTCCAGCAGTACAGCATTCCCTCTTTAAATGTTTCAGAAGACTCATTACTTATGATTACATCAAAATTAGTGTTCAGAAAATTCTTTGGTTTGGGATGTAAGATGCAATAATAACCAACTTAAAACACTTAATATGAAGTTACAATGAGACTAAAAATGGTCAACCATGCGTCATGATGCACCATCATGACAACATCTGCACCCTCTCCTCCCTAGAAATACACACATTCTGAGTGAGGTAACCATGTTTATGGACAGTATTGCAGTCTTTATATAAACAGTGAGGATTTTTGCTTCATAAATAAGCAAATTCTCCAGTTTCAAATAGAATGACTTTAATTTCTCTACCCTTGTTTACATGGGCAAGTTCTGGAAGAAGGAATTCTGCCAACATAAAGAGACAGTGGATGATGTGAAATTTGTCCCACTTGTAGTATAGACCAGTTTACACAAACTGAAAAAAACAACATAACACTAAAGTCACAAATCTCCACTTTCATTTGTCCTTGCCCAATAGTAAGGATTATGTGAACAGACTAATTAGACTACATTTATATTGTTCTTTTTTGCTGCTGGCATTTTTCTGTATCATTCACAACTTTGGAATGTCCCAAATCACTTCACAATCAGAGTCACTTTTTAAGTGCTGATAGTTTTGTCAGAAGTCATGCCAGTCAGTTTTATACAAGATCCCACAAAGCGTAATGAGATCAACAATTACTTAATCATATATTGCATGATGAACACTGGTCAAAATAACAGATCTCCATTATTAGCTTCCAAAAAGAATCCAAGGATTTAAAAATCCATCTGTACAAGGAGACAATGTACCTACATTTGATATCTGATTTGAAAGATGATACCCGTGACAATGCAGCACTCGCTCAAAATCTTGACTGCTGCTACACTATCCGTGTGGAACCCAAATCCACAGCCTGCTGACTCAAAAGGTAAAAAGTACCACTAACCAAACCAAATCAATAATATTATGTTACGATGGGCTCCAGAAAGAAGCAAACAGGGAAAATCATCCAGGAAATAGGCTTTTGCTACTTTACTTGTAACATGAATCTGAAGAACTTCTTTAGTAGTTATCATCTTAGTAAAAGAATAAAAGATTGCCAGGGACACAGTTAACAATGAGTTAATTAGTCATGGTATCAGTCGCAAAAATAATTATTATGTAACCAATAGACTATCAAATGGCAGGACACCAGTTCTGTTTTTCTAGCTCTCCCTTCTCCAGTCACTTCAGACAAGAAGTGGCATTTGCACAGAGTAAAGATGAGTGGCACTAGAACAAATCATACATCTAGCTCAACACAAGCATACCCCTAGCTCAAGTTGCAAAACATTTGGAAAAGATAATTTTATAAAATGTGTGTTTGGAAAACCAACCAAAAAGTCAGCATTTATACCTGCTGTCGTTCCACACCAATGCTGACTGTCCTAGCTGCATCCATGTTATTTTTGGTCAGTGCTAGAGGCTGTTCCATTGTCATGCTTGGTAGTCCTATGCCAGCATAGGCATGATTGCTGAGATGGCTCATGGTTGACACTGCAGCACGTTCTATTGGACTACGACTTCGCTCTCTATGTTGATCTTTTCGAAAATCTCCATTGACTGGTTTGGTCCTACAAAATAAATTCAATTAGTATTCACTAGTCACATAACATTTTCAGAATAGAAGATGCAGCAAAATCACGATTGCTTCTCTGAAATACAGCAGAGAAGACATGGAATTTTGCACACATGTAATAACTACAAAGATCATTCCTGCCAAGGAGTTATCAATGTAGGAAGAAAGGGTAAGGAAGTTTACTTTGTTTAACTAGGTTTAACCTGAAGTCAGTAGGTGTAAATCACTTAATTGATTACAATAGAAATGTACAAATACACCACATTCATGTATCTACAAACAGCTTAGCAGCCCAGGTTCCTCCAAGTTGCACTATTTTCAGTTTTTGACAGTGAAATAATAGTCACAATTCGAGAAATATATAAAAATCGACAAGGCACTAAATTATCAAAATCTTCCCCATTTCATTTACTGGCTTAACGTTTGCTTAAACAAAGTCATTTTTTATGCATCCATTCAGATCCTAAAATATATATTTTTTTAAAAATCAAGTGAACTTTGCAAATAATATGTAACCAGTAGGCCCATATACTTCTGTTTGTATCCACAAATATACATCTGATAGTCACTCCTTATGTGACAACTTAACACTAATGACTACATTCTACATAGCTCTTACAGGTTGACAGCAAAAAAACTACAAATTTTGAGGGCAGCTAGCAAAAGGCAATGACTTTCTTCCATTGCCCATATATTGGCACAAGAGTACGCTTTGGAAAAAAAGGGAAAAGGGAAAAGTGAGGAGGAAACAGGATCAAATACACTTAATGGATTGCTATAGTCATATGCACATCAATAACCAGATTATGTCTAGGTGCTTTTTTTAAAAGGCAAGTTCAGGACAATATACAACTTTTAAATAAAAGGGACATTTTTCTAAGTAAGTCAGGTATCCATAATGTTAAAAACGTACTGGAGGACTTATCAAAATGATGCTCACGTTTCTGCTGTTTTAAATTAGTTTTTAATTATTAAAACACCTGTACAGCTGAACACATCATTTCTCATTGGGTGGAGCTATTTCCTTTCTTGTGCACAAATACATTTTCTCATTTTGTGCTTCTCAATGCTTTGGTGAAGGTCGTTGCTAAAACTTCTTTTAATTACAGTATATTCAGCAATGTGTCATATGACGGAATGCAGGATGTGTGGTTCATAGTCAAATATTCATACAAACATGCATTACATCTTAACCTCTCATTTAAGCTTGGCATAAAATCCCCTATCTTACAGAAACAGTACTTGCTTTGTTGAATTACATGAAATGTATTTAAATGAGAAAAATAATATTAAATCTACACAACCTTCTACTTAACAGCTGCCAGCTATATGCTAGATAGTGATAATAGCTGAAGTACTTTTACTTGCAAGAAAATAAGGTTCAAATTTCCTTTTGAGAAGCAATATTTAGTGAAACAGCATATGAATCAGAAAGGCACTTGCTGTACATGATAAACATCAATAGAAAATACCAGGTTTAAAGTCAATAAAGTCATACTTTTAAGTTTACCTTAATATTCCACGATGTAACAATGGATTTATTAAAATGGTTCTCCTATCACATGATGCATGCAAGAGGGAGGGAAGATCTTAAAACAATCACTGGAGAAGAAGCACTAATCAGCTCTTGTTCCTTTAGTTTGCCAAATCTCCCGACCACCTGCATTCTAAGTTCTTGAAAGAAGTGATTGCAGAGATGGTGGATGAATTACATGCATACTTCTAAATTCCCTAGATCTACAAACTTTTCAGTAGATTAGAAAACTACAAATGCAATATCCAAATTCAATAATGGGGTGGGGGGTTGAAGAAGAAAAGACAGACAGCAGTAAACTAGGGTAGTGTTGGTCTAACATCTGCCCTTTGAAAACAAAAGCTCAAATCCATCATTAAGGAAGTAGCAGCCAGACATTTACAAAATCATAATATAATCGATCATGGATTTAAGAAAGAGAAATGGAATGGTGTTTCATAAATTTATTAGAATTTTCAAGGATGTAACACGTAGTATCAATAAGGGAGACCCAGTATATATAGCGCATTTGGATTTCCAAAAGGCATTCAGTAAGTTGCCACAAAAATTACTACACAGAGAATATAGTATTGGGTGGTGTTTTATTAGCATGGACAGATAATTTGCCAGCTAAGAGAATACAGAGTCAGGATTAATGAGTCAATTTCCAGTTTAGCAAACAGAGGCTGCTGAATTGCCACAGGGATCAGTATTTGGGCCTCACATATTACATTCTATATTAATTTTCTTCTACTTTCACATAGCTTTAGAAGATGCAGCTGTTGTTATGGCTTTCCTTTCAATATCCATAACCAAGCCAACACCTTGGTAGAAGGTAAGGGCAAGTGCAGGACATCACTCAAATTTTTCTTTGGGTGGGTGGTGGTGGTTTTTCTTTGGGGAAGTTGGTGGGGGAGGGGGGGAAAGGAGGCAGTTTTGCAGGGCAACCATGTGCCCTGTGGCTTGTTACAGTTTCTGTAAGTTGCAGCCTGGTGAGGTTCTGGAGGTATCAATTTACTTCATGTGGCCACATCAGCCATGCAAATTCCAGGGAGGGCTGTCCACATGCTCCAGGGAGAGAATGAAGGCATGAAAAACTTGCATGCAAAGCACAGCAAATAATCAAGACGACAAACTGATTTTGGGTTCGATTGTGAGAAGCAAAATCTTGTTACATACAGTCATGCAGGGTATTGGTGTGATCACATTTCAACTGTGTACAGCTCTAAGTTTTTTTCTTACAAAAACAAAAGGGGTACACTTGTATTAGAGACAATACAGACAAGATTGACTCAGAGATAAAAGGTACTGCAGATGCTGGAGAATCCGAGATAACAAGCATGGGGCTGGATGAACACAGCAGGTCAAGCAGCATCATAGGAGCAGGAAAACTTGACGTTTCGGGCCTAAACCCTTCATCAGAAATTTTCTGATGAAGGGTTTAGGCCCGAAACGTCAAGTTTTCCTGC